>CM055885.1:6720000-7137500 GCA_029582165.1 Portulaca oleracea | reverse complement strand
TTGTTTTTACTTAATTTTATTTTTGTGGAGTGTTAAATTTAACTAAAGATAGTTTACTTCTAAGAAAATATAATTTTTATTTATAGATTCATTTTAATTTTTATTTGTCAAATTTACTAGCATTCTCAAGTATTTAATTAATTTAGATTTACTTGATTGTTTGATTAAATATAATTTCGATTTTAGTTGCATTTGTTATTACTCATTTATGTGTTGATTTATGGTTATTGTTCGATCAAAAATATTTATGTTTATACAACTCAAATATTTGGAAAATTTGATCATATCTGAATGTGATACAAATAACTTGAATTTGGGTTAATAAGGTGTAACTGTTGAATAATCTTAAACAAGTTTATAGCAACTTTTATTTATTATTTATTATTTAACTTAAAATGTTAAAATTGAAGAAAAATTTTGAGTACATAATATATATAATATTATATACCATATGATACTTGTGATTTGTTTAAATCTCATTTTTAATATTTAATTTTTAAATTTTGCTAGTTAGATATAAAGTTTTCAATTACTCAACTTTCTATTTTAATCCTATTAAATTTAATTCCAGGATTCGCCTCTAGTTAGGGGCGGAGTTAATTTGAGTTCACGTGGGATCGGGAAAGAAAAATATATATTGATATTTTTTACATTAAAGTAAATTTTATATAATATTTGTTATAATTCATGAAAAATCATGAAATGTAAATTGTTTCAATAATCAATTTAATACTTTTATTATCTAAGATTTTATTGTATTTACTTAATTTTAATTTTGTTGAGTGTTAAATATAACTAAAGGTAATTTACTTCTAAGAAAATGTATTTTTTATTTATAGAATTATTTTTATTTTTATTTGTCAAATTTACTAGCATTCCCGAGTATTTAATTAATTTATATTAATTTGATTAATTGAATCAATATCCATTCGATTTCTGTTGCATTTGTTAGTTATTAATTGCTTTTGTGTTGATTTGTTGTTATATTTTATGTTTATACAGCTCAAATATTTGGAAAATTTGATCATATCTGAATGTGATGCAAATGCAAATTACTTGAATTTGGGTTAATAAGATGTAACTGATGAATAATCTTAAATAAGTTGATTGCAACTTTTATTTATTATTTATTATTTATGTTAAAATGTTAAAATTGAAGAACGAAATGTGTACATTATATATATATAATTGTAGACACCGAAATTTGTACCGGTATAAATTCGACTCATCAAAAATATACAAGACAGATGGGCCAAGTGAAACGGGTCATTGAGCCCCAAAAGATCAATAAACCGAGTCCAAAGAAAATAAAACAGGCCGTGAATAATTATTAAAACCCAGAGGGGTTTTAATTTATTTACAAGCCCATACAGAAGCATGCCCATCACGCGCCCCCGGCCCGGAGAGGATAAAACCCGCCTAGGGTTTGATCCGGCCCAGAAAGATCAAACCCCGCCTAGGCTTTGGGCGAAGTAGCAGACGACACCGTTTAGCGCCACGTCACGGATCTGCGTGATAATATTATCAAAGCCCGCCTAGACTTTGATGATTCTGGCGCCAAAAAAATTCTGCATGCATGCAATCCCCTGATTTTTGCCCACGTGATTTGACTTCCCTTGACCACCCCAAAACCCGCCTAGGCTTTGGCCTCTGATGGCATGATTTTTGGGGTATGTCCCCCACCTTTTCCCTCCAAAATCCATGCTCCTTCACCTATAAATACCCCCTCCATTCCACCTTCATTTCACCAACAACTATCATCAAAATACCCTTACTCTACTCTCATTCTCATCATCTATTCTCATCAAATACCTCCATACTATACTCCAATTCTCTCAAAATTTCATCATCCATATCCACTTCTAATCCCCTCACAATCATACTCATCACATCCACATAATCACCCACACACCACTTTTTCTAAACAATCCACATTCTCTCATCCGGGTTTCAAGTCAAGGGGGCAACTCAAGGGATCAATTTCATCATCGCTACACCCTAAGCAAGGTTCGGTTCTTTGATTTAAACTATTGTATTTAATCATGTAATCCTTTATTTAATTCTGTGCTTGTACATATTTTGTAAAAATAAAAACCGCATTTATTTTTATATTGCATGTTTTGCATAATAATTCCGCGAAATTAATCAAACTTCTCCCCGCTCTCTTTCTTCTCAATATTGATTTTAGTAGAGTCTGTTTTTATAACTCTCGAATTCGTAACCTTACCCCCGAATCTAGAAATCGGGTTCGTAGACCGGAGTCTTTCTTTTTTTCATGGTTTGTCGATTTCCTTAAATCGGCTGACGACTCTTTAAACAATTTTACAAATGCGTTTAATTATTTAAAATATTCGATTTCTTACACAAAATTAATTTAAGAAAATAATTTAATTCATGTCCAATATTCAACCAAGGAGGGTCCCGAGAGAAATGGGCCAGAAAATGATAAAACCTAGGCGGGTTTTATCATTTTCAGCCCAATTTCTCTTTGGGCCGAGGAGACCAGTGGCCCAACCTGGAGTCTACTAAACCTTAGGCGGGTTTTAGCCGATTACAGTGGCCCACTGGTTCTCTTTTGGGCCTAGATTTATTAATTGGGCCGGGATTAAATTATTGTTAAATTTATTTGTGTAATTACGGATAATTTAAATAATACAAAACGAGTTTGTAAATAAATAAAGTTTCATCACCCTGAAAAACAAATTTCAAAAATTAAAAATATCCTTATTTAAGGATTAAGAAACCTTAGTCGGCTCCCGATCACTTAACTAGCGCATCATAGAAAAAAGGTTCCGCCTATTTCCGGGGTCCTACAATAATATATTATATATTATGATACTAGTGATTTGTTTAAATCTCATTTTTAATATTTAATTTTTAAATTTTGCTAGTTAGATATAAAGTTTTCAATTACTCAACTTTCTATTTTGATCCTATTAAATTTAATTCCAGGATTCGCCTCTAGTTAGGGGCGGAGTTAATGTAAGTTCACGTGGGATCGGAAAAAAAAAGATATATTGATATTTTTTACATTAAAGTAAATTTATATAATATTTGTTATAATTCATGAAAAATCATGAAATGTAAATTGTTTCAATAATCAGTTCAATACTTTTATTATCTAAGATTTTATTGTATTTACTTAATTTAATTTTTTCGAGTGTTAAATATAACTAAAGATAATTTACTTCTAAGAAAATGTATTTTTTATTTATAGAATTATTTTTATTTTTATTTGTCAAATTTACTAGCATTCCCGAGTATTTAATTAATTTATATTAATTTGATTGTTTGAATCAATATCCATTCGACTTCTGTTGCATTTGTTAGTTATTAATTGCTTCTGTGTTGATTTGTTGTTATATTTTATGATTATACAGCTCAAATATTTTGAAAATTTGATCATATTTGAATGTGATGCAAATGCAAATTACTTGAATTTGGGTTAATAAGGTGTAACTGATGAATAATCTTAAATAAGTTGATAGCAACTTTTATTTATTATTTATTATTTAATTTAAAATGTTAAAATTGAAGAAAGAAATGTGTACAATATATATATAATAATATATATAATATGATACTAGTGATATGTTTAACTAATTTTTTATATTTAAATTTTAAATTTTGATATTTAGATATAAAGTTTTCAATTACTCAGTTTTAAATTTTGACCCCATTAAATTTAATTCCAGGATTCGTCATTAGTTAGGGTGGAGTTAAGGTAAGTTCACGTGGGGTCGGAAAAAAACGATATATTGATATTGTTGCATTAAAGTAAATTTTATATACTATTTGTTATAATTAATGAAAAGTCATGAAATGTAAATTGTTCAAATAATCAGTTCAATATTTTTATTATCTAATATTTGATTGTTTTTACTTACTTTTAAATTTACAGAGTGTTAAATATAACTAAAGATAGTTTAATTCTAAGAAAATATAATTTTTATTTATAGATTTATTTCTATTTTTATTTGTCAAATTTAATAGCATTCTCGATATTTTATTAATTTAGATTATTTTGATTGTTTGAATCAAAATAAATTCGATTTCTGTTGCATTTGTTAGTCATTACTTGTTTTTGTTTTGATTTGTAGTTATTGTTTTTAACTTTTGTGTCTATGAAATTTTTTTTTATGTTTCTACAGCTCAAATATTTGGAAAATTTGATCAGATATGAATGTGATTCAAATTATTTGAATTCGGTTTAATAAGGTGTAACTATTGAATAATCTAAATAAGTTTATATCAACATATATTTATTATTTAAGGTAAAATGTTAAAACAGAAGAAAACATTATGTAAATTATATATATATATATATATATATATATATATATATATATATATATATATATATCATATGATTCTTATGAATTGTTTATATCTAATTTAATATTTTATATTTAAATTTTGCTAATCATATATAAATTTTTCTATTACTCAGCTATCAATTTTGACCTCATTAAATTTAATTCCTGGATTAACCTATAGTTAGGGCAAAGTTAAGGTGAGTTCACGTGGGGTCCGAAAAAAAAGATATATTGATATTTTTGCACTAAAGCAAATTTTATATAATATTTGTTATAATTCATGAAAAGACATGAAATGTAATTTGTTTCAATAATCATTTCAATATTTTTATTATCTAATATTTTATTATTTTTACTTAATTTTAATTTTATAGAGTGTTAAATATAAGTAAAGATAGTTTACTTCTAAGAAAATATAATCTTTATTTATATATTTATTTTTATTTGAATTTGTCAAATTTACTTGCATTCTCAAGTATTTAATTAATTAAGATTAATTTGAATGTTTGAATCAATATCTATTCAATTTATGTTACATTTGTTCGTTATTACTTGTTTTTGTGTTGATTTGTGGTTATTGTTTTCATCTATTGTGTCTATCAATGATATTTTATGTGTAACGCCCCGGAAATTCTATTATAAAAAAGTCAAGTCAAGAGTAACAGTAACGGTAAATTTGCGGAAGACTTCACTTTTCAAACGGGCGTCACTGCCGTATCTCCGAAGGAATACAAGTCAAGAAGGAAAACTACAACTGTTTGACAATAAAAAAAAAGGAAAATAACTAAACGACTTTAAGGTTCAAGAACAACATTAACCAGTTCAAACAGCTAACTAAAACAAACTCCCAACTTCAAGACTGGTGACCTCACATCTAGATCCCAACCCTTCCAAAATATTGATCAGCACCTAAAAACAAAACATTTACAAACATGAGGGGGAAACCTCAATAATGTCTACCCCTAACAGTCAAAACACTTATGTAATTCATTTCAACACATTTTAAGGGGAGGGGTAACAATTCAAACATTTCAAAATAACTTTCACCAATCCAACAATACCATTTTCCATTTTTAGTGCGGGCGGGGCTTCCGTATTGCCCCTCGGAGTCAAAGACTCGCCAATCATACATATTCCTATCTAACAACTTTCCATATCATTCTCATTCTCATTCTCAACAATCCACAATCACTATTCAAAATCCGGATGGCCATCGCAATCTCAATCCAACACTACCAGGCGTAACCTGGTCTCTTGACAGACTCCCTCACAGGTAACGGCCTGATCTTGGAAGACTGCCCGAACCCGCATTATACTCATATCCTTTAATTTAGTCAGGTTTACAATTCCAGTTCAATCCAATAACAACCAACCATTTCCAAAACCAACACCTTTAACATAAAAGCCCAAGGACTATCCATACTTTATAAATCAAAAAACATAACCTTCTCAATAAATAGACAGTCAATTTAATATAAAGTCCCCCTTGAGATGCAAGCTCCAAAATACGGTAAAATCATTAAAACAGTTAAAGAGGATCCAATGGGGATTAGGGCATAGACATTACCTGAATATGATAATCTTCACGCAGAAAAATCACAGGAGCTTCTAATCGGATTCTCGCTCGGTCCTAGATTAAAAACGGCCTAAAGTTAATATTTCTACCACTAACAACTAAACACTTCCATTCCCAACTTATTGTAACCTTTCCCAAAAAGTTAGAAATTCAAAGAACGCATTAAAGTAACGGTATCCCAACCTAACTAGTTTAAACCTAATATACTCCAAGGTACCATAGGAAAACATACTTACATAAAATTATGCTAAAGACTAACTAGGGTGACTCCTAACATGTAAACTTGCATGGTACTATTCACAAAAATTACAAGTATGCCATTTTAACATTTAAAGAACATGCTAGGTCATACAATCACCTAAACTTATTCAACACCACACTTTAGGATTCCTATCATGCTCCTAGGTCAAGACTTTATTCAAGCTAACCTAGTAACATAAATTTAAAATTAATAAGGAGAACTTAACATTTATGCATGAACCTTATAAACTAATAACATGAGACTTTATAAACTAAAATTATGCAACTTTGATAGCAAAATATATGAACTTCAAAACTATGAAATATGAAATAAAATATGAAACTTTATTAATAAAATATGAACTTTAATACTAAGAATATATGAAACTTTAATAATAAAATATGTAAGTAATAACTTGAATCTTTCCGGCAAGAATATGAAACTTTAATGTAAACTTCACGGAACTAATAATAGTAATAATAATAGTGAGATGGAACTTTATAATAAAATCGTTAAAATAATATGGAACTTAATAATGTAATGAAAACTTAATAATAGTATAAAATTTGATAACAATATGGAACTTCATAGTACTTGGAACTTAATAATAATAAAAAAAAATTAATAACTTTAATATAAACTTAGAACTCAAGAATAGTAATGTGAAGCTTTAATAATAGCACAAAAATAGTAAATCGAAATTTAATAATAACTTACGAAAACTCCATAATAATAATACGAGACTTAATAATAATATTACGGAAATTTAATAACTTGTGAAAGCGTAAAAAAAAAACGAAATTTAATAACTTACGAACTAAATAATAAGATTACGAAACATAATAATAAAATTACGAAACTTAATAATAAAATTACGAAACATAGTAGTTACTTAATATACGGACTTATTAGTATTAATAACATGAAATACCAAACATTAAACATTTTAAAAATAATTTAAACATATTAAACTCTACTAATATTCTAACACAACCCAAACTTATTAAATCCCTAAAATCACACCGACAAATTTTTAACACTACTACACACACTATCACACACACCCACACTAATACATCAACCCATTCTAACGTACACACACACCCACAACCCTCGAACCCTTGACCCCAAACCCACACTCATGCATGCACCAACCCATCCCATGTATACGTAACTTCAACACACACACACACAACAGCCCATAAAGACCCCCCTCCCTACTGACCCTTAACTTCAAAAGGCCTTTAGCAAGCCATGCATACATAACATTACACACATAAAACCAACCATGAAAGCAACACTAACACACGCATGCACACAGTCGCACACACCCACACAGTCATTCGAACCCTAACCCAACCAAAAACCACGCCATGCATACGTACACGGTGTCATCACATACACACAGTTTACACACACACAAATATTAGGGCATGAAGGAGAGGGAGAGAGAGAGAGTTTATACTAGACAAATGGAGGAGGAAACAGCTAGGGCGGTCGACGGTGGCTGCGGAAGGTTCAGTGGTCGGCGGTCGGCGTTGGCAGCAGCAGGGAGATCCGCAGCAGCTCGGGTCGGAACAGAAGAAGGAAAAAGCGGGGGTACTCTGGGTTGCGGTATCGGCTGCGTCGGGAGCCGTTGGTGGTGTCTCGTCGGTGCAGCGACGGTGGTGGTGTGGTGGTGCGCCGCAAGGGACGGAGGAAGGAGAAGGGGGTGTTTGTGATTGGATGAGGGTGAAAATGAAGAGTAGCAGAAGAAGAAGAAAAGAAAGAAAAAGAAAAGAGTGATGATGGTTCTATTGTAAACCACGAAGAAGAAGAGAAGAGAAAGAGGGGTTTGTATTTGAGAATGTGAAGAGAATAGAGTGTGATGAAGTTGGTCTGGTGAGCAAAAGAAGAGCAGTAGAAGAAGGAAGGGAGAGAGGAGGAGGGACGTTTGATGGGATGGTGAAGAGACTGAAGAGAAGCGTAGGGTTTGCTGGGAACAACAGCTACAGTGCACAATTATATAGGAAAAGGGAGGGAAAGAGTGAAACGTGAGGAGGAAGATTGATAATAATCTGATTTTCAAACCAAAGAGGGGGAAAAGATTAAGGGGGAAAATTCAAAATAAAACCTAGGTTTATTTTAACACATCTCATAAAAACTCTCTCCTAAAAAAAACAACACTTTTTCTAAAATATAACCCACAAACTAATCCTAATAAAATTACCCGATCACCGAAAATTTCCTAACTGATATTTTTCGGTCACTAAAAATTCCCAACATATCTCATAAAAAGTTTCTCCTAAAAACAACATTTTTTTCTTCTAAAACGGATCCTACAACTGATCCCAATAAAATCAACCGATAACCGAAAATTTCCTAACCGATATTGTTCAGTCACTAAAAATTTCAAGTAACCCACTCGCGGTCCTAAAAGCTCCATATGACAGAATATATATATTTAACGGAAAGAAATCGCACGTCAGGAAAATTAACGGTAAACATAATAGCATTTTTTTCGGGGTTTTACATCATTCCCCACTTAAAGAAGTTTCGTCCTCGAAACTTAAATCTACTGTTAATCGTACTATTTTTATTAACGGCATACTACCCAAAAAAAAACCCGAGGTTTTACATCATTCCCCACTTAAAGAAGTTTCGTCCTCGAAACTTAACTTACCTAGTTGTTGAACAAGTGCGGGTATTTCGCCCGCATCTCCTCTTCAGTCTCCCAGGTGGCCTCGGCCGAGGTATGATTCGCCCATCGCACCTTGACTAAAGGGACGGTCTTCCTGCGTTGCTGCTTTTCTCTACGATCCAAGATTTCGAGCGGTTGCTCCTTGTAAGTTAAGTCTTCCCTCAGCTGCAACGGCTCCGGCTCGATCACATGTGCAGGGTTGGCAACATATTTTCTCAATTAAGAGACATGGAAAACGTTGTGCACTCGAGGCAATTCTCCGGGTAGCTCTAACTTGTAAGCTACTTCTCCTATGCGTTCCAAAATAGGGTATGGCCCGATGTATCTTGGGGTCAATTTTCCCGATTGACCAAACCTCATGACTCTTTTAAGTAGGCGTCTACGTAGAAACACATAATCTCCTACTTCAAATTCTAAGGGTCTTCGTCTCCGATCGGCGTAACTTTTCTGTCGACTTTGCGCTGTCCTCATCCTATCTTGTATGACTCTCACCTTCTGCGTTGTGAGTTGGATTAACTCGGGGCCAATGGTGAGGGCTTCATCAATGTCCTGCCAGCATAGAGGAGTTCTACATCTCCTTCCATACAAGGCCTCGAATGGCGGCATCCCAATGCTAGCGTGAAAACTGTTGTTATAGGAGAACTCGAACAAGGTGAGTTCGTCATCCCATGACTCCTTAAAATCAAGGGCACACGCTCTCAACATATCTTCCAAGGTCTGGATCGTCCTTTCTGTTTGCCCATCTGTTGCTGGGTGAAAAGCGGTACTGATGTTGAGCTTGGTGCCAAAAGCCTCTTGTAACTTTTTCCAAAATCCTGACTGAAATCTTGTGTCCCTGTCCGACACTATTGAACTAGGGACTCCATGCAATCGCACTATCTCATTTACATAAGCACGAGCTAACTGGTCCAACGTCCAAGTGTTAGCCATGGCGAGAAAATGCGCAGATTTGGTTAGCCGATCCACAATCACCCAAATGGAATTATTCTTCCTCTTGGTCTTTGGAAGACCAATGACAAAATCCATGGCGACCGAATCCCACTTCCATTTTGGAATTTCTAGTGGGTGCAATAGTCCTGCAGGCCTTTGGTGTTCAGCTTTCACTCGTTGGCAGGTTAGACACCTAGACACATATTCAGCCACTTCTTGTTTCATGTTGCTCCACCAAAAGGTTTGTTTGAGATCCTTGTAAAGTTTATTTCCACCCGGGTGCACGGAGTAGGGGGTGTTGTGTCCTTCGTCCAGGATTCTTCGCTTCAAAGCTTCCCTATTGGGCACACAAATTCTATTGTGAAACCTCAGGGTTCCGTCTTCATGTATTACAAAACCCGGTGCCTTTCCTTGGGTCACTTCTTCCCTTATCTTTACTAGCTGCAGGTCCAACTCTTGGGAGTTTTTAATCTCCTCTAAGAGAGTTGGTTGAATCTCCATGGCATTTAACATTGCACCTTTCCCTGGAATCATTACATTGAGTTCTAGCTTCCTGAACTCCTCACACAACTGCTGAGGTAGGGTTATCAAATGATTCGTTATGGGATACGGTCTTCGACTCAGGGCATCTGCTACCACATTGGCCTTTCCTGGGTGGTACTGGAAATTGACATCGTAGTCCTTTAGGAACTCCAGCCATCTAGTCTGGCGAAGGTTTAACTCCTTTTGAGTAAAAAGATACTTCAAGCTTTGATTATCCGTAAAAACTTCGCAATGCACACCATAAAGGTAATGCCTCCATATTTTGAGAGCGAAAACCACCGCTGCTAGCTCCAAGTCATGAGTAGGATAGTTCTTCTCATGAGTCTTCAGCTGTCTTGAAGCATAAGCAATTACCTTCCCATTCTGCATCAGGACACATCCTAAACCACCATGTGAAGCATCACTATAAATCATGAAACTCTCGCTCCCTTGAGGCAAGGTAAGAATAGGTGATAAGGTGAGTCTCTGCTTCAACTCTTTAAAAGCCTTCTCACACTTGTCTGACCATGCAAACTTCACCGACTTCCTAGTCAAGTTGGTAAGAGGCGTTGCTATCTTGGAAAAAATCTTGAACGAACTTTCGGTAGTACCCAGCCAATCCTAAGAAACTCCTCACTTCCGTCACATTTTTCGGTATAGGCCACTTGCTAACAGATTCCACCTTTTGAGGATCCAAAGCTACTCCATCCTTAGACACAATATGTCCTAGGAAAGCTACTTGTTCTAACCAAAATTCACACTTGGATAGCTTGGCATATAACTCATTGGTTCGCAAGGTCTCCAACACCATTCTCAAGTGTTGGGCGTGATTCTCCTGCGTCTTTGAATAGATTAAGATGTCATCGATGAACACTACCACGAACTTATCCAAGAAGAGTTTGAATACCCGATTCATTAAATCCATAAAAGCGGCTGGGGCATTAGTAAGGCCAAAGGGCATAACCACAAACTCATAATGGCCATATCGGGTACGAAAAGCAGTCTTGGAGATATCCTCCTCTCGGATTCTCAACTGGTGATATCCCGACCTCAGGTCGATCTTGCTGAAAGTTGTTGCTCCTCTCAACTGGTCAAAAAGATCATCGATGCGTGGTAAAAGGTAACGGTTCTTCACCGTAATCTTGTTTAACTCTCCGTAGTCAATACACAGCCTCAGACTACCGTCTTTCTTCTTTACAAAGAGAACTGGTGCACCCCATGGAGAGGTGCTCGGCCGAATGTACCCTTTCTCCAACAACTCGTCCAATTGAGCTTTAAGCTCCTTGAGTTCAGCAGGTGCCATTCGATAGGGTGCCTTGGATATGGGAGCGGCTCCAGGCTCCAAATCGATGCAAAAATCCACTTCTCGTGGTGGCGGCATCCCCGGAAGTTCCTCGGGCTACACGTCTGGGTATTCCTGCACCACCGAAATGGTTTCAAGTTTTGTGTCTTCAGCCTTAGTGTTCACGACATTGCATAGGAATCCTTCACAACCCTGTCCCATCAATCTCTTGGCCTTTAGAGTGGAAATGATTCTAACTCCTCGAAGATTGCGATTGTTGTAATGGACCACTTTGCTCCCGTTAGGACCAACTAAGGTCACTTTCTGCTTGCAGCAATCGATCTGAGCCTTGTACTTGATCAACCAATCCATCCCCAAAATAACGTCGAATTCCATCAGGTTAAACTGGTATAGGTCGGCGTCAAACTCTTGACTGCCTATATTTATGGGACATTTCCTGTATAACTTCCCACACTGGACTGATTCTCCCGTTAGTAGAGCTACCGACATAGGAGTGCTATCTTTTGAACATACTAACTTAGCCTTCTCCACTATTCCCGAAGAAATAAACGAATGACTAGCACCAGAGTCAAATAATACAAAAATGCGATAAGCATGGAGGAGAAATGTACCCGTGACGACATCAGCCTCATTCTCTGCTTCCTCCTTTTTCATGACATACACCCTTCCTCCGGTGTTCAGGTGCTTCTTTGTGGTTGGCAGTGGTGGGAGTGCCTTGATTTGATTGTTTCGATTTCCATTGAATCCTCCTGGATTTTGGCGGGGTCTCCCTTGATTTCCCGGGTACTCAATCCGATACTGGTTATTTGGAGGGAGAGCTCCACAGTTTGCATTTCCTGTGTGGTTCTGTCCTCCTTCTGCCGAGTGGGGACAATTCTTCACCATATGGTGGGGGCTGCCACAACGATAACAAACTGCCCTAGCAGGGTTCCTGCATTCCCGAGCATAATGCCAATGCCTTCCACATGCTCTACATGTAACACCATGTGGTTGAGGGCATCCTTCGTGTCCTTGCCCGGGATTTGGTCGAAATCTCTTAAAAGGCGGTGGTGGCGGAGGGTTGAAACGGAGAGGTTCCCTTCTCTTGTCATTCTGCCTACCCAGCTGTGTAGATCGATTATTCAGCACCCGTTCCACAATAGCAGCTACCTCCAACATATCCTGATAGGAGGTGAATGAGCATACCGACAATTTCTCTTCAATATTGTAATTCATCCCCTCCTCAAAACGATTCATCTTCAGCTTCTCATCAGCGATGTAAACGGGTGCAAACCTTGACAATTCCATAAACTTGGAGGCGTATTGCAACACCGTGCTTCCTCCTTGTTGTAACTCCAAAAATTCCTTTTCTTTAGCATTTTGAAGGGCCATAGGATAGAACCTATTTTTCAGCATCTCTTTGAATTTGTTCCAGTTGAATCCAGGTTCATCTTGTCGTTCCTTCACACTTAACCACCACAAATCAGCCTCTCCCTTGAGATGGTAGGTGGCGAAATTGACTTTGCGGTCCTCTGGGCATTGGATAGCGTCGAAGATCTTTTCCACATCCCTTATCCACTCTTCAAAGATTGTAGGGTTTGCTACCTCGGTATAGGAAGGAGGGTTGAGTTTGTTAAACTCTTGGAAGAGGGATGACCAGCCTTCTTTTCCTTGTCCCGTCATCCATTGAAACTGCTCCGTTTGGCGGGTCATAACTTCCATCATCATCAGTTGGGTCAAATCAGGTCCAGCTGTTGGAGTATCTCCTTCTTGAGATGAGGAGCTCGCAACGTGCACAAATTGTGTGGCTGCCTCATATAAGGGCGCATATCTTTGCCTTAACTCATCTATGGTGGGTACACATCGGGTAGCCGTATCTTGAGGCCCTATCCCATTCTCGCGAATCATGTTGTAAAGATTTGAGGTGCTCTACTCTATTAGAACACAATGTAACGTATTATTTTTCCATTCATATCTCTAGCACGTATAATAATAACAGGACCCAAGTAATATAATTCACCTCAACATAATAATTTTAATACTCATGCAAAGGAAAACAAAGTCAAGACCACAAGTCTTCATAGTCATACCACCTCCTTAGGAAGGTTCTTACAATTTTATTCCACCCTCATATTATCATTTCTCTTCCAACACTTAATATTACTTATTCATTCCATAATCAACACAACATCATTTCTCCTTTTCATACATAACATGTAATATGTACACCTTCTATTTTCCATCGACATACTTTTCATCATAAGCAACAATAAAGCAAGTGTTCGGTTGTAATTTTTGTGGTTTTTAAGTTAGGGTTGTCGGTCCACAGGAATGGGTGTTAGGTTTGATTTAGATAATCGGTTTGTGTACAAGGATTTTTCTCAATGCGGAAAGCAATAGATTATGTAAATAAAGCAATAAACTAACCTAAACATGATAATAATTAAGAAAGCAATAAAAGATGAAAGCAACTAAAAGCATGAAATTAAGAAAATAATAAAACTAAGACTAATTAATGAAATTAGGAACAAGAGATTATACCTTTGATGATCCTAACTTTCACTAATCTTCAATCTACTTGGATTTCTCCCGAACAAACAAGAAATCGTGAATTGGATTACTAAGAATCCCCAAATCCCCACTTGAGAGTGGAATTTGTGACCCTTAATCCCCCTTTTCACTAAAAGTTGGATTGGATGTTTTTGTGGCTAACACTATGAACTTTCAAAGGCAAAATTAAATGAAAACTAAGCATAAGATGATAAAGATTAAGGAAGGCTGAAAATTACTTGAAGAAAATTGATTACATTCAAGAATCCCAAAAACTTGAAGAACAAGACAAGAGAGAAACCTTAGAGAGAGAAAGTAGAGTTTTAATTAAGAAAGCATTAAAAAAACCCTAATTACAAACTAAAAGCTTCAGCTAATTACCTCCCTAAAAGAGTCGCAGCTAATACTCTTATAATACCCTAAGTTTGTTTCACAAAACGCAGCACTTCGTTTCCAGATTGTACGCAGAAATTGGAATTGGCTCGGGCGAGCCAGAATCCTCGCCGGCGAGCGTGCATTCGTCGCTGTCCTCGTTCTTCGGCAGCTTCTCCTTGGCAGCTCAGAAGCTCGGCTCGGCCGAGCAGGGCCCTTGCTCGGGCGAGCTGGCTCTCTGTCCCTTCACTGCCTTAGCGTCATTTCCCGACCTTTTCCTAGTTGATGCACAGAAGCATGGCTCGACCGAGCCAATATGTTGCTCGGTCGAGTAGACCTTCTGTCTCACCTCCTTTTGGCTCAAATTTAATCGAACATTTTTGCTGCTCTCCAGGAGCGCTGCTCGGGCGAGCCACCATTCCGCTTCTCGAGCGGACTTCATCTCACCCCTTGATTTGGCAAGTTTTTGCTCCGTTTTGTCGCCTTTTTCGATCACTTTCTTATTTTCCTACAAAACTACAAAAATCTCACAACTCGAATAACACACGGGGTTAGAACATACAAAAACGCCCTATTAAAGAGAAGAATTCGGCTCGAAACGAGACCGAACACCACTCCCACACAAGGGTTTGCTCGCCCCGAGCAAACTAAAAACAAAGAAAAGAACTAGAAAGAGAAACTAAAAAAAACCTAACTCACTTTCGCAGGAATCGTGGATGCATTTAGCATATGCATCAAGCCCTTTAAACCCCCCGGCAGCCCGGGTGGACGAGGTAGATCTCGTGAGGGTTTATAGCAACTATACCCACAAAAGCCATAGAAAAAGGAGAGAGAGAAAGTGAAAAACAAAACAAGTTTAAAAGAAAAGAAAAAGAGAACTGCTCGTTTCAATGAATCAAGCTGTTTCAATTAAGAAAACGGTATTAATCCTCCGAAAGGAACCGTTATGAGCATCTCACAACGCCTAACCCAAGCAACTGCCAATCTTAGAAATTTTGAACCAAAACACTTCCTGATGAGCAAAATACCTCGTGCATGTGTGCAAGTAAGCTCTAGTCGGTCTTTCCTATCCTAAACCAGACAATCAGAGTTGTTCTCATGCTCAAGCTCGAAATTATCTAGCCTAATTCACTCTTGGTTCTTCTTTCAACCTCTCTTTTCTTTCTTTTTCTTACTTTGCTCTTTTTTCTTTCTTTTTACTTTTCTCTTTCTTACCATTATTTTGCTCAACCTTTTTTTTTTTTTTTTTAAACTGCTCTTTTATTTCCACTCAATCCGCTTTGTGTCTTTTAGAACGTTTGTGTCGGGTTTTGCGGGATTTAAGCACCAGCCTTCGCAAAGGGTTACCCTCCCTGCTGGGTTTCTCCATACGTGAGTCATTGCACTTAAGGGGCGTAGGGTGCCGATCCACCCAAACCAACCCATGACGGTAGGCCCGACAGTAATTATTTAATGCATTAATTAAGAGCTTGAGCAATTGAACAACTAAAACGTCTAACTTAGGTAAAATTTCACAGTCAAAGCGTGTGAGAATTGAGGATTCCGCTTTCCCATTCCATGTAGAGGTCTAATAGAGATAAGTCAGGGCAATTGTCCAAGTTATGGTCAAACCTGTTTCTTTCAAAGAAGATTAAGAACGGCTTCTTGATTTCAACAACGAAATCCAAGAAACAAAGCAAAAACAAAAAACGAAAACGAAAACTTTTAAGGTTTTTCACTCCCTTTTTTCTCCTTATCACAATTTTTTTTTTTTCAAATTTTTCGACACAAACTACGAAAAACAAAAACAAAGACTCAAAACTAGGTGATCTACCCATGACAAATGGAAGTATCACTCCCCACTCCCACACAAAACTTCACAATGTCCCCATTGTGAGAAGAAGGGTGTCACAAATAACGTAGAAAACCTAAAAACACACAAAAAACACATAATAAACAATAAATGGTGGCGACCCGAGCCTACACGGCTCCAACAACAATGATATCCCAACATTCACACTCAAGGGGTTCGCCACCCAAAAAGAAAATCAAGCATGCATCATGGATCAACAATATATTCACAATGAGAAGGATGGTTAAAAGATGATACCTGAACATCGCCAAGTTAAGCACATCCAAGCACACGATCCACGAACGCAACGTCAGAAAAAGAAACTTCAAATATTCACAAATGTACATGATCATTGACTAACCTCAACCCCGAATCTCACTATATGAGGCGGGAATCAAGGGTGAAATGTCGTGCCACTGCCCAGAAACATTACACAACCCCTCGCGCATGTATATCTCAAATTGAAAGCACACAACTAATGCAAAATAACAGAGGGGAGTGCGGAATGCTCACAATCACTGCTCATCACCTCCCGGAGGAGGGTACGGATAGTAGGGGAAGTAAGTCGGGTAATACTGGTTGACATAGTCGAGCGGTGCCGGTGCATGGTCGGCGATAGCATAGTGATAATATCCCCAATCTCTCCAATATTGATTCTGTTGATGGAAGTACTCGTCATAGCGCTGAAAGTATCCTTCGTGCCGTCCAAAGGTCGACTGCTGCGCACGAAGGAGTTCCTGTTGACTTTCCATCAAGTTGTGCGTACTTTGTAGCAAAGTTCGCTGTTCACGGAGGTCGACACTCAGTTGGTCTAACCGACTTGCCAAGTGCCCCATCGTAATCTCTTGGGAATTACTACCACTAGCCTCACCTTGGGTTGCACGCTCCTCTTCTTCCACATTTACGCCACAAATGGGTCATCGGGCCCCCAACTCGACGGTTGCTCCTTGGATCTTCGCCACATGACCGCTATGTTGATTGGTCACATCCAACCAACGCGGCTCGCGTGGTCCAAATGAATGGAAGTTGCATACTTATCCGAGCCGTGCTTGTATATATGCTTTGTGTTGTGACGCTCAAAGACACCCATGCGTTGCAATCTAATACCATCGATGGGGTCGGGAAAATACCTCGGGGTGAACTTGTGGATATATCCTCCAAAACCTTTCTTCATCAAAAAGTGGCAAATGATATGCCCCATTCCAATTGTAGAGGTTAGGTGTTTAGAGGTAGTGTCTTTGAAGCAATGCAAAATGCACGACCCCGTGTTCACCCGCTTCCCTTGGAGGGTGTTAAAGATGATAAAAAAATCATCCCTCCGCACATTTGCCCTCCCATCGTCTCTTCCGAAGACCGAATTTGAAACTATGCGATGAAAGATTCGGATCGCTAAGTTACAAAAATCTCGAGACTTGGAATTTCTGGTCAAGAATGAACAATCCTCAAGAGCATTCGCCGTTTGATGTTTCCGACGCCAACAAGTAAGACTCTTCATAGCAGCTTGTTCATCAAAATGCACACTCTCCTCATAATACAACCCATCTGTCGGTAACCCAAGTACTTGACAAAACTCTTGCACCGTGCACGTTTTCTCCTTGTTGTCCACCCGATAACGGAACTTAGCGTGGCGTGTATCAACATCCTCAACTTGGAAGGAACTGAGGAACTCAAGAATTGGTTGATCGTAAAGAGACTCGTCAATCTTAATGAAGGACTCCCAACCCAAGACCCTTATAATATAATCAAAACTAGGGCCACAATATACCCTCTTCACTGTGGCTTCATCATAAACGTCCGGAGCACAAAGTTTCCGGTGTTGATAAAGCTCATATCTCTCGCGATGATGCTCATCCCGGAACCGAATTCGCAATTCCGGGTTAGCCTGAAGAAGCGTGGGCGGTTGGGCCTTGTAACGATCTTTATCCACTGCCGCCGATGAAGACTCGGGCGGTGGTGAAGGTGTACCTTCCTCATCGGTACGGGCTCTCTTAGATCGAACCATTATGAACTTCAAGACACACTAGCAACTCAAGAATCCCCAAATAGCAATCAATACACACAACACGCAAGCCCTAAATCTGAGGAACAATCACAAGTAGCGCCCAATTTAACTTTGAAATCAAATTTGAAAACACTAATTGTGAATGTTACCTCCCAAATAGGCACCAAACACCAAGTGGCAACACGAATCGGGCAAAGAGCAAGTACACAAACAGCAACTCGGGACCTTGAGACCTCCCGACCTTGGCAAAACCCTTCTTTCCCCCAAACCTCAGAACACTCGCGCACAGTAGCAGTAGCAGCAAACACAGCCCAGCAGCAACACGCACAGCCTAGCACGCTCGCAGCAACCCAGAACGCAACAACCCACCCAGCAACAAACGCAGCCCAGCACGCAAAAACTCAGCCAGCAACAACGCACAATTAGGGCACAGAACCCCGACCCAATCTGGAGAAATTGAAGAAATTAGCAACGATTAGGGATTAGGGCTTGATGCTAGGGGTTGGGGGAAGTGAGAGAGAGAGATGAGAGAGAAAATAGGTGAGAAAATATGAAGAAAAGGAGAGAGAATCGAATTAAAACTCCCGACAGAAAACAGATCTGTCGCCGGCTCGCCCGAGCAGAATAAGTTGCTCGCCCGAGCAGGGATTCTGGTTGCAAACACAGATCTGTCCGAACGACTGCTCGACCGAGCAGGCAGACTCGCTCGCCCGAGCAGCTCTTCTGGACGGCTGGGCGTGTCTGTCAGACTTTTTCCCTTGGGTGCTTCAGTGGACAAGCTCGCCCGAGCAGAGGTCTTGCTCGCCCGAGCAGAGGTCTTGCTCGCCCGAGCAGTCCTTCTGGAAATATTTCCTTCTCTTCCTTCTTTACTCGCGAAAACCCCTCAGTAAGGCAGCTCGCCCGAGCCAAATTTTTGCTCGCCCGAGCAGGTGTTCTGCCAAGAATGCAAGGAGTTAAAATTTTTCAAAATTAATAAACCTTCTCACTTCTACTAAAAATATGTTCAAAACCTCAATCTCTCAAAAACCTCCCGGGACATTTCAAAATCAATAATCTAAAACTTAACCTAAACAAAACAAAATCTTTTGGTTTTTCAAAGATTTCACAGAAAAAGAAAAGCCGGCATGCATGCCTCCCCACTCCCACACAAAAAGACGACACTATGTCCTCATTGTGGCAAGAAATAAAGGAAGACAAACACCCTAAAAGAATGAAAAAGAGTTTTCTCACCAACTAACTCCAAAGAAAAAGAAGGATAATACCTGATTAGATCTCAAATAATCATCGCATGACTTGTAAATGGAGATTGAGTATGCAAGCCATGAAATGGTGAATATATGTGAGCAATAAATGGTCCTTCCTTCTTGTTAGTGCATAGTTGAGAGAATTTAAACAAAGAAACAAACAAAATAAACTAATTTACAATATATACAAAGATGTTACCTCAATGTTCTTCAATCAACATATGGAACATGGAATGTTACACACTCCACATCCACTTTCTCTGGAAGCTCCAAAAAGGGTTTCAACCTGTGACCGTTAACTTTCCACATTGATGCATTAATGGGGTCCTTGATTTCAACAACTCCCGAGGGAAACACAACGGACACAATGAATGGACCGGTCCATCTAGACTTCAATTTACCCGCAAACAAATGCAAACGTGAGTCATAAAGGAGGACTTTCTGCCCTGGAACGAAGGTTTTTCTAAGGATCACCTTATCATGTAGGACCTTCGATCGCTCCTTACTTAATCTTCCGTTTTCGTAAGCTTCCCTCCTTAACTCCTCTAGCTCACACAAGGTCAACTTTCTAATGTCCCCAGCCGCTGACAGGTCAAAGTTCAAGGCTTTCAAAGCCCACTACGCCCTATGTTCGAGCTCTACAGGCAAATGACAAGGTTTCCCAAAGACTGCTCTATACGGTGACATTCCTATGGGAGTCTTGTAAGCTGTCCTATAGGCCCATAAAGCATCGGTCAATTTAGTGGACCAATCTTTCCTATTCTTTGACACTGTCTTTTCAAGAATTTGTTTAATTTGCCTATTGGAAACCTCAGCTTGGCCATTTGATTGAGGGTGATAGGCGGTAGTCATTCTATGCTCAACAGAGTATTTCCTAAGCAAAGCCGCGAAAGAACGATTATTAAAGTGAGTTCCTTGGTCGCTAATGATGGCTTTAGGCACCCCAAACCTAGAGAAAATGTTTTCTCGAAGGAATCTAGTCACAACCTTAGCGTCATTTCTTTTCGACGGTATTGCTTCAACCCATTTTGACACGTAGTCCACTGCTAGAAGAATATACTCATTCCCAAAAGAGGTAGGAAATGGTCCCATAAAATCAATGCCCCAAACATCGAATACATCCACAAAGATCTCGGGTTGTAAGGGCATCATGTTTCTTCTAGAGATTTTACTCAAACTCTGACATCTAAGACAGCTCTGGGCATAAGTATGGGCATCTCTAAAGATGGTAGGCCAATAGAATCCACTTTGTAAAACCTTATACGCTCTTTTTCCACTAAAATGCCCCCCACACGGTTGGTCGTGACAAAACGAAAGGACATCCATGATAGACTCATCCGGAACACACCTTCTAAGAATTTGATCAGGACAATACTTAAACAGATAGGGTTCATCCCATATGAAATTTTTGACAATGTGAAGGAACCTATCTCTATCATGCTTATTCCAATCATTGGGCATTTCTCCCGTGACTTTAAAATTAACAATGTCAGCAAACCACGGTTCTACTCCTATGCTAAGAATGCGTTCATCAGGAAAACAAGCATCTATAGGAGACTCTATCATATGTTCAGGTGTTATCCTAGAAAGGTGGTCCGCTACCGGGTTATCAGATCCTTTCCTATCACGGATTTCACAATCAAACTCTTGGAGTAACAACACCCACCCCACCAACCTAGGCTTAGACTCTTTTTTCTCCATCAAATAGCGAATCGCCGAATGGTCAGTAAAAACAATCACTTTAGACCCCAACAAATAAGCCCGAAATTTCTCAAATGCATAAACCACAGTTAGAAACTCTTTCTCAGTAACAGTGTAATTCAGTTGTGCTTCATTTAAAGTATGACTTGCATAGTGAATCACGACAGGTTTTTTGTCAATTCGTGGTCCTAAAACCACACCTATAGCAAAGTCAGAAGCATCACACATCAACTCAAACGGTTCCCCCCATGTGGGAGGTTTGAGAATAGGAGGTGATATCAAGGCATATTTAAGTGCATTAAAAGCCTTCAAACACTCATCAGAAAAGTCAAAAGCCACCTCCTTGGCCAATAAAGCAGAAAGGGGTTTGGCAATCTTGCTAAAATCACAAATGAATCGACGATAAAACCCAGCATGTCCTAAAAAGGATCTAACCTCCTTCACACAGGTGGGGGGGTCAAGTTCCTAACTAGGTCAATTTTTGCTTTATCCACTTCGATTCCATCTTTTGAAATCACGTGGCCCAAAACTATGCCCTTTCGTACCATAAAATGGCATTTCTCCCAGTTTAAAGTCAAGTGTTTTTCTTGGCACCGACTCAAGACTCTACTCAAATTGGACAAGCAATCATCAAAGGTGGTGCCAACATCGAGAAATCATCCATGAAAATTTCAACACAGTCATCAACAAGGTCCGAGAATATAGACACCATACACCGCTGAAAAGTAGCGGGGGCGTTGCAAAGTCCGAAGGGCATCCTACGGAAAGCAAACGTACCAAATAGGCAAGTAAAAGTTGTTTTCTCCTGATCACACGGGGCTATAGAAATCTGAGTATACCCCGAATAGCCATCTAGAAAACAAAAGAAGTCGTGCCCCGCCAGCTTTTCTAACATTTGATCCATGAAAGGTAATGGAAAATGGTCTTTTCTCGTAGCCTTATTGAGTTTCCTGTAATCTATGCATACTCTCCATCCCGATGGAATGCGGGTCGACACTAATTCGCCCCTCTCATTCTCCACCTCTGTCAACCCGACCTTTTTAGGGACTACATGTATAGGACTAACCCACTTACTGTCAGAAATCGGGTAAATGATGTCATTATCTAACCATTTCAGAATCTCCTTCTTAACCACCTCCTTCATTTGGGGATTGAGTCTCCTTAAAGGGTCCCTCTGGGCTACACTATCATCTTCCAAAAATATCCTGTGTTGCACAATAGATGGACTAATCCCCCTGATGTCTCCAAGCGTCCATCCCAAAGCCCCTCTATTTATCCTAAGAACCTCGACTAGTTTGTTTTCTTGGTCCTCTCCTAGGTTCGAAGCTATGATAACCGGGTAAGTCTCACTAGGGCCAAGGAAAACATACTTTAACTCGGAAGGAAGGGGTTTAAGTTCAAGGGTTCTAGAAGATGGTGGGTCAGGTTCTATTATATCAGGCACATGTTGAGAGACAAACAGAGATTCATAAAGCAATTCACCGTCAAACACATCAGAATCACATAGTGAGGTTACACAGTCGAGGTCGAATCCTAACTCAACAAGATCACTCACACAAGGGGCAACATCCAGATCAGCAGGGTTATCACTCTCAAGGTCACTAACCCAGTTCACAGCATTACACTCTTGCTCATCATGTCCTAATGGTGACTTTTGTAGATCAAAAATATTCAATTCCATAGTCAAATTCCCAAAAGTCAGTTTCATTCTCCCATCTTTACAATTAATCCAAGCATTAGATGTAGCTAAAAAGGGTCTACCTAAAATGACCGAAATCTCGTAACGAGGACTCTGAACCCTAGCTGTCTCTAACACAACATAGTCTACAGGGAAGACAAAGGTCCCGACTTGGATCAACACATCCTCAACTACCCCTAGGCACTCTCGTAGACCGATCAGCTAATTGGAGAACCATTCTTGTAGGTTTCAATTCCCCCAACCCCAGGGTCTCATAAACAACTAAAGGTAGCAAGTTGACACTTGCCCCTAAGTCAAGGAGGGCTCTCTCAATCTGATTGTCTCCTATGGTAATGGAAATAGTTGGGCATCCTGGGTCCTTATATTTCACTGGAACCTGACTAGACAAGATGGGTGTAACAACCCGCCCCAAAATCACGATTAATTAAGTACTAATTACCGTAATTACTTAAATTGCGTATAAATTTTTCGCGTTTACTTCTAATTATTTATTTTATCGGTGTCAAGTCTCGTGCAGGAGATGGCAAAGAATATCAAGTTACGGGTTTATAAACCTTTAAGTTACTCTATTTACTCGTTAAAGTGATTTATATCGAGTTTTACCGTTTACGTTATTTCTTTAACCGGAAAGAGTTTAGTTATTTCACTTCTTAATGTTTATATTTTATTATCCAAACTTTAATTTATTTTATTTGGATTATGTTTATTTTATTTTAGTACAAGTAATATTTATATTCCATTCATTTAATTTTATTAGTTCAAGTCCTATTTTATTTTAACCCAATTGCTACCGATTAATTTTATTCCGTACAACTAATTATTATTTGAACCTAGCACTTCTCTAATTATGTTGCTAAAGTAAAGTTTCAGATTTCATTGAGTTTAATTAGTGGTTAATTAAGGGGAGGGAGTATATATTATGTTATGTGGGTATTAGTGAACCCATTTCTTATCAATTCAAATCAAACCCACACCCAAGCTCTTTCTCTCTCTACACTCCATCCCCCTCTCTGCTTCTGCCGTGGCACTCCCAGCAGCCGCCGGCCACTTTTCCGACCATTTTCCGGCCAGCCGCCGCCAGCCACGGCCACCGTGCACCACCCCCTTCCTCTCTCTTGTGTTTTCATCCATTTTTAACCTCAAAGGTAACCTCTCAAAACCCCCAATTTCAAATTCTCTAAACCCTAATCTGAAAATCTATGTTTTATATATGTTTCTTTTGTAATTTCCATCTCTTTTACTCTCTTTATTCATGAATTCAAGTATATAATTGTATTGGTTAAGTTAGGGTTAAGTTTTGAAGTACATGCATGTTGATTTCTAAGTGTTTTGTGAGGTTTAGAGTTGAATTCGTGGTGGATGATGAATTAGTGTTGATGCATGTGAATTTCTTGAGAGATTCTTAGTATATAAGGGCTGAGTTTATGTTTTAAGATTATGAATTAAGTGTTATTATGTTTAATTTGGGTGAATTGGTGAGGTTTTGATGCAAGAGTTCAAGAATATGTCTTTTATGTTGAGTTTATGTTTAATCCATGGATGCATGTGGTTTTTAAGGCCCTTGATGAGTTAATTTTCAAGGTTTATATTCTGGAAATAGGGTGGATTAAAGTTTAGGTGAGATTTGGTTATGTTTAGTATGATTAAGGGTGAAAAATCAAGTTAAAAACTGAAATTTCGGTAAATAAAGTTTCTTGTTAGTTTCTGGAAAATTTCCGAGACCTAAAAGTAGGATTTTAGGCCAGATTTTTACTCCATATGATAGCTCAAGGTGTTAGCTAACTATAGGCTTTGGAATTTCGAATTTCCGACATGTATAGACCGAGTTATGGCCAAAACCGTGACGATGCGTTTTTATATACGAATTCTGAGTCAGTAGGTTGAGGGCTGTTTTTCGTGCCATTAGAGACCTCTTTAGTTTTTGGGGTAAACATGAAAGTTTTAGGTCTTAGTGCAAGCTTTCCGTAATGGTATGGTTTGTATTTATCCGATATCGGGAGTGTGAGTTACGAGCTCGGGAATAAGGGTTGTCCAGAGTGTAGTTTCTGCCCAAATTAGCTTATGTAAATTTATATCTTTTGGGCCTCAAATCAACCCAATAAAGGCTTCTAAGCATAATATGTTATGGGTATAGGTTATCATCCTAGAGTTGTGTGTT
The DNA here is from genome assembly GCA_029582165.1 of Portulaca oleracea. Classification (NCBI taxonomy): domain Eukaryota; kingdom Viridiplantae; phylum Streptophyta; class Magnoliopsida; order Caryophyllales; family Portulacaceae; genus Portulaca; species Portulaca oleracea. The sequence continues at coordinate 7,112,396 of CM055885.1, read as the reverse complement.
TAAGGCTAAAAATATCATTTTGGGAGACTTAAGTGAGTCTTGAGAATATTTTCCAAAAGCTAGTGAGTTTAGCCAAGTATTCTTTTCCCCCATCATTCTCTAGCATAATGTCCAATGTTTTTAATCTAGCTAAGAATTTCTTCTAACCTGGTAGCCTCCAAGTTCTCAATCAATTCAATCTTTGTTACTTAAATCACCAATCCAAACTTGTTCTCATCACATTCGGTCATGTACGTCTTACTCCGTTTCATCATTCACTTGCTACCACTTAATCAAACCATATTTGAATCCATCATTCTCATCCTAGCTTTCAAGTTATAATCGCCTATTCACCATCAATTCAAGCTAATTTTCTTAGATTCAAGCCCATTTACTTGAATCATCTTCTACGTCTTTATTCTCATGTTTCTCTGACCCGAAAATTCTAAGGTTTTGTTATGCACAGCTTCTGTCCGGGCCCATTTTGAAGCCCTTCCACCCATTTTTAGCCTTCGGCCCTGTTGACAAAATTTAAGATCATGGTTTTCCCTATTCCGAAATGTACTCTTTTACGTCATTCCGATTTTTCTAACTCAAATTATACTTTAAACTCTATTTTTATATAAACCTGAAATTTTATTCCTAAAGTATTTCATTTATATTACTAAGTTTCTAAACTTCTGAATCTAATTTAGAACCTTATTCGGTTCTTCATTTTTATTTATTCTTATCTTAGTTGACAAGTTTTGAAAGCCATCTCCAAGCAGCATATGAGGTCTTTAGCGTCCCAAGGTACGCAAATTGTCCAACTTTTAACTCTTTATTTATCCTTCAACACAATTATCATTGTGATATTATGTCTACATCATGAACTAATATCTCATATTTACTTATTATCCAATGGTTATTATTATCTTATCAAGTCATGAACTAATATCTTATATTGAATTATTTTCAAGCGGTCCCGCCCCATCATATTCTAGCTAGTTACGTGAAGTGCTAGCCTATACTTTTAGATGCTCCTGATCAGAGTGTCCTAATGACCTGGCCAGTGTCGACTGCCTAGCAGTCACACAATCCAAATCTAGATCGGTTTGGGCATGCGCGTGTGTGAGGTGCTTCGGCATCGATCGTAAGGGATACCTCTCATTCCTAATTATCACAAGTCCATTTTAGTTATTTATATTCATGTCTTATACATATACCAGTTATATATATATATATATATATATATATATATATATATATATATATATATATATATATATATATATATATATATATGCAACAATTCAGTTTATTTATGTTTATCCCTTTCCCGCTTTCAAAATGAATTTAAAGGTTGGACCAAAACCGCTTTGAACGGTTTGACGAGTTGGAGGTTTGTGTACTGAGTGTTTCCCCACTCACTTTGCGACTGTTTTCAATGTTTTGTTTTTAGGGGTTCGAGCTCCCAAGGCAAGGACAAGTCGGTACCAAAGTAATTCAAGGCTTTTGAGGTAGTTCTCTAAGGAAATCATCGGTTAGCAAGGGCGAGCAGAATTTTGGAAGTTGTTTTAGTATTTAAGCTATGTTTAAGTTTATATACTTTATCCAAGGGTTGTATAAGTTTTATATGTGAAGGTTCTTAAGTTAGTAAGTTATCTTGTGGTTTTGGAAGTTTCTTTGGTGTTGTTGCCTTGTCTCTTTTGGGAGACGGCGGTGACACTTCAACCTAAAAAGTGTTCCGCTGCGCTAATCGCGGGCTTAGCTTCTCTAAGTAGAGTTTAACCCTGTGATTAAGGTTGGGGTGTTACAGTTGTGGTATCAGAGCCGAAGTTTGATTAAGTATTTGGGGATTATGGAATTTCTTAAATCATGGATCCTAGTTTAAAGAGAAAGATAGGCATGTGAGTATAAGCCTCTCTATGGGTAGTATAAGTATGATAAGTGATATGTTGGGAATTGTTGATGAGCATGATGCTCTAAATATTGGTTTAGGATGTAAATTGTTCTCCTTTGCAGGTTTTCAAGATTATGTAAATTTGGGAATAGCTCTAATTATAGGGGAAGTGCTGCCGAATTTCTCCCAGAATTTTAAGAAAGTTTTTAGTCCAAATCTTTAAGGGGAAAATGTAGGTGAATTGAGTTAAGCCTAGTAATTTATGCAAGTGAAGTTAATGAATATAGTGAAAAATTGTGAAGTTTGCCAAAGCACCTCATCGAAAGTCTTTGAAAGTTATTGAAAAGATTATAAAGCGAGTCCCAAGTGGGACTGGTATACGATGAGATAAGTTCTAAACGTTAGTATGGATTAAAAGTTTTTAAGGAAGCCCGAAAAAGGGGGAATAAATTTATGAGGTCTAGAATTGTTAAGCAAGCCTAGGGCAAATTCAAAAGATAAAATGAGAGCTTCTTAAATCGCTCATAAGAGGTTAACTTGGTTGAGTCTCGAACCTCGTCACAAATTTGTTTCTTTTATTGCAAATAACCCGTTCATTTTGGCCATGATAAGATTTTAAAATCTTGCATTGTACTTTGTGTATGGTATAGATGGATAACGACGGTAATCCCCCTCCCAAATCCGTTCGCGATGTTCATGGACCCCGCCACCAACGTTCAAGCCCATCTTAAGGCTTTACAAGATGTCCTCGACGCACATTGCGCTGCAAATCCCAAGTCCGAATATCACGACGACATTTACCAGGCCTGATGCCTTCTAGCGACTCTTCCCCACGAGAGCCCGTGGGATGATATCCGGGACAGGTACCGTCAACTGCTTATACGTGGAGAAACCGGACGCCACGCATGGTGCCTCAACTATGTAGGGGCTTGGAACCAGATCGTGATGGAGATAATGATCACGCAAGCCGCACAATCTTTGGGTCTTCACGTCAGTAAGTTAGGACCCTATCTTCATGAGGTGCTAGGACTACGGCGCTGCCGCCATGGAAAGCACCACCATGTGTTCGCTCCGGCGGATGAAGTCCGTCTACACTTTTCACCGCATCGCACAGACGCCCAATTGTTCGAATCTATCGTCTCGTGGGAGACTACGCCACCGCCGAATAGCGGAAAGAAGAAGAAGATCCTAGCATGGATCTAGACTGCACGAGGTGCGCCCAACCAAAACAAATCAAAGAATGCGGCAGAACGCTCACACATACCGCCTCGGTGGAGAACGACTTTGATTGGACCACTTGGGGCCAATGATTCGCATACCAAACGCAAGAGCGTCCTCACGCCGGCGTGTGGAAGAGGCTAGGGATCAAGAACAAGAAGGGTCCCATTCTCATGTTTAGCAGTAGTCGTCGGTATTTGACTTTTGTGCAGGTTTAGCAAGGAGCTGACCATAGGTGTAGGCTAGATGACTGTAAGTATATTGTGGGTGACTAGGTTTTTGCTTTTGAGTCACCAATGTAACTAATCAGACTATGCTTATTTTTGTAATCTCCCTACGATTATTTTGTGGAAGGGAGCCTGGGTTTGTAATTCAAGGGGGAATGGAGTACATGATGTTTTGGAATTTTTCTCATGTATTGGGATTGGAAATGGAGATGAAAACTCTATGACAAAAAGGGGAATCGTTTTCTTTATTTATGAATATGGATGGATGTTGTGGTATTTATGGATTTATACGTATTGTGGAGTCTGCAATTTACAATATATTGGGATTATGAGAATTCTTTTGAGATTTTAATTATGCATGTATATATGTCTATGGATGATACCTAGGATTTGACCAAGGAATCAAGGTTCTAAGAGGGAGCATTTGACTAAAATCTGAGTTTTTTTTTCAAAAAGGGCTGAAAAAGGGGGGATAATGTTAAGCTATGTGGGTAATATGACTTCACAAAGAAACAAAGGCCCTATGAAGGAACACCGGATCAGAATTTGAACTTCTATGAAAAAGAATTATAAAGGAGGAAACAGTGTTGAGTTGTAGAGAACGATAATATGTTTTTGTTGTAATATCTTGGCGTGCCGCAAGCTCCGAGAATTCACCACCACAAGAAGAGCCCATGGATGGGGGCTTCAAGGGAAAATTAGCTTGAAGTGATAAGGGGAAGAAATACTTTATACTTACCCGAATTGTTCAATAGTGGTCAATAAGATAAACCAGGGCTTCATGAACGCAGTACTCGTAATGGGGGCTTTAGTGCGAACACAAGGATTTAGACCTTGGTTATGGAGTTAATAATAGTCATTTCTAATCCTGTATAAGGAACAATGTTAGCGGGGAAACAAAAAGGGAGGCAATAGAATCATGATGAGATTAGGAGGTTCATACGGGAGTAAGAGATTTATGATTAAGATTGAGATTAAGGGGGAAATGCCGATTTGAGGAATAAACTTGCGAAGTATATGGGTTCCTTAGAGACATCCAGCAAGATTGCGAGGTTTTAGGAGTTCTAATCTCCTTTACCCGTATACATGTATCGTAATCCACCTAGCCTTCTCTTGTAATGAACAACCGTTGTAAGTTTCAACCCTCCTCCGTATGGCTATCTTACCTCTAGTCCATCATTTGAATCAAGCTTTATCTCACACTCATATGGTACATTCCCCTCCTAAATTCACCTTTATCATCACAAGATGGCAATCAACTTTGTCGATTTTTAATCATTGTTTGTTTTCAAGAATTTTTAGGAGAGCCTGTAATCGTATCAACCAATCATTTTAGCTCCTTAATGTTATATCCACACCTTATTGGCACCTCTAGTCATAGGTCCAGAATTGATCCAAGACACCACGGATAAAATCAGGGTCATTCAGCAACATATCAAGGCCGCCCAGAGTAGGCAAAAGAGCTATGCGGATAACAAAGTGAGATCGTTCAATTTCAGACGGAGACCAAGTTTTTCTTAAGGTTTCTCCAACTAAAGGGGTTCAGAGATTTAACATCAAAGGGAAATTGAGCCCTCGCTATATCGGACCATATTCCATTGTGAAAAGATCAATCCAGTGGCATATCGGTTAGAGTTACCCTCTAGCTTAGGGAAGACTCATGACGTTTTTCACGTTTCCCAACTCCGGAAGTACGTGCCGGACCCGACGCATATTCTTAAAGAAGAACCTCCGCTGTTAACTGAAGATCTAACTTTCGAGCAGCAGCCCATTTCAGATTTTAGATCAGAGGACTAAACGACTACGTTCAAAGGAAGTTCCCTTAGTCAAAGTGCTATGGGCAAATCAAGATACCTCGGAAGCCACGTGGGAAACCGAGGAAGAAATGAAGGAAGGCCACCCACATCTTTTCTAAGGTATTTCGTTCGCGAACAGTCCAACCGCAAGTTTCGGGGACGAAACTTTCTTTTAGGGGGGGAGGGTGTAACAACCCGCCCCAAAATCACGATTAATTAAGTACTAATTACCGTAATTACTTAAATTGCGTATAAATTTTTCGCGTTTACTTCTAATTATTTATTTTATCGGTGTCAAGTCTCGTGCAGGAGATGGCAAAGAATATCAAGTTACGGGTTTATAAACCTTTAAGTTACTCTATTTACTCGTTAAAGTGATTTATATCGAGTTTTACCGTTTACGTTATTTCTTTAACCGGAAAGAGTTTAATTATTTCACTTCTTAATGTTTATATTTTATTATCCAAACTTTAATTTATTTTATTTGGATTATGTTTATTTTATTTTAGTACAAGTAATATTTATATTCCATTCATTTAATTTTATTAGTTCAAGTCCTATTTTATTTTAACCCAATTGCTACCGATTAATTTTATTCTGCACAACTAATTATTATTTGAACCTAGCACTTCTCTAATTATGTTGCTAAAGTAAAGTTTCAGATATCATTGAGTTTAATTAGTGGTTAATTAAGGGGAGGGAGTATATATTATGTTATGTGGGTATTAGTGAACCCATTTCTTATCAATTCAAATCAAACCCACACCCAAGCTCTTTCTCTCTCTACACTCCATCCCCCTCTCTGCTTCTGCCGTGGCACTCCCAGCAGCCGCCGGCCACTTTTCCGACCATTTTCCGGCCAGCCACTTGACCACGGCCACCGTGCACCACCCCTTCCTCTCTTGTGTTTTCATCCATTTTTAACCTCAAAGGTAACCTCTCAAAACCCCCAATTTCAAATTCTCTAAACCCTAATCTGAAAATCTATGTTTTATATATGTTTCTTTTGTAATTTCCATCTCTTTTACTCTCTTTATTCATGAATTCAAGTATATAATTGTATTGGTTAAGTTAGGGTTAAGTTTTGAAGTACATGCATGTTGATTTCTAAGTGTTTTGTGAGGTTTAGAGTTGAATTCGTGGTGGATGATGAATTAGTGTTGATGCATGTGAATTTCTTGAGAGATTCTTAGTATATAAGGGCTGAGTTTATGTTTTAAGATTATGAATTAAGTGTTATTATGTTTAATTTGGGTGAATTGGTGAGGTTTTGATGCAAGAGTTCAAGAATATGTCTTTTATGTTGAGTTTATGTTTAATCCATGGATGCATGTGGTTTTTAAGGCCCTTGATGAGTTAATTTTCAAGGTTTATATTCTGGAAATAGGGTGGATTAAAGTTTAGGTGAGATTTGGTTATGTTTAGTATGATTAAGGGTGAAAAATCAAGTTAAAAACTGAAATTTCGGTAAATAAAGTTTCTTGTTAGTTTCTGGAAAATTTCCGAGACCTAAAAGTAGGATTTTAGGCCAGATTTTTACTCCATATGATAGCTCAAGGTGTTAGCTAACTATAGGCTTTGGAATTTCGAATTTCCGACATGTATAGACCGAGTTATGGCCAAAACCGTGACGATGCGTTTTTATATACGAATTCTGAGTCAGTAGGTTGAGGGCTGTTTTTCGTGCCTTTAGAGACCTCTTTAGTTTTTGGGGTAAACATGAAAGTTTTAGGTCTTAGTGCAAGCTTTTCGTAATGGTATTGTTTGTATTTATCCGATATCGGGAGTGTGAGTTACGAGCTCGGGAATAAGGGCTGTCCAGTGTGTAGTTTCTGCCCAAATTAGCTTATGTAAATTTATATCTTTTGGGCCTCAAATCAACCCAATAAAGGCTTCTAAGCATAATATGTTATGGGTATAGGTTATCATCCTAGAGTTGTGTGTTTAAGGCTAAAAATATCATTTTGGGAGACTTAAGTGAGTCTTGAGAATATTTTCCAAAAGCTAGTGAGTTTAGCCAAGTATTCTTTTCCCCCATCATTCTCTAGCATAATGTCCAATGTTTTTAATCTAGCTAAGAATTTCTTCTAACCTGGTAGCCTCCAAGTTCTCAATCAATTCAATCTTTGTTACTTAAATCACCAATCCAAACTTGTTCTCATCACATTCGGTCATGTACGTCTTACTCCGTTTCATCATTCACTTGCTACCACTTCATCAAACCATATTTGAATCCATCATTCTCATCCTAGCTTTCAAGTTATAATCGCCTATTCACCATCAATTCAAGCTAATTTTCTTAGATTCAAGCCCATTTACTTGAATCATCTTCTACGTCTTTATTCTCATGTTTCTCTGACCCGAAAATTCTAAGGTTTTGTTATGCACAGCTTCTGTCCGGGCCCATTTTGGAGCCCTTCCACCCATTTTTAGCCTTCGGCCCTGTTGACAAAATTTAAGATCATGGTTTTCCCTATTCCGAAATGTACTCTTTTACGTCATTCCGATTTTTCTAACTCAAATTATACTTCAAACTCTATTTTTATATAAACCTGAAATTTTATTCCTAAAGTATTTCATTTATATTACTAAGTTTCTAAACTTCTGAATCTAATTTAGAACCTTATTCGGTTCTTCATTTTTATTTATTCTTATCTTAGTTGACAAGTTTTGAAAGCCATCTCCAAGCCGAGCCGCGCCGCCAAGGTCTTTAGCGTCCCAAGGTACGCAAATTGTCCAACTTTTAACTCTTTATTTATCCAACACAATTATCATTGTGATATTATGTCTACATCATGAACTAATATCTCATATTTACTTATTATCCAATGGTTATTATTATCTTATCAAGTCATGAACTAATATCTTATATTGAATTATTTTCAAGCGGTCCCGCCCCATCATATTCTAGCTAGTTACGTGAAGTGCTAGCCTATACTTTTAGATGCTCCTGATCAGAGTGTCCTAATGACCTGGCCAGTGTCGACTGCCTAGCAGTCACACAATCCAAATCTAGATCGGTTTGGGCATGCGCGTGTGTGAGGTGCTTCGGCATCGATCGTAAGGGATACCGCTCATTCCTAATTATCACAAGTCCATTTCAGTTTTTTATATTCATGTCTTATACATATACCAGTTATTTATATATATATATATATATATATATATATATATATATATATATATATATATATATATATGCAACAATTCAGTTTATTTATGTTTATCCCCTTTCCCGTTTTCAAAATGAATTTAAAGGCCGGCACCGAAAACCGTTTTCGAACGGTTTGACGTGTTGGAGGTTTGTGTACTGAGTGTTTCCCCTCTCACTTTGCGACTGTTTTCAATGTTTTGTTTTTAGGGGTTCGAGCTCCCAAGGCAAGGACAAGTCGGTACCAAAGTAATTCAAGGCTCTTGAGGTAGTTCTCTAAGGAAATCATCGGTTAGCAAGGGCGAGCAGGATTTTGGAAGTTGTTTTAGTATTTAAGCTATGTTTAAGTTTATATACTTTATCCAAGGGTTGTATAAGTTTTATATGTGAAGGTTCTTAAGTTAGTAAGTTATCTTGTGGTTTTGGAAGTTTCTTTGGTGTTGTTGCCTTGTCTCTTTTGGGAGACGGCGGTGACACTTCAACCTAAAAAGTGTTCCGCTGCGCTAATCGCGGGCTTAGCTTCTCTAAGTAGAGTTTAACCCTGTGATTAAGGTTGGGGTGTTACAATGGAGCTCACGTTAGAGGCCAAAAAGGCCTTCTTAGGAACCTGAGTTGCTCTCTTCGTTGTACACAATTCTTTGAGGAACCTAGCGTAGGAAGGACATTGCTGAATAGCGTCCAACAAGGGAATGTTGACCTTGACTTGAGAAAAAGTGTCCCTAATCTTTTCAAGAAATTTCTGATCCTTAGTTCCCCTCAACCTTTGAGGAAAAGGTGGGGAAGGCTTATATGCCACCGGTTGAACAGGACTGGAACTAGGAAGCACTCTAGGTGAGGTCTTAGGACTCGGGTTGTCACCTAAGTTGGTCAACCTCTCTTCCTCGCACGGCTCATCCTCAACTAGCTCATCACAAGGTCCAACACTCACATGTTGTGTCCTAGGCGAATCTGAAGGTAATTTTCGAATCTGATTGTCCACTTCCCTTCCTAATCTAAGAGTAATCACCGCATTAAGCCCCCGAACATGGTTTGGGTCACAAGAGGATGAACTAGAAGCTTTCCCCTTAGGGTTCGCCTCCGGTTGTCCAGGAAAAGTTCCCCTATCCCTATTAGACATCATGAGTTGGGCTACACTCTCATTCAATTGTTTCACCATTTTCGCCATGTCACTCATCGTATCCTCAACCCTACTCAAACCAGATTCTAACTCTTTGTACTTCCTATCCCCTCTATCCTCACCTTGGTATCCTGGTGGAGGTCGGGTATGGGCTATTTGGGGATGGATGGTCTGTCCTCGAGGTGCTTGATAAGCAACCTGAGGCGGTGGTCTTGGTTGGATTTGATGTTGGTGAGGGGGGGTGGGTTTCCTTGGAAACTTCCTCCTTGGTGCATCGGTGGCCTCAAAACGTTTTGATTATCTGGCCCGTAAGACAAGAAAGGGTGTTTTGGCACCCCAGGAAATTGGTAGGGCCGGTACTGGTTAAACATAGCATTAACATTTTCCACGTTAGTTGACACATGTTGCAAATACAAAGGACAATTAGCATATACATGGTCAGGTCCTTGGCACCAAGCACAAATCAAAGAAGATTGAGAGTTCGGAGACATGGGTTGCTCTACAGAATTCACTTGTACGCACGGTTGGGTCTTAGACGCTAGTTGCTGTTGAGCTAAGGTTTTTATCATATTCTCTAAAGAAGCAAACCTAGCCTCGTACCCAGTACTCTCACTCACCGCATGAACCCCTCCCCGTGCATTGGACAACTGTGCTCCTAAGGACTCATCCCTAGTGTTTCCCCATTGCATTACTCTTTCTGACATACTCTCCAAAAAATCCCAAGCTTCCTCCGCAGTTTTGTCCATAAATCCCCCTTGACACATAGACTCTAAGGTCACTCGGGTTTCCTGATCTACCCCCTCATACACTATTTGGCACAGTCTCACTAGGTCAAACCCATGGTGGGGAAATTGAGACAAAAGATTCTTAAACCTCTCAAAAGCTTTCCAGTAAGGCTCCCCCTTATCCTGTCTAAACTTCAAGATGGAATTTCTCATTTGAACTGCCATGGAATTTGGGAAATACCTCTTCATAAATACCTTCAAGAAACTATCCCATGAGTTTATGGACCCCGGTTTGATACTATACATCCACCTCTTTGCCGAATCTCGCAGAGCGAAGGGCAAATATTTCAACAGAACATAATCTAAAGGTACCCCAGGTGGTGTGACCATACTAAGGTACTCCTTATACTCTGCTGTCCAGATAAGTGCCAACCCCGTCCCAGTAAAAAGAGGTAGGTTCTGAGTATGATACTGTCTTGGATCAAACGTAACTCCCTGAGGTAGGGTCGGTAACACAAAGCACGATGGAGGCGGGTCATAAGATGGATAGAGCTGGTCGCTCAAGGTAACCCTCGGTCCTTCCTCACCCATGTTAGGCGGGTCGACTAAAGGTTTCTCTACCCTAACCAGTCTACTAGTTTCCGGTTTTCGAACCCATCTTATCGAATGACTCACTTTCTCCTTTTTAGTTGGTTTTTCTATTTTTTTTTAATTTTTAGTGATTTTTAAACTTGATACTAAACAAGCAAAGCAATTAAACTATTAACACTATTCACAAACAAACCAATTCTAAACTCCCAAATAACGCCATCCCCGGCAACGGCGCCATTGTTCGGTTGTAATTTTTGTGGTTTTTAAGTTAGGGTTGTCGGTCCACAGGAATGGGTGTTAGGTTTGATTTAGATAATCGGTTTGTGTACAAGGATTTTTCTCAATGCGGAAAGCAATAGATTATGTAAATAAAGCAATAAACTAACCTAAACATGATAATAATTAAGAAAGCAATAAAAGATGAAAGCAACTAAAAGGATGAAATTAAGAAAACAATAAAACTAAGACTAATTAATGAAATTAGGAACAAGAGATTATACCTTTGATGATCCAAACTTTCACTAATCTTCAATCTACTTGGATTTCTCCCGAACAAACAAGAAATCGTGAATTGGATTACTAAGAATCCCCAAATCCCCACTTGAGAGTGGAATTTGTGACCCTTAATCCCCCTTTTCACTAAAAGTTGGATTGGATGTTTTTGTGGCTAACACTATGAACTTTCAAAGGCAAAATTAAATGAAAACTAAGCATAAGATGATAAAGATTAAGGAAGGCTGAAAATTACTTGAAGAAAATTGATTACATTCAAGAATCCTAAAAACTTGAAGAACAAGACAAGAGAGAAACCTTAGAGAGAGAAAGTAGAGTTTTAATTAAGAAAGCATTAAAAAACCCTAATTACAAACTAAAAGCTTCAGCTAATTACCTCCCTAAAAGAGTCGCAGCTAATACTCTTATAATACCCTAAGTTTGTTTCACAAAACGCAGACTTTTCAGTTATGCAGAATGGAATTGGCTCGGGCGAGCCAGAATCCTGCTCGGGCGAGCAGGCATTCTGGTCGCGTGTCCCTCGTTCTTCGGCAGCTTCTCCTTGGCAGCTCAAAAGCTCGGCTCGAGCGGGGCCCTCGCCGGACGAAATGGCTCTCGTCCCTTCACCGCTTAGCCATTTCCGACCTTTTCCTAGTTGATGCACAGAAGCATGGCTCGACCGAGCCAATATGTTGCTCGGTCGAGCAGACCTTCTGTCTCACCTCCTTTTGGCTCAAATTTAATCGAACATTTTTGCTGCTCTCCAGGAGCGCTGCTCGGGCGAGCCACCATTCTTCGGTCGAGCGCACCTTCTGCCTCACCTTGATTTGGCAAGTTTTGCTCGCTTTGTCGCCTTTTTCGATCACTTTCTTATTTTCCTACAAAACTACAAAAATCTCATAACTCGAATAACACACGGGGTTAGAACATACAAAAACGCCCTATTAAAGAGAAGAATTCGGCTCGAAACGAGACCGAACAGCAAGATAAGTAAGAATTTTTCAAACATGGCTTTTCCAACTACTTGCATGAACATAACAACATACTTTCAATAGCTCATCCAAAACATGTAGGTTCTATGGCTTACACACATAGCTTCTACCATAAACTTATCAAAATACATTAACAAAACATAGGAATACATATTTAAAGTTACATACAACCAAAACGAAAGGGGGTAAATCGTGAATCTAACCCTATCCTCCTCGGTGCCTCTTGCTCCTGTGGGGTGATTCCGGGCCCCAGCTTGGGTCATCGGACCCAGCTCCTAAGTCGGTATCCTCCTCGGGGTCTTCCTCAGAGTCCCCCTCGGGGTCCTCCTCCGGATCCTCCTTAGGATCCTCCTCCGGGTCCTCTTCCGGATCTTCTTCAGGGTCTTCCTCCCCCGGATCCTCTTCGGGCTCGCTTTCCGAGCCACTCTCGTCTAGCGAAACCGAGGGCGGTGCTTCGTTTAAGTCCACCTCAATGACATCGGCCGGAGTGGCCTCTATCATGGACTCAACCAAACCCAGAAGAGTGGGTGCGGCAGGTACTCGCCCGCACCACTGACAGATAGGCTCCCCGGGGTCCCCAACAGGAAGTGGGGGCAACATTTGGGTGGCCCGCACTCTAAATCCCGCTACCATCAGCGTGATCAACATCAGGTTGGCCATCGCGCCTTCGTGGGCCAAGCAAGTGTCTATAGGGGTACGTCGATTCGCAGCTCAACGTCCACGGGGAAGTGCTCGATAAACTTATGGAGGTCCTCACCGAACTCCATCCAGAATAGAAAGGGAACTTGGAGTTCCACCATATCGTGGCTGTGCAAAATAATGGGCTCTATCCTGTTTAAAACAAACACTTGGTAAGATAAAGAACATACATAGATACATCATACTCAAAACCATAACTTTCAATCAATCCCCGCCCCACCTACTCTCACACTCCGACTTAGCTACCTAAGGTTTCCTAGACTTTTAAAACTTTAGGAGCTACTAGGTCGAACCTACAGCTCTTATACCATTTTGTAACGCCCCGGAAATTCTATTATAAAAAAATCAAGTCAACAGTAACAGTAACGGTAAATTTGCGGAAGACTTCACTTTTCAAACGGGCGTCACTGCCGTATCCCCGAAGGAATACAAGGCAAGAAGGAAAACTACAACTGTTTGACAATTAAAAAAAAAGGAAAATAACTAAACGACTTTAAGGTTCAAGAACAACATTAACCAGTTCAAACAGCTAACTAAAACAAACTCCCAACTTCAAGACTGGTGACCTCACATCTAGATCCCAACCCTTCCAAAATATTGATCAGCACCTGAAAACAAAACATTTACAAACATGAGGGGGAAACCTCAATAATGTCTACCCCTAACAGTCAAAACACTTATGTAATTCATTTCAACACATTTTAAGGGGAGGGGTAACAATTCAAACATTTCAAAATAACTTTCACCAATCCAACAATACCATTTTCCATTTTTAGTGCGGGCGGGGCTTCCGTATTGCCCCTCGGAGTCAAAGACTCGCCAATCATACATATTCCTTTCTAACAACTTTCCATATCATTCTCATTCTCATTCTCAACAATCCACAATCACTATTCAAAATCCGGATGGCCATCGCAATCTCAATCCAACACTACCAGGCGTAACCTGGTCTCTTGACAGACTCCCTCACAGGTAACGGCCTGATCTTGAGAGACTGTCCGAACCCGCATTATACTCATAAAAGCCAATAACAACCAACCATTTCCAAAACCAACACCTTTAACATAAAAGCCAAAGGACTATCCATACTTTATAAATCAAAAAACATAACCTTCTCAATAAATAGACAGTCAATTTAATATAAAGTCCCCTTCGAGATGCAAGCTCCAAAATACGGTAAAATCATTAAAACAGTTAAAGAGCATCCAATGGGGATTAGGGCATAGACATTACCTGAATATGATAATCTTCACGCAGAAAAATCACAGGAGCTTCTAATCGGATTCTCGCTCGGTCCTAGATTAAAAACGGCCTAAAATTAATATTTCTACCACTAACAACTAAACACTTCCATTCCCAACTTATTGTGACCTTTCCCAAAAAGTTAGAAATTCAAAGAACGCATTAAAGTAACGGTATCCCAACCTAACTAGTTTAAACCTAATATACTCCAAGGTACCATAGGAAAACATACTTACATAAAATCATGCTAAAGACTAACTAGGGTGACTCCTAACATGTAAACTTGCATGGTACTATTCACAAAAATTACAAGTATGCCATTTTAACATTTAAAGAACATGCTAGGTCATACAATCACCTAAACTTATTCAACACCACACTTTAGGATTCCTATCATGCTCCTAGGTCAAGACTTTATTCAAGCTAACCTAGTAACATAAATTTAAAATTAATAAGGAGAACTTAACATTTATGCATGAACCTTATAAACTAATAACATGAGACTTTATAAACTAAAATTATGCAACTTTGATAGCAAAATATATGAACTTCAAAACTATGAAATATGAAATAAAATATGAAACTTTATTAATAAAATATGAACTTTAATACTAAGAATATATGAAAATTTAATAATAAAATATGTAAGTAATAACTTGAATCTTTCCAACAAGAATATGAAACTTTAATGTAAACTTCACGGAACTAATAATAGTAATAATAATAGTGAGATGGAACTTTATAATAAAATTGTTAAAATAATATGGAACTTAATAATGTAATGAAAACTTAATAATAGTATAAAATTTGATAACAATATGGAACTTCATAGTACTTGGAACTTAATAATAATAAAAAAAAATTAATAACTTTAATATAAACTTAGAACTCAAGAATAGTAATGTGAAGCTTTAATAATAGCACAAAAATAGTAAATCGAAATTTAATAATAACTTACGAAAACTCCATAATAATAATACGAGACTTAATAATAATATTACGGAAATTTAATAACTTGTGAAAGCGTAAAAAAAAATACGAAATTTAATAACTTACGAACTAAATAATAAGATTACGAAACATAATAATAAAATTACGAAACTTAATAATAAAATTACGAAACATAGTAGTTACTTAATATACGGACTTATTAGTATTAATAACATGAAATACCAAACATTAAACATTTTAAACATAATTTAAACATATTAAACTCTACTAATATTCTAACACAACCCAAACTTATTAAATCCCTAAAATCACACCGACAAATTTTTAACACTACTACACACACTATCACACACACCCACACTAATACATCAACCCATTCTAACGTACACACACACCCACAACCCTCGAACCCTTGACCCCAAACCCACACTCATGCATGCACCAACCCATCCCATGTATACGTAACTTCAACACACACACACACACAACAGCCCATAAAGACCCCCCTCCCTACTGACCCTTAACTTCAAAAGGCCTTTAGCAAGCCATGCATACATAACATTACACACATAAAACCAACCATCAAAGCAACACTAACACACGCATGCACACAGTCGCACACACCCACACAGTCATTCGAACCCTAACCCAACCAAAAACCACGCCATGCATACGTACACGGTGTCATCACATACACACAGTTTACACACACACAAATATTAGGGCATGAACGAGAGGGAGAGAGAGAGAGTTTATACTAGACAAATGGAGGAGGAAACAGCTAGGGCGGTCGACGGTGGCTGCGGAAGGTTCAGTGGTCGGCGGTCGGCGTTGGCAGCAGCAGGGAGATCCGCAGCAGCTCGGGTCGGAACAGAAGAAGGAAAAAGCGGGGGTACTCTGGGCTACGGTATCGGCTGCGTCGGGAGCCGTTGGTGGTGTCTCGTCGGTGCAGCGACGGTGGTGGTGTGGTGGTGCGCCGCAAGGGACGGAGGAAGGAGAAGGGGGTGTTTGTGATTGGATGAGGGTGAAAGTGAAGAGTAGCAGAAGAAGAAGAAAAGAAAGAAAAAGAAAAGAGTGATGATGGTTCTATTGTAAACAACGAAGAAGAAGAGAAGAGAAGGAGGGGTTTGTATTTGAGAATGTGAAGAGAATAGAGTGTGATGAAGTTGGTCTGGTGAGCAAAAGAAGAGCAGTAGAAGAAGGAAGGGAGAGAGGAGGAGGGACGTTTGATGGGATGGTGAAGAGACTGAAGAGAAGCGTAGGGTTTGCTGGGAACAACAGCTACAGTGCACAATTATATAGGAAAAGGGAGGGAAAGAGTGAAACGTGAGGAGGAAGATTGATAATGATCTGATTTTCAAACCAAAGAGGGGGAAAAGATTAACGGAAAGAAAACGCACGTCAGGAAAATTAACGGTAAACATAATAGCATTTTTTTCGGGGTTTTACATTATGTTTATACAACTCAAATATTTGGAAAAGTTGATCACATCAGAATGTGATGGAAATACTAATTACTTGAATTTAGGTTAATAAGGTGTAACTATTGAATAATCATGAATAAGTTGATAGCAACTATTATTTATTATTTATTGTTTAAGTTAAAATGTTAAAATTAATGAAAATTTTATGTACATTTTATATATAATATTATATATCATATGATACTTGTGATTTGTTTATATCTAATTTTTGATATTTAATTTTTAAATTTTGCTAATTAGATATAAATAATTCAATTACTCAACTTTAAATTTTGACCCCATTAAATTCAATTCTTGTATTCGCTTCTAGATAGGGGCGGAGTTAAGGTAAGTTCACATGGGGTCGGAAAAAAAGATTAATTGATTTTTTTGCAATAAGAAATTTTTTATAAAATTTGTTATAATTAATGAAAAGTCATGAAATGTAAATTGTTTCAATAATCAGTTCAATATTTTTATTATCTAAGATTCTATTTTTATTATAATTTTAAATTTTGCTAGTTAGATATAAAGTTTTCAATTACTCAACTTTCTATTTTGATTCTATTAAATTTAATTCCAGGATTCGCCTCTAGTTAGGGGCAGAGTTGATGTGAGTTCACATGGGATCGGGGAAAAAAAGATATATTGATAATTTTTACATTAAAGTAAACTTTTTTATAATATTTGTTATAATTCATGAAAAATCATGAAATGTAAATTGTTTCAATAATCAATTCAATACTTTTATTGTCTAAGATTTTATTGTATTTACTTTATTTTATTTTTTTGAGTGTTAAATATAGCTAAAGATAATTTACTTCTAAGAAAATGTATTTTTTATTTATAGAATTATTTTTATTTTTATTTTTATTTGTCAAATTTACTAGCATTCCCGAGTATTTAATTAATTTATATTAATTTGATTGTTTGAATCAATATCCATTCGATTTCTGTTGCATTTGTTAGTTATTAATTGCTTTTATGTTGATTTATTGTTATATTTTATGATTATACAGCTCAAATATTTGGAAAATTTGATCATATCTGAATGTGATGCAAATGCAAATTACTTGAATTTGGGTTAATAAGGTGTAACTGATGAATAATCTTAAATAAGTTGATAGCAACTTTTATTTATTATTTATTACTTAAGTTAAAATGTTAAAATTGAAGAAATAAATGTGTACAATATATATATAATATTATATAAAAAATGATACTAGTGATTTGTTTAACTAATTTTTAATATTTAAATTTTAAATTTTGCTATTTAGATATAAAGTTTTCAATTACTCAGTTTTAAATTTTGACCCCATTAAATTTAATTCCAGGATTCGTCATTAGTTAGGGCAGAGTTAAGGTGAGTTCACGTGGGGTCGGAAAAAAACAATATATTGATATTGTTGTGTTAAAGTAAATTTTAGATACTATTTGTTATAATTAACCAAAAGTCATGAAATGTAAATTATTCAAATAATCAGGTCAATATTTTTATTATCTAATATTTTATTATTTTTACTTAATTTTAAATTTATGGAGTGTTAAATATAACTAAAGATAGTTTAATTATAAGAAAATATAATTTTTATTTATAGATTTATTTTTATTTTTATTTGTCAAATTTAATAGCATTCTCGAGTATTTAATTAATTTAGATTATTTTGATTGTTTGAATCAAAATAAATTCTATTTCTGTTGCATTTATTGGTCATTACTTGTTTTTGTTTTGATTTGTGGTTATTGTTGTTAACTTTTGTGTCTATGAAAATTTTTTTATGTTTCTACAGCTCAAATATATGGAAAATTTGATCAAATATGAATGTGATTCAAATTATTTGAATTCGGTTTAATAAAGTGTAACTGTTGAATAATCTTAAATAAGTTTATATCAACTTATATTTATTATTTAAGGTAAAATGTTAAAACAGAAGAAAACATTGTGTAAATTATATATATAAATATATATATTTATATATATATATATATTTTATTTTTTTTTGCACAAGAAAACAAGTTATATATAACAATCATAAACGTAGTTTACAAAGAGCGAGGGTCAGTCCCCTCAACAATCACATACAGAGTACTGTGTCTACTAGACTTCTGTATTTTTTCCTAGATTTTGATGCCAAAAGGACCTTATTCACTACATCATTTTTTACCAGATTTACTATCACCTGAGGAGTTGCATTTCGCGTTTTGTGAACTCGGTTGTTTCTGCTCATCTGCATGTGGTAGACATATCTTTGTGAGAATAGCGCATTGTATGAATTTCTTTACTGGGTTTTTGGAGATCACTCAACTGGTGTTTCCAGTCCTGGGTGGTTGACAGGTTACCCAGCTCCCATTGTCTCATAGCCTGTCTCACCTCCTTCCCAAACTCGCATCCAAGAAAAAGGTGGTCGATGGTTTCAGTCTCCGACTCACAGTATGGACATAGTGGGTTACCATTAGTTTGCCAGCGCATTGTTCTAGCTCTTACATGTAGTTTTCCATGCAACAGGACCCAAGTGATGAAGGAATGGCGCGGGATTGTAAGAGGATTCCAAATGATGGAGGCCCAGCTTCCTTCATTCTTAATCCCGAGGCTCCATGTATATCCCGCTTTCGCATTGTAATCCCCATTAGCTGTAGCCTCTACCCCTTTCCAGATCCATCGGTGCCCAGGATCACAACCCCATTTGAAGTTTTCTTTAACAAGGCAAAGATGCTTGAAGTAGGTGCAGACATCATAGGGTGGTTGATAATCACACCAGGATGACCATCTAATGTATCTGGCATGAATCCATTTGACCCATAAATTGTCCTCTTTTCTCTGAATTGCCCAAACCAGTCGGGCAATGTTGGCATTGTTCCAGGATACAAGGTCTCGGAGCCCTAGCCCTCCCGATTTCTTTGGTCTGCAGACAATGTCCCAAGCCACCATAGGGGCTTTCCTAAATTGGGAGGAAGAGCCCCATAGAAAATTACAACAAAAACGAGTGATTTCGTCAATGGTGTGCTTAGGAATGACGATAATTCTAGCCCAGAAGCTATAAATCCCCATCAAGACAGAGTTAATGAGTGTGACCCTACCAGCATAAGAGATGTGCCTGTTTTCCCATGTTTTAATTCGCGACAGAATCTTCTCCATAAGAATATTGGCATCATTTTTTGTGAGATTACTGGAGGAGATTGGAATTCCTAGGTATTTGAAGGGAAGCGTACCTTCTCGAAATCCTGTTTCATCAATCAGAGCAATTGCAACATCATTGGGAACGCCACCTATGACCACTTCGGATTTCCCATTATTAGCGATAAGACCCATGGCTGCTGAGAAGTGGTCAAAAGCCTTCTTAAGGGTTTGAATGGAGGCTTTATTAGCAGAGGAGAACAAGATCAGGTCATCTGCAAATACAAGATGAGTGAGTTGAAGACGTCTGCAGAGTGGGTGGCATTTGAAACTCTCTTGCTTGCTGACATAGTAATGAATAGATCTGGACAGGTATTCCATTGTCAGAACAAACAGGAGTGGCGACATCGGGTCTCCTTGTCTTAGACCTCTTTTCCCGTTGAATGTGGGAGAGGAGATGCCATTCGAACAAATGGCGAAAGTGGGGGATGTGACACAAGCCATTATGCAATTGACTAGCCATCCCGGGAATCGAAATATATATATATCATATGATTCTTATGAATTGTTTATATCTAATTTAATATTTAATATTTAAATTTTGCTAACCATATATAAATTTTTCTGCTACCCAACTATCAATTTTGACCGCGTTAATTTTAATTCCTGGATTAACCTCAAGTTAGGTCAAAGTTAAGGTGACTTCACGTGGGGTCGGAAAAAAAAAAGATATATTGATATTTTTGCACTAAAGTAAATTTTATATAATATTTGTTATACTTCATGAAAAGACAAGAAATGTAAATTGTTTCTATAATTATTTCAATATTTTTATTATCTAAGATTTTATTATTTTTACTTAATTTTAATTTTATAGAGTGTTAAATATAAGTAAAGATAGTTTACTTCTAAGAAAATATAATCTTTATTTACATATTTATTTTTATTTGAATTTGTCAAATTTACTAGCATTCTCAAGTATTTAATTAATTAAGATTAATTTGAATGTTTGAATCAATATCTATTCAATTTATGTTACATTCGTTTGTTATTACTTGTTTTTGTGTTGATTTGTTGTTATTGTTTTCATCTATTGTGTCTATCAATGATATTTTATGTTTATACAACTCAAATATTTGGAAAATTTGATCATATCTGAATGTGATGCAAATACAAATTACTTGAATTTAGGTTAATAAGGTGTAACAATTGAATAATCTTGAATAAGTTGATAGTAACTATTATTTATTATATATTATTTAAGTTAAAATGTTAAAATTAAAGAAAAATTAATGTACATTTTATATATAATATTATATATCATATGATACTTGTGATTTGTTTATATCTAATTTTTGATATTTAATTTTCAAATTTTGCTAATTAGATATAAATAATTCAATTACTCAACTTTAAATTGTGACCCCATTAAATTCAATTCCTGTATTCGCTTCTAGTTAGGGGCGGAGTTAAGGTGAGTTCACGTGGGGTCGGAAAAAAAGATTAATTGAATTTATTTGCACTAAGAAATTTTTTAAAAAATTTGTTATAATTCATGAAAAGTCATGCAATGTAAATTGTTTCAATAATCAGTTCAATTTTTTTATTATCTAAGATTTTATTGTTTTTACTAAATTTTAATTTTGTGGAGTGTTAAATATAACTAAAGATAGTTTACTTCTAAGAAAATATAATTTTTATTTATAGATTTATTTTTATTTTTATTTGTCAAATTGACTTGCAGTCTCAAGTATTTAATTAATTTAGATTAATTTGATTGTTTGAATAAATATAATTTCGATTTTAGTTGCATTTGTTGGTTATTACTCATTTATGTGTTGATTTGTGTTTATTGTTCGATCAATAATATTTTATGTTTATGCAACTCAAATATCTGGAAAATTTGATCATATTTGAATTTGATAGAAATAACTTGAATTTGGGTTAATAAGGTGTAACTGTTGAATAATCTTAAATAAGTTTACAGCAACTTTTATTTACTATTTATTATTTAACTTAAAATGTTACTATTGAAGAAAAATTTTGAGTACATAATATATATAATATTATATACCATATGATACTAGTGATTTGTTTAAATCTCCCTTTTAATATTTAATTTTTAAATTTTGCTAGTTAGATATAAAGTTTTCAATTACTCAACTTTCTATTTTGATTCTATTAAATTTAATTCAAAGATTCGCCTCTAATTGTAGGCGGAGTTAATGTGAGTTCACGTAGGATAAGAAAAAAAAAGATATATTGATAATTTTTACATTAAAGTAAATTTTATATAATATTTGTTATAATTCATTAAAAATCATGAAATATAAATTGTTTCAATAATCAGTTCAATACTTTTATTATCTAAGATTTTATTGTATTTATTTAATTTAATTTTTTAAAGTGTTAAATATAACTAAAGATAATTTAATTCTAAGAAAATGTATTTTTTATTTATAGAATTATTTTTATTTTTATTTGTCAAATTTACTAGCATTCTCGAGTATTTAATTAATTTATATTAATTTGATTGTTTGAATCAATATCCATTCGATTTCTGTTGCATTTGTTAGTTATTAATTGCTTTTGTGCTGATTTATTGTTATATTTTATGATTATACAGCTCAAATATTTGATAAATTTGATCATATCTGAATGTGATGCAAATGCAAATTACTTGAATTTGGGTTAATAAGGTGTAACTGATGAATAATCTTAAATAAGTTGATAGCAACTTTTATTTATTATTTATTATTTAAGTTAAAATGTTAAAATTGAAGAAAGAAATGTGTACAATATATATATAATATTATATAAAAAATGATACTAGGGATTAGTTTAACTAATTTTTAATATTTAAATTTTAAAATTTGCTATTTAGATATAAAGTTTTCAATTACTCAGTTTTAAATTTTGACCCCATTAAATTTAATTCCAGGATTCGTCATTAGTTAGGGCGGAGTTAAGGTGAGTTCAGGTGGGGTCGAAAAAAACGATATATTGATATTGTTGCGTTAAAGTAAATTTTATATACTATTTGTTATAATTAATGAAAAGTCATGAAATGTAAATTGTTCATATAATCAGGTCAATATTTTTATTATCTAATATTTTATTTTTTTACTTAATTTTAAATTTATGGAGTGTTAAATATAACTAAAGATAGTTTAATTCTAAGAAAATATAATTTTTATTTATAGATTTATTTCTATTTTTATTTGTCAAATTTAATAGCATTCTCGAGTATTTAATTAATTTAGATTATTTTTATTGATTGAATCAAAATAAATTCTATTTCTGTTGCATTTATTGGTCATTACTTGTTTTTGTTTTGATTTGTGGTTATTGTTGTTTTCTTTTGTGTCTATGAAATTTTTTTTATGTTTCTACAGCTCAAATATATGGAAAATTTGATCAGATATGAATGTGATTCAAATTATTTGAATTCGGTTTAATAAAGTGTAACTGTTGAATAATCTTAAATAAGTTTATATCAACTTATATTTATTATTTAAGGTAAAATGTTAATACAGAAGAAAACATTGTGTAAATTTTATATATATATATATATATATATATATATATATATATATATCATATGATTCTTATGAATTGTTTATATCTAATTTAATATTTTATATTTAAATTTTGCTAATCATATATAAACTTTTCTATTACTCAGCTATCAATTTTGACATCGTTAAATTTAATTCTTGGATTAACCTCTAGTTAGGGCAAAGTTAAGATGAGTTCACGTGGGGTCGGAAAAAAAAGATATATTGATATTTTTGCAATAAAGTAAATTTTAAATAATATTTGTTATAATTCATGAAAAGACATGAAATGTGAATTGTTTTAATAATCAGTTCAATACATTTATTATCTAAGATTTTATTGTATTTACTTAATTTTAATTTTGTTGAGTGTTAAATATAACTAAAGATAATTTACTTCTAAGAAAATGTATTTTTAAATTATAGAATTATTTTTATTTTTATTTGTCAAATTGACTAGCTTTCCCGAGTATTTAATTAATTTATATTAATTTGATTGTTTGAATCACAATACATTCGACTTATGTTGCATTTGTTAGTTATTAATTGCTTTTGTGTTGATTTATTGTTATATTTTATGATTATACACCTCAAATATTTGGAAAATTTGATCATATCTGAATGTGATGCAAATGCAAATTACTTGAATTTGGGTTAATAAGGTGTAACTGATGAATAATCTTAAATAAGTTGATAGCAACTTTTATTTATTATTTATTATTTAAGTTAAAATGTTAAAATTGAAGAAAGAAATGTGTACAATATATATATAACATTTTATAAAAAAAGATACTAGTGATCTGTTTAACTAATTTTTAATATTTACATTTTAAATTTTGCTATTTAGATATAAAGTTTTCAATTACTCAGTTTTAAATTTTGACCCCATTAAATTTATTTCCAGGATTCATCATTAGTTAGGGCAGAGTTAAGATGAGTTCACGTGGGGTCGAAAAAAAACGATATATTGATATTGTTGCATTAAAGTAATTTATATATGTTATTTGTTATAATTAATGAAATGTCATGAAATGTAAATTGTTCAAATAATCAGTTCAATATTTTATTATCTAATATTTTATTGTTTTTACTTAATTTTAAATTTATGGAGTGTTAAATATAACGAAAGATAGTTTAATTCTAAGAAAATATAATTTTTATTTATAGATTTATTTCTATTTTTATTTGTCAAATTTAATAGCATTCTTGAGTATTTAATTAATTTATATTATTTTGATTGTTTGAATCAAAATAAATTCTATTTCTGTTGCATTTATTGGTCATTACATGGTCAAATTTAATAGCATACAATTTGGAAAATTTGATCAGATATGAATGTGATTCAAATTATTTGAATTTGGATTAATAAGTTGTAACTGTTGAATAATCTAAATAAGTTTATAGCAACTTATATTTATTATTTAAGGTAAAATGTTAAAACAGAAGAAAACATTGTGTAAATTATATATAAATTATATATATATATATATATATATATATATATATATATATATATATATCATATGATTCTTATGAATTGTTTATATCTAGTTTAGTATTTAATATTTAAATTTTGCTAAACATATATAAATTTTTCTGTTACTCAACTATCAATTTTGACAGCGTTAATTTTAATTCCTGGATTCACCTCTAGTTAGGGCAAAGTTAAGGTGACTTCACGTGGGGTCGGAAAAAAAAAAGATATATTGATATTTTTGCAATAAAGTAAATTTTATATAATATTTGTAACGCCCCGGAAATTCAATTATAGAAAGTCAAAGTCAAACTAACGTTAACAGACAAAACTTAGCGGAAGACTTCAAATTCAGTTTGGGCGTCACTGCCGTATCCCCGAAGGAACACAAGGCGAGAAAGGAAAACACAACTGTCTGCTAACGGTTACTACTAACAACTCAAAACAAAACTTTGAGACATCATAACGAAAACAATATAAAAAGATTCAAGGACTTCTAGACTCGTCGTCCTCACTTCTAATTCCCGTCCCCAGCATTTAGATCTTCACCTGAAAACAAAACATCTCAAAAATGAGGGGGAAATCTCAATAATGTCTACCCCTAACATTTAAAACAGTTTAAGTTCATTTCAATTCATTTTAGGGAGAGGGAACAAGTCAAACCATTTCTCAAACCTTTAACCCTTAACTGTTTTCCTCAACCCATCTAATCCATATTTTAATTTGCGGACGGGATATCAAATCCCAAAAAGAACATCGCCTACCAAAGGCATCATAACAACTATCCTATATCAGGGATGAAACCCTGATCTCCTGGCACATAACCCATACAGGCATCGAATCCTGATCTCAGGGTTATCACCCGCATGAATATTAGCCTCTCAAAGGCATCAAACAGTTGCCCACCAAGGGCATCATGACATCTATCCTATATCAGGGATGAAACCCTGATCTCCTGGCACATAACCCATACACGCATCGAATCCTGGTCTCGGGGTTATCACCCGCATGAATATTAGCCTGTCAAAGGCATCAAAACAACAACCCGCTTAATGTTTCCACTTTGAATTATTAATTCATTAATCGAACTCATCTCACAACTCTCAAGTCAAACCCAACCCAGATTCAAAACATTAATAAAACCACTTATAAAAGACCATCTCAATTTCTCCACTCATAAAACAAGGTACAACAATTACAAACAGTTATTCAAAACAGACGGTCATAATTCCACAAAAGTCCCCTTTCGGGATGCAATTATCAAAACAGATTAGAAAACATTAAAACACATTTAAAGAGCATCCCGGTGGGGATTAGAGCATAGACAATTACCTGATATACTTCACAGCACAGCAAAAAGGAGAACACACTTGAGCTCACTAACGTCACGCACTAACTCGGGCCTAGAATAAAAAATAATTATCTAATCAAAACGCGTTCTAACGAAGTTAGTGTTAACTATTAACTACCTAACCCATCCCCTAGGAACACTTAGGTTCCTATCATTTATGAAATTACACTTAACACCTCCAAGAAAACACATAACAAGATCACATATTATTTTCACTCAACAATTCTCATAAATAGAAGCAAGCAGAGGACAGATTATAACGTTCACATAAAATGGGTCACAACTCAACTTCCCGACATCCTATGGATCTGGTTTTGGACTTTTCGGAAACCTCGGGATGTCTACTCAAACTTCTATGTTGATGGCTAAGCCCAAATCAGTCCCCAAGGACTCTAAAAACACCCATCTTCACCATTGGTCCAGTTCTGACAGGTTCTGGTAAAACGGTTATAACTCGGGCTATACAAATCAAACGTTCGATCCGTAAAAGTCCTATGGTTCCTAACATCCAAGGGAACCTCCAGTTAAAAGGGCTCGATCAAAAGACAACTATACTAACCGTGGCAACCCGATCTTTAGACGCTAACAAAACTGTCCCGATAACGGTTATTAACAAATTTGTTATTTCGGTTCTAACCTTTACCAAAAAGGTCTTGGGGTTCTAACTTGAGCTTAAAATGATACTTAGGGTCTAAGATGTAAAGTCCAACTTAACTTAGGTTCAAGAATCAAACTTGTAGAAGTAAACTTATTAAAACAAGAACACCTTAATAAAACTTTAATTAAAACTTAAGTCATACAATGAAATAAAATTCCTTTGAACATAAAACACGTAAACAAGGCTTTAAAGACTTTAAACACGAATTAGTTATAAGATTATAACATTACAACAAGAATTTCACAAAGTAAACAAAGGTGGTTAAACATGCGGTTTCTTTAAACAAGATTCAAGAAAGACTTAGGTTACATGTAAAAGAAACATAAAGAACTTAGAAACATTAAAACTACCAATCAAGAATTCCAACAACTACTTCTTTTTACTAGACTCCATCAAGATTCAAGAATTACTAAACAAGAATTGCACTTTTATTAAGTCAACCTAATTTATCTAACTTTAAACATGAATAACCTTTAAAGAACACAAAGAATACATAAAATAAAGTACAATAAACATATAACTACTAATCAAGAAATTAAGGTTTTATTAACAAGAAACCAACCTAATTTATTTAACAAATTTAACAAGATTTACTTTTAAGGAACAATAAAGAACATAACGATTTAATAACTAGACATTCAAGAATTAACCTAGGTAATAAATTTCCAAATTCGTACATACAATAATATTGTGGTCTAAAAAGGTCCATATAAAGAATATAAAGAATATTAAAGAACCACTTTCAAACCTAATAACCAACTATTACAACCTAATCTAATTACAATTTATAACATAAAATTACACATAACAATTAAGAATTTACACATAATTACAACAAGAAAAACAAATACAATTAATTTCCCCTAATTACAAAAATTACAGAATTTGCAAACATTAATATTACAAATATATAAATCAGATTTTAATAATAAAACAAGAAAAGAAAAAGGAAAAAGAAAAGAAAAAGAAAGGGTTAGAACAGACTAGGGTTAGGGTTAGGGTTAGGGTTTTTACGCAGGGGGTTTCTGGGCACGTCTGGGCGGCGGTCGGTGGCTGACGTCGGCGGTGCTGGGGGCGGCGACAACGTCAGGCGACGGCGGGAGCGGTGGTGGTTGGAGCGTCGGTGGTCGGAGGTGCAATGGTGGCTGGCGGGGTTCGAACGGCGACAAGCAAGGAGGTCGTGGCTGTTTCCCTTCGTGCGACGGCGACTCCGGTCGACTGGGGTTGGAGAGGCGGCGGCGTCGGCAGCCGACGTCGTCGGTGGTGGTTGGCTGGGCAACCGTCTGGGTGCACGCGAGCAGAGAGGGAGGGAGGAAAAGAGAGAAAAGAAAGAGAGAGAGAATGGTGTGGTGGCTGCCGGCGGCGTCGCTGGCGGCGGGGTGGTTGCGGCCGTCTGGTGGCGTCGCTGGCGGCGGCAGAGAGAGGAGAGGTTGTAGGTTAGGGTTTGAGAGAGGGATTAGGGTTTGATATGGGTTTAGGGGGGTTTTTATACTAATACTCCAATTTAGGCCCACTAATCCAATCTAATCCTAACCCAACCCATTTAAAACCATTAAAAACTGATTTTTCCAAAAGCCCAATAATTCTAATAATAGTA
Organism: Portulaca oleracea; assembly: GCA_029582165.1. NCBI lineage: Eukaryota > Viridiplantae > Streptophyta > Magnoliopsida > Caryophyllales > Portulacaceae > Portulaca > Portulaca oleracea. Next base: position 7,084,119 of record CM055885.1, on the reverse strand, counting down.
ATAATAATAATAATACTAATACTCATATAATCACATAGCAAATAATATTCACGTAATTAATCACATAATAATATTAACCAGCGGAAATTACTATTCTACCCTTGCTAGCCCCTCAACGGTCCTACGAGCTCAAGCGTTAGCATAAATAAACACAAACGAACAACAGTAAATAACGAAGTCAAACCTATTTTATTAACGACGTCACGGTCAACATCTTTGGATTTTTTCGGGGTTTTACATCATTACCTTCTTAAAAGAAGTTTCGTCCTCGAAACTTAAACTTAACCCTAACGGTCCGGTAAGGAAACTAACGGTTTCATTCCTCCTAAAACTCGAGGTTTTACATCATTACCTTCTTAAAAGAAGTTTCGTCCTCGAAACTTAAACTTAACACCAACGGCCTGCCAGACGGAACTAACGGCGGCCTTAACCAAAAACTCGGGGTTTTACATTATTACCCTCTTTTAAAGAGTTTCGTTCTCGAAACTCGACGCATCTTATGTGTTGAAAAGGTGTGGATGCCTCGATCCTTTATCCTCCACGGCTTCATAGATGGTTTCAGTTGTCGCATATACCATTTTACTTAGAAAGACGAACTTTTTGCGAAGCGACTTCTCTCAGCAATCTAGAAGCTCCTGTAGCTGCTCCTTGTAGGTCTGGTCCACTTAGCCTCCGAATTCTCATCGGAGGTCTTCTGGTTTCAGGCCCTCCTCGGGGCTGTAGTCCGTACCCACCTCGGGTTTTTAAATCTTTCAAAGGAGCTAGAGTTTCAGGCTCATAGCAAAGGTGACGATATACAATCCAACATATGAAAAAAAAATAATAATAATAATTAGGCACGCACTTTCAACATATAAGAAATCCAAGAAACAGACAAACATTCCATACCTCCATCCTACACTCATCACTCCGAACGTAGCATCCTAAGGTCTAACTAAACCTAAGGGACACTTAGGAGCTACCAGGTCGCAACCCAGAGCTCTGATACCATTCTGTAACGCCCCGGAAATTATATTATAGAAAGTCAAAGTCAAACTAACGTTAACAGACAAAACTTAGCGGAAGACTTCAAATTCAGTTTGGGCGTCACTGCCGTATCCCCGAAGGAACACAAGGCGAGAAAGGAAAACACAACTGTCTGCTAACGGTAACTACTAACAACTCAAAACAAAACTTTGAGACATCATAACGAAAACAATATAAAAAGATTCAAGGACTTCTAGACTCGTCGTCCTCACTTCTAATTCCCGTCCCCAGCATTTAGATCTTCACCTGAAAACAAAACATCTCAAAAATGAGGGGGAAATCTCAATAATGTCTACCCCTAACGTTTAAAACAGTTTAAGTTCATTTCAATTCATTTTAGGGAGAGGGAACAAGTCAAACCATTTCTCAAACCTTTAACCCTTAACTGTTTTCCTCAACCCATCTAATCCATATTTTAATTTGCAGGCGGGATATCAAATCCCAAAAAGAACATCGCCTACCAAAGGCATCATAACAACTATCCTATATCAGGGATGATACCCTGATCTCCTGGCACATAACCCATACAGGCATCGAATCCTGGTCTCAGGGTTATCACTCGCATGAATATTAGTCTCTCAAAGGCATCAAACAGTCGCCCCTTGCATCATGACATCTATCCTATATCAGGGATGAAACCCGCATGAATATATTGATATTGTTGCATTAAAGTAAATTTTATATGTTATTTGTTATAATTAATGAAAAGTCATGAAATGTAAATTATTCAAATAATCAGTTCAATATTTTTATTATCTAATATTTTATTGTTTTTACTTAATTTTAAATTTATGGAGTGTTAAATATAACGAAAGATAGTTTAATTCTAAGAAAATATAATTTTTATTTATAGATTTATTTCTATTTTTGTTTGTCAAATTTAATAGCATTCTCGAGTATTTAATTAATTTATATTATTTTGATTGTTTGAATCAAAATAAAATCTATTTCTGTTGCATTTATTGGTCATTACATGGTCAAATTTAATAGCATACTATTTGGAAAATTTGATCAGATATGAATGTGATTCAAATTATTTGAATTTGGCTTAATAAGTTGTAACTGTTGAATAATCAAAATAAGTTTATATCAACTTATATTTATTATTTAAGGTAAAATGTTAAAACAGAAGAAAACATTGTGTAAATTATATATATATATATATATATATATATATATATATATATATATATATACATATATATATCATATGATTCTTATGAATTGTTTATATCTAGTTTAATATTTAATATTTAAATTTTGCTAACCATAAATAAATTTTTCTGTTACTCAACTATCAATTTTGACCGCGTTAATTTTAATTCCTGGATTCACCTCTATTTAGGGCAAAGTTAAGGTGACTTCACGTGGGGTCGAAAAAAAAAAGATATATTGATATTTTTGCAATAAAGTAAATTTTATATAATATTTGTTATAATTCATGAAAAACCATGAAATGTAAATTGTTTCAATAATCAGTTCAATACTTTTATTATCTAAGATTTTATTGTATTTACTTAATTTTAATTTTGTTGAGTGTTAAATATAACTAAAGATAATTTACTTCTAAGAAAATGTATTTTTTATTTATAGAATTATAATTATTTTTATTTGCCAAATTTACTAGCATTCCCGAGTATTTAATCATTTTATATTAATTTGATTGTTTGAATCAATATCCATTCGATTTCTGTTGCATTTGTTAGTTATTAATTGCTTTTGTGTCTATTTGTTGCTATATTTTATGATTATGCAACTCAAATATTCGGAAAATCTGATCCTATCTGAATGTGATGCAAATGCAAATTACTTGAATTTGGGTTAATAAGGTGTAACTGATGAATAATCTTAAATAAGTTGATAGCAACTTTTATTTATTATTTATTATTTAAGTTAAAATGTTAAAATTGAAGAAAGAAATGTTTACATTATATATATAATATTATATAATATATGATACTAGTGATCTGTTTAACTAATTTCTAATATTTAAATTTTAAATTTTGCTATTTAGATGTAAAGTTTTCAATTACTCAGTTTTAAATTTTGACCCCATTAAATTTAATTTCAGGATTCGTCATTAGTTAGGGCGGAGTTAAGGTGAGTTCAACGGGGGGTCGGAATAAAACGATATATTAATATTGTTGCATTAAAGTAAATTTTATATACTATTTGTTATAATTAATGAAAAGTCATTAAATGTAAATTGTTCAATTAATCAGTTCAATATTTTTATTATCTAATATTTTATTGTTTTTACTTACTTTTGAATTTATGGAGTGTTAAATATAACTAAACATAGTTTAATTCTAAGAAAATATAATTTTTATTTATAGATTTATTTCTATTTTTATTTGTCAAATTTAATAGCATTCTCGATATTTTATTAATTTAGAATATTTTGATTGTTTGAATCAAAATAAATTCGATTTCTGTTGCATTTGTTGGTCATTACTTGTTTTGTTTTGATTTGTGGTTATTGTTTTTAACTTTTGTGTCTATGAAATTATTTTTATGTTTCTACAGCTCAAATATTTGGAAAATTTGATCAGATATGAATGTGATTCAAATTATTTGAATTCGGTTTAATAAGTTGTAACTGTTGAATAATGTAAATAAGTTTATATCAACTTATATTTATTATTTAAGGTAAAATGTTAAATCAGAAGAAAACATTGTGTAATTTATATCTAATTTAATATTTAATATTTAAACTTTGCTAACCATATATAAATTTTTGTGTAACTCAACTATCAATTTTGACCGCGTTAATTTTAATTTCTGGATTAACCTCTAGTTAGGGCAAAGTTAAGGTGACTTCACGTGGGGTCGGAAAAAAAAAGATATATTGGTATTTTTGCACTAAAGTAAACTTTATATAATATTTGTTATAATTCATGAAAAGACATGAAATGTAAATTGTTTCAATAATTATTTCAATATTTTCATTATATAAGATTTTATTATTTTTACTTAATTTTAATTTTATAGAGTATTAAATATATGTAAAGATAGTTTATTTCTAAGAAAATATAGTCTTTATTTATGTATTTATTTTTATTTGAATTTGTCAAATTTACTAGCATTCTCAACTATTTAATGAATTCAGATTAATTTGAATGTTTGAATCAATATCTATTCAATTTATGTTACATTTGTTTGTTATTACATGTTTTTGTGTTGATTTGTGGTTATTGTTTTCATCTATTGTGTCTATCAATGATATTTTATGTTTATACAACTTAAATATTTGGAAAATTTGATTATATCTGAATGTGATGCAAATACAAATTACTTGAATTTAGGTTGATAAGGTGTAACTGTTGAATAATCATGAATAAGTTGATAGCAACTATTATTTATTATTTATTGTTTAAGTTAAAATGTTAAAATTAAAGAAAAATTTATGTACATTTTCTATATAATATTATATATCATATGATACTTGTGATTTGTTTATATCTAATTTTTGATATTTAATTTTTAAATTTTGATAATTAGATATTAATAATTTAATTACTCAACTTTAAAATTTGACTCCATTATATTCAATTCCTGTATTCGCTTCTAGTTAAGGGCGGAGTTAAGGTGAGTTCACGTGGGGTCGGAAAAAAAGATTAATTTGTTTTTTTGCAATAAGAAATTTTTTATAAAATTTGTTATAATTCATGAAAAGTCATGAAATGTAAATTGTTTCAATAATCTGTTCAATATTTTTATTATCTAAGATTTTATTGTTTTTACTAAATTTTAATTTTGTGGAGTGTTAAATATAACTAAAGATAGTTTACTTCTAAGAAAATTTAATTTTTATTTATAGATTTAATTTTATTTTTATTTGTCAATTTGACTAGCATTCTCAAGTATTTAATTAATTTAGATTAATTTGATTGTTTGAATAAATATAATTTCGATTTTTGTTGCATTTGTTGGTTATTACTCATTTATGTGTTGATTTGTGTTTATTGTTCGACCAATAATATTTTATGTTTATGCAACTCAAATATTTGGAAAATTTGATCGTATTTGAATGTGATACAAATAACTTGAATTTGGGTTAATAAGGTGTAACTGTTGAATAATCTTAAATAAGTTTATAGCAACTTTTATTTGATATTTATTATTTAACTTAAAATGTTAAAATTGAAGAAAAATTTTGAGTACATAATATATATAATATTATATACCATATGATACTTGTGATTTGTTTAAATCTCATTTTTAATATTTAATTTTTAATTTTGCTAGTTAGATATAAACTTTTCAATTACTCAACTTTTTATTTTGATTCTATTAAATTTAATTCCAGGATTCGCCTCTAATTAGGGGCGGAGTTAATCTGAGTTCACGTGGGATCGGAAAAAAAAAAGATATATTAATAATTTTTACATTAAAGTAAATTTTATATAATATTTGTTATAATTCATGAAAAATCATGAAATGTAAATTGTTTCAATAATCAGTTCAATACTTTTATTATCTAAGATTTTATTGTATTTAGTTACTTTAATTTATTTGAGTGTTAAATATAACTAAAGATAATTTACTTCTATGAAAATTTATTTTTTATTTATAGAATTTATTTTTTATTTGTCAAATTTACTAGCATTCCCGAGTATTTAATTAATTTATATTAATTTGATTGTTTTGAATCAATATCTGTTCGATTTCTGTTGCATTTGTTAGTTATTAATTGCTTTTGTGTTGATTTGTTGTTATATTTTATAATTATACAGCTCAAATATTTGGAAAATTTTATCATATCTGAATGTGATGCAAATGCAAATTACTTGAATTTGGGTTAATAAGGTGTAACTGATGAATAATCTTAAAAAAGTTGATAGCAACTTTTATTTATTATGTATTATTTAAGTTAAAATGTTAAAATTGAAGAAAGAAATGTGTATATTATATATATAATATTATATATAATATGATACTAGTGATCTGTTTAACTAATTTCTAATATTTAAATTTTAAATTTTGTTATTTAGATGTAAAGTTTTGAATTACTCAGTTTTAAATTTTGACCCCATTAAATTTAATTCCAGGATTCGTCATTAGTTAGGGCGGAGTTAAGGTGAGTTCAATGGGGGGTCGGAATAAAACGATATATTGATATTGTTGCATTAAAGTAAATTTTATATACTATTTGTTATAATTAATGAAAAGTCATTAAATGTAAATTGTTCAAATAATCAGTTCAATATTTTTATTATCTAATATTTTATTGTTTTTACTTAATTTTAAACTTATGGATGGTTAAATATAACTAAAGATAGTTTAATTCTAAGAAAATATAATTTTTATTTATAGATTTATTTCTATTTTTATTTTTCAAATTTATATGCATTCTCGAGTATTTAATTAATTTAGATTATTTTGATTGTTTGAATCAAAATAAATTCGATTTCTGTTGCATTTGTTAGTCAATACTTGTTTTTGTTTTGATTTGTGGTTATTGTTTTTAACTTTTGTGTCTATGAAATTTCTTTTATGTTTCTACAGCTCAAATATTTGGAAAATTTGATTAGATATGAATGTGATTTAAATTATTTGAATTCGGTTTAATAAGGTGTAACTGTTGAATAATCTAAATAAGTTTATATCAACTTATATTTATTATTTAAGGTAAAATATTAAAACAGAAGAAAACATGGTGTAAATTTTATATATATATATATATATATATATATATATCATATGATTCTTATGAATTGTTTATATCTAATTTAATATTTTATATTTAAATTTTGCTAATCATATATAAATTTTTCTATTACTCAGCTATCAATTTTGACCACGTTAAATTTAATTCCTGGATTAACTTCTAGTTAGGGCAAAGTTAAGGTGAATTCACGTGGGGTTGGAAAAAAAAGATATATTGATATTTTTGCAATAAAGTAAATTTTATATAATATTTGTTATAATTCATGAAAAGACATGAAATGTAAATTGTTCCAATAATCAGCTCAATACTTTTATTATCTAAGATTTTATTGTATTTACTTAATTTTAATTTTTTTGAGTGTTAAATATAACTAAAGATAATTTACTTCTAAGAAAATGTATTTTTTATATATAGAATTATTTTTATTTTTATTTTTATTTGTCAAATTTACTAGAATTCTCGAGTATTTAATTAATTTATATTAATTTGATTGTTTGAATCAATATCCACTCAATTTCTGTTGCATTTGTTAGTTATTAATTGCTTTTGTGTTGATTTGTTGTTATATTTTATGATTATACAGCTCAAATATTTGGAAAATTTTATCATATCTGAATGTGATGTAAATACAAATTACTTGAATTTGGGTTAATAAGGTGTAACTAATGAATAATCTTAAATAAGTTGATAGCAATTTTTATTTGTTATTTATTATTTTAGTTAAAATGTTAAAACTGAAGAAAGAAATGTGTACATTATATCTAAAATATTGTATATAATATGATACTAGTGATCTGTTGAGCTAATTTTTAATATTTGAATTTTAAATTTTGCTATTTAGATATAAAGTTTTCAATTACTTGGTTTTAAATTTTGACCCCATTAAATTTAATTTCAGGATTCGTCATTAGTTAGGGTGGAGTTAAGGTGAGTTCACGTGGGGTCGGAAAAAAACGATATATTAATATTGTTGCATTAAAGTAAATTTTATATACTATTTGTTATAATTAATGAAAAGTCATTAAATGTTAATTGTTCAAATAATCAGTTCAATATTTTTATTATCTAATATTTTATTGTTTTTTCTTACTTTTAAATTTATGGAGTGTTAAATATAACTAAAGATATTTTAATTCTAAGAAAATATAATTTTTATTTATAGATTTATTTATATTTTTATTTGTCAAATTTAACAGCATTCTCAATATTTTATTAATTTAGATTACTTTGATTGTTTGAATCAAAATAAATTCGATTTCTGTTGCATTTGTTAGTCATTACTTGTTTCTGTTTTGATTTGTGGTTATTGTTTTTAACTTTTGTGTCTATGAAATTTTTTTATGTTTCTACAGCTCAAATATTTGGAAAATTTGATCAGAAATGAATGTGATTCAAATTATTTGAATTCGCTTTAATAAGGTATAACTGTTGAATAATCTAAATAAGTTTATATCAACTTTAATTTATTATTTAAGGTAAAATGTTAAAACAGAAGAAAACATTGTGTAAATTATATATATATATATATATATATTTATATATCATATGATTTATATGAATTGTTTATATCTAATTTAATATTTTATATTTAAATTTTGCTAATCATATATAAATTTTTTTATTACTCAGCTATCAATTTTGACCGCGTTAAGTTTAATTCCTTGATTAACCTCTAGTTAGGGCAAAGTTAAGGTGAGTTCACGTGGGGTTGGAAAAAAAAAAGATATATTGATATTTTTGCACTAAAGTAAATTTTATATAATATTTGTTATAATTCATGAAAATACATGAAATGTAAATTGTTTCAATAATCATTTCAATATTTTTATTATCTAAGATTTTATTATTTTTACTTAGTTTTAATTTTATAGAGTGTTGAATATAAGTAAAGATAGTTTACTTCTAAGAAAATATAATCTTTATTTATATATTTATTTTTATTTGAATTAGTGAAATTTACTAGCATTCTCATGTATTTAATTAATTAAGATTAATTTGAATGTTTGAATCAATATGTAAAACCCCGAAAAATCCAACGATGTTGACCGTGACGTCGTTAATAAAATAGGTCTGACAAAGTTGTAGATCATGATTTTCCCTTATTCCGAAATGTACTCTTTTATGTCATTCCGATTTTTCTAACTCAAGTTATACTTCAAACTCTATTTTTTTTATATAAACCTAAAATTTTTATCCCTAAAGTTATTTCATGGATATTACTAAGTTTCTAAACTTATGAATCTAATTTAGAACCTGATTCGGTTCTTCATTTTTATTTATTCTTATCTTAGTTGACAAGTTTTGAAAGCCATCTCCAAGCCGAAAGTCATCACTAAGGTCTTAGCGTTCCAAGGTACGCAAATTGTCCAGCTTTTACGATCTAAGTTATATTCATGATTCATTCAATTTATGACATGTCAAGTTTTATGTTTTATGATATCATTATGTTCGAAAGTGGACCCATTTTATGTATTCTATGTTTATGTTTTAGCTAGTTACGTGAAGTGCTAGCCTTTTAGATGCTCGATCAGTGTCCTAGACTGCGGCTGTCGATCACAGCGTCACCCAATCCAAATCTAGATCGATTTGGGCATGCGCGTGTGTGAGGTGCTTCCACCGATCATAAGGGTTCCACGTATTTTCTATATACCTCTATTTTATGTTATTCATGTTTATGTTTTATGCACATCATTGCAAGTTATCGTTTTATCCCCTTTTCCGCTTTCAAAATGAATTTAAATGCGGCACTAAAACCGTTTTCGAACGGTTTACGTGCTGGAGGTTTACGTGCTGAGTGTTTCCCCACTCACCCTTTTGCGATGTTTTATGGTTTTGTTTTTAGTAGGCTCAAGCTCCCAAGGCAAGGACAAGTCGGTTCCAAAGTAATTCAGGGCTGTCAAGGTAGTTCTCTAAGGAAATCACCGGTTAGCAAGGGCGAGCAGGATTTTGGAAGTCGTTTAGTTGTTAAGCTATGTTTAAGTTTATGTACGTTATCCAAGGGTTGTATAAGTTTTATATGTGAAGGTTCTTAAATTAGTAAGTTATCTTGTGGTTTTGGAGTTTCTTTGGTGTTGTTGCCTTGTCTCTTTTGGGGGACGGCGGTAATGCCTCGACCTAAGGTGTTCCGCTGCGCTAACCACAGGTTTGGGATTCTAAGTATAGTCTTAATCTTGTGATTAAGGTTGGGGCGTTACAGTTGTGGTATCAGAGCCGAAGTTTGATTAAGTATTTGGGGATTTTGGAATTTTTAAGTCATGGATCCTAGTTTAAGGAGAAAGATAGGCATGTGAGTATAAGCCTCTCTATGGGTAGTATAAGTATGATAAGTGATATGTTGGGAATTGTTGATGAGCATGATGCTCTAAATATTGGTTTAGGATGTAAATTGTTCTCCTTTGCAGGTTTTCAAGATTATGTAAATTTGGGAATAGCTCTAATTATAGGGAAGTGCTGCCGAATTTCTCCCAGAATTTTAAGAAAGTTTTAAGTCCAAATCTTTAAGGGGAAAATTTAGGTGAATTGAGTTAAGCCTAGTAATTTATGCAAGTGAAGTTAATGAATATAGTGGAAAATTGTGAAGTTTGCCAAAGCACCTCATCGAAAGTCTTTGAAAGTTATTGAAAAGATTATAAAGCGAGTCCCAAGTGGGATTGGTATACGATGAGATAAGTTCTAAACGTTAGTATGGATTAAAAGTTTTTAAGGAAGCCCAAAAAAGGGGGAATAAATTTATGAGGTCTAGAATTGTTAAGCAAGCCTAGGGCAAATTCAGAAGATAAAATGAGAGCTTCTTAAATCGCTTATAAGATGTTAACTTGGTTGAGTCTCGAACCTCGTCATAAATTTGTTTCTTTTATTGCAAATAACCCGTTCATTTTAGCCATGATAAGATTTTAAAATCTTGCATTGTACTTTGTGTATGGTATAGATGGATAACGACGGTAACCCCCTCCCAAATCCGTTCGCGATGTTCATGGACCCCGCCACCAATGTTCAAGCCCATCTTAAGGCTTTACAAGATGTCCTCGACGCACATTGCGCTGCAAATCCCAAGTCCGAATATCACGACGACATTTACCGGGCCCGATGCCTTCTAGCGACTCTTCCCCACGAGAGCCCGTGGGATGATATCCGGGACAGGTACCGTCAACTGCTTATACGTGGAGAACCCGGACGCCATGTATGGTGCCTCAAACTATGTAGGGGCTTGGAACCAGATCGTGATGGAGATAATGATCACGCAAGCTGCGCAATCTTTGAGTCTTCACGTCAGTAAGTTAGGACCCTATCTTCATGAGGTGCTAGGATTACCGGCGCCTGCCAGCGCGGGGAAAGCACCAGCTCATGTGTTCGCTCCCCCGGTGGATGAAGTCCGTCTACACTTTTCACCGTACCTCACAGGACGTCCAATTGTTCCGAATCTATCGTCTCATGGGGAGACTACGCCTACCGCCCAAATAGCTGGAAAAGAAGAAGAAGATCCTAGCATGGATCTAGACCCAGACGAGGTGCGCCCCGAACCAAAACAAATCAAAGAATGCGGCGAGGCGTCTACATGCGCCCGGTGAAGAACGACTTTGATTGGACCACTTTGGGGCCAATGATTCGGCATACCAAAGCGCAAGAGCGTTCGTCCTCTACGGCCGGCGCGTGGAAGAGGCTAGGGATCAAGAACAAGAAGGGTCCCATTCTCATGTTTAGCGATGAGTCGTCGGTATTTGACTTTTGTGCGAGTTTAGCAAGGAGTGACCATAGGTGTAGGCTAGATGACTGTAAGTATATTGTGGGTGACTAGGTTTTTGCTTTTGAGTCACCAATGTAACTAATCAGACTATGCTTATTTTTGTAATCTCCCTACGATTATTTTGTGGAAGGGAGCCTGGGTTTGTAATTCAAGGGGGAATGGAGTACATGATGTTTTGGAATTTTTCTCATGTATTGGGATTGGAAATGGAGATGAAAACTCTATGACAAAAAGGGGAATCGTTTTCTTTATTTATGAATATGGATGGATGTTGTGGTATTTATGGATTTATACGTATTGTGGATTCTGCAATTTACAATATATTGGGATTATGAGAATTCTTTTGAGATTTTAATTATGCATGTATATATGTCTATGGATGATACCTAGGATTTGACCAAGGAATCAAGGTTCTAAGAGGGAGCATTTGACTAAAATCTGAGTTTTTTTTTTCAAAAAAGGGCTGTAAAAGGGGGGATAATGTTAAGCTATGTGGGTAATATGACTTCACAAAGAAACAAAGGCCCTATGAAGGAACACCGGATCAGAATTTGAACTTCTGTGAAAAAGAATTATAAAGGAGGAAACAGTGTTGAGGTTTAGAGAACGATAATATGTTTTTGTTGTAATATCTTGGCGTGCCGCAAGCTCCGAGAATTCACCACCACAAGAAGAGCCCATGGATAGGGGCTTCAAGGAAAAATTAGCTTGAAGTGATAAGGGGAAGAAATACTTTATACTTACCCGAATTGTTCAGTAGTGGTCAATAAGATAAACCAGGGCTTCATGAACGCAGTACTCGTAATGGGGGCTTTAGTGCGAACACAAGGATTTAGACCTTGGTTATGGAGTTAATAATAGTCATTTCTAATCCTGTATAAGGAACAATGTTAGCGGGGAAACAAAAAGGGAGGCAATAGAATCATGATGAGATTAGGAGGTTCATACGGGAGTAAGAGATTTATGATTAAGATTGAGATTAAGGGGGAAATGCCGATTTGAAGAATAAACTTGCGAAGTATATGGGTTCCTTAGAGACATCCAGCAAGATTGCGAGGTTTTAGGAGTTCTAATCTCCTTTACCCGTATACATGTATCGTAATCCACCTAGCCTTCTCTTGTAAAGAACAACCGTTGTAAGTTTCAACCCTCCTCCGTATGGCTATCTTACCTCTAGTCCATCATTTGAATCAAGCTTTATCTCACACTCATATGGTACATTCCCCTCCTAAATTCCCCTTTATCATCACAAGATGGCAATCAACTTTGTCGATTTTTAATCATTGTTTGTTTTCAAGAATTTTTAGGAGAGCCTGTAATCGTATCAACCAATCATTTTAGCTCCTTAATGTTATATCCACACCTTATTGGCACCTCTAGTCATAGGTCCAGAATTGATCCAAGACACCACGGATAAAATCAGGGTCATTCAGCAACATATCAAGGCCGCCCAGAGTAGGCAAAAGAGCTATGCGGATAACAGGCGGAGATCGTCCGAATTTCAAGACGGAGACCAAGTTTTTCTTAAGGTTTCTCCAACTAAAGGGTTCGGAGATTTAACATCAAAGGGAAATTGAGCCCTCGCTATATCGGACCATATTCCATTGTGAAAAGATCAATCCAGTGGCATATCGGTTAGAGTTACCCTCTAGCTTAGGGAAGACTCATGGCGTTTTCACGTTTCCCAACTCCGAAATACGTGCGGACGACGCATATTCTTAAAGAAGAACCTCCATCAATCAAGATCTAACTTTCGAGCAGCAGCCCATTTCAGATTTTAGATCAGAGGACTAAACGACTACGTTCAAAGGAAGTTCCCTTAGTCAAAGTGCTATGGGCAAATCAAGATACCTCGGAAGCCACGTGGGAAACCGAGGAAGAAATGAAGGAAGGCCACCCACATCTTTTCTAAGGAATTTCGTTCGCGATCAATCCAACCGCAAGTTTCGGGGACGAAACTTTCTTTTAGGGGGGGAGGGTGTAACAACCCGCCCCAAAATCACGATTAATTAAGTACTAATTACCGTAATTACTTAAATTGCGTATAAATTTTTCGCGTTTACTTCTAATTATTTATTTTATCGGTGTCAAGTCAGGTGCAGGAGATGGCAAAGAATATCAAGTTACAGGTTTATAAACCTTTAAGTTACTCTATTTACTCGTTGAAGTGATTTATATCGAGTTTTACCGTTTATGTTATTTCTTTAACCGGAAAGAGTTTAATTATTTCACTTCTTAATGTTTATATTTTATTATCCAAACCTTAATTTATTTTATTGGGATTATGTTTATTTTATTGAGGTACAAGTAATATTTATGTTTCATTTACTTGGATTTTCTATGTTTAAGTCCTATTTTATTTCAATCAAATTATTACCGATTAATTTTAATTAGTACAAGCTAATTTTGTTAACCTGGTATTTTTATAATTTAGCTTACTTAATTATATTTTCAGATTTGTTAAGTTATATTAGTGTTTAATTAAGTGAAGGGAGTATATATTATGTCATTAGTGTTAGAAGGTTCATTTTATCATTCCAATTCAAATCAAACCCACACCCAAGCTCTTTCTCTCTCTACACTCCATCCTCCTCCCTCTCCCTCCATTCTGCCGTGGCACTCACAGCAGCCGCCGGCCACTTTTCCGGCCAGCCGCCGCCAGCCACGGCCACCGTGCACCACCCCCTTCCTCTCTCTTGTGTTTTCATCCATTTTTAACCTCAAAAGTAACCTCTCAAAACCCCCAATTTCAAATTCTCTAAACCCTAATCTGAAAATCTATGTTTTATATATGTTTCTTTTATAAATTTCATCTCTTTTACTCTCTTTATTCATGAATTCAAGTATATAATTGTATTGGTTAAGTTAGGGTTAAGTTTTGAAGTACATGCATGTTGATTTCTAAGTGTTTTGTGAGGTTTAGAGTTGAATTCATGGTGGATGATGAATTAGTGTTGATGCATGTGAATTTCTTGAGAGATTCTTAGTATATAAGGGCTGAGTTTATGTTTTAAGATTATGAATTAAGTGTTGTTATGTTTAATTTGGGTGAATTAGTGAGGTTTTGATGCAAGAATTCAAGAGTATGTCTCATATGTTGAATTTATGTTTAATCCATGGATGCATGTGGTTTTTAAGGCCTTTGATGAAGAGATTTTCATGGTTTATATTCTGGAAATATAGTGGATTAAGGTTAGATGAAGTTTGGTTATGTTTTAATATGATTAAGAGTGGAAAAATCCAATTAAAAACTGAATTATGGGTGATTAAAGTTTCTGTTTAGTTTCTGGAAATTTACAGAGGTATGAAAGTGGGATTTTTGCCCAGATTTTTGCTCCATTTGATAGCTTAAGGTGTTAGCAAACCATAGGCTTTGGAATTTCTAATTTCCGACATGTATAGCCCGAGTTACGACCAAAACCGTAACCTCACGATTTTATATACGAACTCTGAGTCAGTGTTTTGAGGGCTGTTTTTCGTCCCTTTGGAGACCTCTTTGGTTTTTGTGGTAAACATGAAAGTTTTAGGCCATGTTGCAAGCTTTCCGGAAAGGTATGGTTCATAGTCATCCGATATCGGGAGCGTGAGTTACGATCCCGGGAAACCGGGCTGTCCAGAACAACATTCTGCTCAAATTAACCTTTGTGAACTAATGTCTTTTGGGCCTCAAACCAACCCAATAAGGGGTTCTAGGTATAAATGTGTCATGGTTATATATTGTAATTATAGAGTTATGTGTTTGAGGCTAAGAGTACCAATTTGGAGTCCTAAGTAAGTCTTGAGAATACCTTTCAAGAGCTAGTATGTTTAAGTAATGTATCGTGACTCCCTTCGTTCTTTAAGTCTAATGTTCAATATCTTTACTCTAGCTAAAAGTTCCTTCTAGCTTGATAACCTCCAATGTCTAATTCAATTCATTCCTCATTTCATAATTCATTAATCCAAGCTTGCTTTTATTCACATTTGGACGTGTATATCTTGCTCCATTTCGCCATTTCACTCGATATCGTATTATCAAATCATATTTGAACTCGTTATCTCGCATCCTAGCTTCCAATTTATAATTACCCTATTCATCATCAATTCAAGCTAATTGTCCTAAGTTCAAGCCCTTTTATTTGAATCACCTTCTACGTCATATTTCTCGTAATTTTCCAACCCGAAAACTCCAAAGTTTTATGTGCACAGCTTCTGTCCGGGCCCATTTTGGGGCCCTTCCATTCATTTTTAGCTTCTGGTTCTGTTGACAAAGTTGTAGATCATGATTTTCCCTATTCCGAAATGTACTCTTTTATGTCATTCCGATTTTTCTAACTCAAGTTATACTTCAAACTCTATTTTTTTTATATAAACCTGAAATTTTTATCCCTAAAGTTATTTCATGGATATTACTAAGTTTCTAAACTTATGAATCTAATTTAGAACCTGATTCGGTTCTTCATTTTTATTTATTCTTATCTTAGTTGACAAGTTTTGAAAGCCATCTCCAAGCCGAGCTGCGCCGCCAAGGTCTTAGCGTTCCAAGGTACGCAAATTGTCCAGCTTTTACGATCTAAGTTATATTCATGATTCATTCAATTTATGACATGTCAAGTTTTATGTTTTATGATATCATTATGTTCGAAAGTGGACCCATTTTATGTATTCTATGTTTATGTTTTAGCTAGTTACGTGAAGTGCTAGCCTTTTAGATGCTCCTGATCAGAGTGTCCTAGACTGGCGATCACAGTGGCGATCACCCAATCCAAATCTAGATCGATTTGGGCATGCGCGTGTGTGAGGTGCTTCCACCGATCATAAGGGTTCCACGTATTTTCTATATACCTCTATTTTATGTCATTCATGTTTATGTTTTATGCACATCATTGCAAGTTATCGTTTTATCCCCTTTTCCCATTTTCAAAATGAATTTAAATGCCGGCACTAAAACCGCGTTTTGAGCGGTTTACGTCGTCTTTGAGTGTTTCCCCACTCACCCTTTTGCGATGTTTTATGGTTTTGTTTTTAGGAGGCTCAAGCTCCCAAGGCAAGGACAAGTCGGTTCCAAAGTAATTCAGGGCTGTCAAGGTAGTTCTCTAAGGAAATCACCGGTTAGCAAGGGCGAGCAGGATTTTGGAAGTCGTTTAGTTGTTAAGCTATGTTTAAGTTTATGTACGTTATCCAAGGGTTGTATAAGTTTTATATGTGAAGGTTCTTAAATTAGTAAGTTATCTTGTGGTTTTGGAGTTTCTTTGGTGTTGTTGCCTTGTCTCTTTTGGGGGACGGCGGTAATGCCTCGACCTAAGGTGTTCCGCTGCGCTAACCACAGGTTTGGGATTCTAAGTATAGTCTTAATCTTGTGATTAAGGTTGGGGCGTTACAATTATTAATCCAATCTCATAAAATATTAGTTTTTAATGAAATAAACTATCATTTGAGTTGATTTTATTTGATGATCATAATAACAATCAAGGGTAAATGTTTTAATTTAATTTTTTTTTGTAAGAAGAATGTTTGTTTTTTGAAAAAGTTGTTATGACAGTAACTACGTGACAATTCTATTTTCTTTATTATTTTGCATTTTGTATTTGTAGTTCCTAACCTCCTTTTCAACTTTTTAATTTATTTATTTATACTTATTCCAATTTCTTATTCTTTTTTATTGTTACATATAATTTTATTTTATTGTTAAAAATATATATAGTGGTTTCAATGAAAATTTTATTTTCTAAGATAGTTATTAAAAAAATACGAAACAATAGTATAGGTTTTCCATGAAAAATTTACTCTAGTATCTATTATTATATTTTATTTCTAAGGTTCTGGTCATAATATTATAATAGTAAATTAATAAAGGAAAAGTAAAAATTGTTCTAGTTTTATATTAGATATTGGTAATCTATGTATGTATGACCTTATATATTTATTTTTCATTTTTGAAAAAAAATTAAAATGTTCAAATTCTGTATTATTAAATGTTGGTAACTTATGTATGACTCTAGGTATTTCCTTTTCCTTATAAAAAAAAGGTATTTCCTTTTCATTTTTATTAATATCATACTTATGAATGTAGTAATTAATTATGTAGATTTGGAATTTGCTTTGGAATTCACTAAACCTTCTAAATTATTTCTTTTAGGTGTGGACTTTCCTTAGGAGCTTGTGTTTTAATATATTTAATAGATAATACGAACTTTTGATCTGATAATTAATAACATGAACTTTGACCCCCTGTTGCCCCCAATAGTACGCCACCGAGTTAAGTTGAGCTTAACTCAGCGACAGTCTGACGTGGCGGCGGAGGCACGTGCCTGGTTATTTTGACTTTCCCACGTCATCCATGTTGATTTAAAAAAATAATACAAACTTTTACCTATTTTGCTCTGAATAATACGAACTTTTACATATGTTGCTATGAATAATATGAACTTTTTTCTTTATCTAAAAATCCCAGATCCCATTTTCTCTTCTTCATCTTCTTCAATCCTCACCCTCCCCATTCCCAGAAAACCAGAAAACCTAAAACCTCTCTCTCTCTCTCTCTCTCTCTCTCTCTCTTCCTTCCTCTTTATCATCCCCACCTCTTTTTTCTCTCTCTAAAGATCCCACATTTCCCTTTTGCATCTTCATCTTCTTCAATCCTCCCCCTCTTCATCTCTTCTTCATGAGCCACAACTTGATGCTCAAACTCGTCAACAATGGCGGAATGTCTTCTCAACTTTCCCAACCAGCCTTTTTTCCACTTCACTGTTCTCCTTCTTCTTCTCAACTTCCATCACCCTTTTTTACCCAGATATTCAAAATGGGGAGAGGTTTTTTGGGTCTTCTCAACAATGGAAGAATGCAAGGAAGAGAGAGAGAGATTGGGGGGGGGGGGGGTTCTGGGTTTTCTGGAGATTTCTGGGAATGGGGAGGGGGAGGATTGAAGAAGATGAATAAGAAAAAATGGGATCTGGGATTTTTGGAAAGAAAAAAAAGTTTGTATTATTAAGAGCAACATAGGTAAAATATCGTATTATTCAGAGCAACATAGATAAAAGTTTGTATTATTTGTTTTAAATCAACGTGGATGACGTGGCAAAGTCAAGACAACAGGGCACGTGCCTCTGCCTCCATATCAGACCGCCACCGAGTTAAGTTTAACTTAACTCGGTGGCATACTATTGGGGGCAACAGGGGGTCAAAATTCGTATTATTAATCACCAAATCAAAAGTTCGTATTATTAAGTCTTATATGACCAAAAGTTCGTATTATTAGAATCCAATTTTCCTTTATTATATAAGTTAAAATGTTAAAATTAAAGAAAAATTTATGTACATTTTATATATAATATTACATATCATATGATACTTGTGATTTGTTCATATCTAATTTTTAATATTTAATTTTTAAATTTTGCTAATTAAATATAAATAATTCAATTACTCAACTTTAAATTTTGACCCCATCAAATTAAATTCCTGTATTCGGTTCTAGTTAGGGGTGGAGTTAAGGTGAGTTCACGTGGGGTTTGAAAAAAAGATTAATTGATTTTTTTGCACTAAAGTAAATTTTTTATAAAATTTGTTACAATTCATGAAAAGTCATGAAATGTAAATTGTTTCAACAATCAGTTCAATAATTTTATAATCTAAGATTTATTGTTTTTACTTAATTTTAATTTTATGGAGTGTTAAATATAACTAAAGATAGTTTACTTATAAGAAAATATAATTTTTATTTATAGATTTATTTTTATTTTTATTTGTCAAATTTACTAGCATTCTTAAGTATTTAATTAATTTAGATTAATTTGATTGTTTGAATAAATATAATTTCGATTTTAGTTGCATTTGTTGGTTATTACTCATTTATGTGTTCATTTGTTGTATTGTTCGATCAATAATATTTTATGTTTATACAACTCAAATATTTGGAAAATTTGATCATATCTGAATGTGATACAAATAACATGAATTTGGGTTAATAAGGTGTAACTGTTGAATAATCTTAAATAAATTTATAGCAACTTTTATTTATTAATTGTTATTTAACTTAAAATGTTAAAATTGAAGAAAAATTTTGAGAACATAATATATAATATTATATACCATATGATACTTGTGATTCGTTTAAATCTCATTTTTAATATTTAATTTTAAAATTTTGCTAGTTAGATACAATGTTTTCAATTACTCAACTTTCTATTTTGATCCAATTAAATTTAATTTCAGCATTCACCTCTACTTAGGGGCGGAGTTAACGTGAGTTCACGTGGGATCGGAAAAAAATAGATATATTGATATTTTTTACATTAAAGTAAATTTTATATCATATTTGTTATAATTCATGAAAAATCATGAAATGTAAATTGTTTCAATAATCAGTTCAATATTTTTATTATCTAAGATTTTATTGTATTTGCTTAATTTTAATAGTTTTGAGTGTTAAATATAACTAAAGATAATTTACTTCTAAGAAAATGTATTTTTTATTTACAGAATAACTTTTATTTTTATTTGTCAAATTTACTAGCATTCCCGAGTATTTAATTAATTTATATTAATTTGATTGTTTGAATCAATATCCATTCGATTTCTGTTGCATTTGTTAGTTATTATTTGCTTTTGTGTTGATTTGTTGTTATATTTTATGATTATACAGCTCAGATATTTGGAAAATTTGATCATATCTGAATGTGATGCAAATGCAAATTACCTGAATTTGGATTAATAAGATGTAACTGATGAATAATCATAAATAAGTTGATAGCAACTTTTATTTATTATTTATTATTTAAGTTAAAATGTTAAAATTGAAGAAAGAAATATGTACATTATATATATAATATTATATAGAATATGATGCTAGTGATCCGTTTAATTAATTTTTAATTTTTAAAATTTAAATTTAAATTTTTTCTATTTAGATATAAAGTTTTAATTACTCAGTTTTAAATTTTGACTACATTAAATTTAATTCCAGGATTCGTCATTAGTTAGGGCGGAGTTAAGGTGAGTTCACATGGGATCCGAAAAAAAACGATATATTGATATTGTCGCATTAAAGTAAATTTTATATACTATTTGTTATAATTAATGAAAAGTCATGAAATGTAAATTGTTTAAATAATCAGTTCAATATTTTTATTAACTAATATTTTTATTGTTTTTACTTACTTTTAAATTTATAGAGTGTTAAATATAACTAAAGATAGTTTAATTCTAAGAAAATATAATTTTTAACTTATAGATTTATTTCTATTTTTAATTGTCAAATTTAATAGCATTCTCGATATTTTATTAATTTAGATTATTTTGATCGTTTGAATCAAAATAAATGTGATTCCTATTGCATTTGTTGGTCATTACTTGTTTTTGTTTTGATTTGTGGTTATTGTTTTCAAATTTTGTGTCTATGAAATTTTTTTTATGTTTCTTAAGCTCAAATATTTGGAAAATTTGATCACATATGAATGTGATTGAAATTATTTGAATTCGCTTTAATAAGGTATAACTGTTGAATAATCTGAATAAGTTTATATCAACTTTTATTTATTATTTAAGGTAAAATGTTAAAATCGAAGAAAACATTGTGTAAATTATATATATATATATATATATATATCATATGATTTATATGAATTGTTTATATCTAATTTAATATTTTATATTTAAATTTTGCTAATCATATATAAACGTTTTTATTACTCAGGTATCAATTTTGACCGCGTTAAGTTTAATTCCTGGATTAACCTCTAGTTAGGGCAAAGTTAAGGTGAGTTCACGTGGGGTCGGAAAAAAAAAGATATATTGATATTTTTGCACTAAAGTAAATTTTATATAATATTTGTTATAATTCATGAAAATACGTGAAATGTAAATTGTTTCAATAATCATTTCAATATTTTTATTATCTAAGATTTTATTATTTTTACTTAATTTTAATTTTATAGAGTGTTGAATATAAGTAAAGATAGTTTACTTCTATTAAAATATAATCTTTATTTATATATTTATTTTTATTTGAATTTGTGAAATTTACTAGCATTCTCATGTATTTAATTAATTAAGATTAATTTGAATGTTTGAATCAATATCTATTCAATTTATGTTACATTTGTTTGTTATTACTTGTTTTTGTGTTGATTTGTGGTTATTGTTTTCATCTATTGTGTCTATCAATGATATTTTATGTTTTTATTTGTCAAATTTACTAGCATTCCCGAGTATTTAATTAATTTATATTAGTTTGATTGTTTTGAATCAATATCTATTCGATTTCTGTGGCATTTGTTAGTTATTAATTGCTTTAGTGTTGATTTGTTGTTATAACTTATGATTATACAGCTCAAATATTTGGAAAATTTGATCATATCTGAATGTGATGCAAATGCAAATTACTTGAATTTGGATTAATAAGGTGTAACTGATGAATAATCATAAATAAGTTGATAGCAACTTTTATTTATTATTTATTATTTAAGTTAAAATCTTAAAATTGAAGAAAGAAATGTGTACATTATATATATAATATTATATAGAATATGATGCTAGTGATCTGTTTAATTAATTTTTAAAATTTAAATTTAAATTTTTTCTATTTAGATATAAAGTTTTAATTACTCAGTTTTAAATTTTGACTACATTAAATTTAATTCCAGGATTCGTCATTAGTTAGGGCGGAGTTAAGGTGAGTTCACATGGGATCCGAAAAAAAACGATATATTGATATTGTTGCATTAAAGTAAATTTTATATACTATTTGTTATAATTAATGAAAGTCATGAAATGTAAATTGTTTAAATAATCAGTTCAATATTTTTATTAACTAATATTTTTATTGTTTTTACTTACTTTTAAATTTATAGAGTGTTAAATATAACTAAAGATAGTTTAATTCTAAGAAAATATAATTTTTAACTTATAGATTTATTTCTATTTTTATTTGTCAAATTTATAGCATTCTCGATATTTTATTAATTTAGATTATTTTGATCGTTTGAATCAAAATAAATGCGATTCCTATTGCATTTGTTGGTCATTACTTGTTTTTGTTTTGATTTGTGGTTATTGTTTTCAAATTTTGTGTCTATGAAATTTTTTTTATGTTTCTACAGCTCAAATATTTGGAAAATTTGATCACATATGAATGTGATTGAAATTATTTGAATTCGCTTTAATAAGGTATAACTGTTGAATAATCTAAATAAATTTATATCAACTTTTATTTATTATTTAAGGTAAAATGTTAAAACAGAAGAAATCATTGTGTAAATTATATATATATATATATCATATGATTTATATGAATTGTTTATATCTAATTTAATATTTTATATTTAAATTTTGCTAATCATATATAAACTTTTTTATTACTCAGCTATCAATTTTGACCGCGTTAAGTTTAATTCCTGGATTAACCTCTAGTTAGGGCAAAGTTAAGGTGAATTCACGTGGGGTCGGAAAAAAAAAGATATATTGATATTTTTGCACTAAAGTAAATTTTATATAATATTTGTTATAATTAATGAAAATACATGAAATGTAAATTGTTTCAATAATCATTTCAATATTTTTATTATCTAAGATTTTATTATTTTTACTTAATTTTAATTTTATAGAGTGTTGAATATAAGTAAAGATAGTTTACTTCTATTAAAATATAATCTTTATTTATATATTTATTTTTATTTGAATTTGTGAAATTTACTAGCATTCTCATGTATTTAATTAATTAAGATTAATTTGAATGTTTGAATCAATATCTATTCAATTTATGTTACATTTGTTTGTTATTACTTGTTTTTGTGTTGATTTGTGGTTATTGTTTTCATCTATTGTGTCTATCAATGATATTTTATGTTTATACAACTCAAATATTTGGAAAATTTGATCATATCTGAGTGCGATGGAAATCCAAATTACTTGAATTTAGGTTAATAAGGTGTAACAATTGAATAATCTTGAATAAGTTGATAGCAACTATTATTTATTATTTATTATTTAAGTTAAAATGTTAAAATTAAAGAAAAATTTATGTACATTTTATATATAATATTATATATCGTATGATACTTGTGATTTGTTTATATCTAATTTTTGATATTTAATTTTTAAATTTAGCTAATTAGATATAAATAATTCAATTACTCAACTTTAAATTTTGACCCCATTAAATTCAATTCCTGGATTCGCTTCTAGTTAGGGGCGGAGTTAAGGTGAGTTCACGTGGGGTCGGACAAAAAGATTAATTGATTTTTTTGCAATAAGAAATTTTTTATAAAATTTGTTATAATTCATTAAAAGTCATGAAATGTAAATTGTTTCAATAATCAGATCAATATTTTTATTATCTAATATTTTATTGTTTTTACTAAATTTTAATTTTGTGGAGTGTTAAATATAACTAAAGATAGTTTACTTCTAAGAAAATATAATTTTTATTTATAGATTTATTTTTATTTTTATTTGTCAAATTGACTAGCATTCTCAAGTATTTAATTAATTTAGATTAATTTGATTGTTTGAATAAATATAATTTCGATTTTAGTTGCATTTATTGGTTATTACTCATTTATGTGTTGATTTGTGTTTATTGTTCGATCAATAATATTTTGTGTTTATGCAACTCAAATATTTGGAAAATTTGATCATATTTGAATGTGATACAAATAACTTGAATTTGGGTTAATAAGGTGTAACTGTTGAATAATCTTAAATAAGTTTATAGCAACTTTTATTTACTATTTATTATTTAACTTAAAATGTTAAAATTGAAGAAAAATTTTGAGTACATAATATATATAATATTATATACCATATGATACTTGTGATTTGATTAAATCTCATTTTTAATATTTAATTTTTAAATTTTGCTAGTTAGATATAAAGTTTTCAATTACTCAACTTTTTATTTTGATTCTATTAAATTTAATTCTAGGATTCGCCTCTAGTTAGGGGCGGAGTTAATCTGAGTTCACGTGGGATCGGAAAAAAAAAAAGATATATTAATAATTTTTACATTAAAGTAAATTTTATATAATATCTGTTATAATTCATGAAAAATCATGAAATGTAAATTGTTTCAATAATCAGTTCAGTACTTTTATTATCTAAGATTTTATTGTATTTACTTAATTTAATTTTTTTGAGTGTTAAATATAACTAAAGATAATTTACTTCTAAGAAAATGTATTTTTTATTTATAGAATTATTTTTGTTTTTATTTGTCAAATTTACTAGCATTCCCGAGTATTTAATTAATTTATATTAGTTTGATTGTTTTGAATCAATATCTATTCGATTTCTGTGGCATTTGTTAGTTATTAATTGCTTTAGTGTTGATTTGTTGTTATAACTTATGATTATACAGCTCAAATATTTGGAAAATTTGATCATATCTGAATGTGATGCAAATGCAAATTACTTGAATTTGGATTAATAAGGTGTAACTGATGAATAATCATAAATAAGTTGATAGCAACTTTTATTTATTATTTATTATTTAAGTTAAAATCTTAAAATTGAAGAAAGAAATGTGTACATTATATATATAATATTATATAGAATATGATGCTAGTGATCTGTTTAATTAATTTTTAAAATTTAAATTTAAATTTTTTCTATTTAGATATAAAGTTTTAATTACTCAGTTTTAAATTTTGACTACATTAAATTTAATTCCAGGATTCGTCATTAGTTAGGGCGGAGTTAAGGTGAGTTCACATGGGATCCGAAAAAAAACGATATATTGATATTGTCGCATTAAAGTAAATTTTATATACTATTTGTTATAATTAATGAAAAGTCATGAAATGTAAATTGTTTAAATAATCAGTTCAATATTTTTATTAACTAATATTTTTATTGTTTTTACTTACTTTTAAATTTATAGAGTGTTAAATATAACTAAAGATAGTTTAATTCTAAGAAAATATAATTTTTAACTTATAGATTTATTTCTATTTTTAATTGTCAAATTTAATAGCATTCTCGATATTTTATTAATTTAGATTATTTTGATCGTTTGAATCAAAATAAATGTGATTCCTATTGCATTTGTTGGTCATTACTTGTTTTTGTTTTGATTTGTGGTTATTGTTTTCAAATTTTGTGTCTATGAAATTTTTTCTATGTTTCTACAGCTCAAATATTTGGAAAATTTGATCACATATGAATGTGATTGAAATTATTTGAATTCGCTTTAATAAGGTATAACTGTTGAATAATCTAAATAAATTTATATCAACTTTTATTTATTATTTAAGGTAAAATGTTAAAACAGAAGAAATCATTGTGTAAATTATATATATATATATATATATATATATCATATGATTTATATGAATTGTTTATATCTAATTTAATATTTTATATTTAAATTTTGCTAATCATATATAAACTTTTTTATTACTCAGCTATCAATTTTGACCGCGTTAAGTTTAATTCCTGGATTAACCTCTAGTTAGGGCAAAGTTAAGGTGAGTTCACGTGGGGTCGGAAAAAAAAAAGATATATTGATAGTTTTGCACTAAAGTAAATTTTATATAATATTTGTTATAATTAATGAAAATACATGAAATGTAAATTGTTTCAATAATCATTTCAATATTTTTATTATCTAAGATTTTATTATTTTTACTTAATTTTAATTTTATAGAGTGTTGAATATAAGTAAAGATAGTTTACTTCTATTAAAATATAATCTTTATTTATATATTTATTTTTATTTGAATTTGTGAAATTTACTAGCATTCTCATGTATTTAATTAATTAAGATTAATTTGAATGTTTGAATCAATATCTATTCAATTTATGTTACATTTGTTTGTTATTACTTGTTTTTGTGTTGATTTGTGGTTATTGTTTTCATCTATTGTGTCTATCAATGATATTTTATGTTTATACAACTCAAATATTTGGAAAATTTGATCATATCTGAGTGCGATGGAAATCCAAATTACTTGAATTTAGGTTAATAAGGTGTAACAATTGAATAATCTTGAATAAGTTGATAGCAACTATTATTTATTATTTATTATTTAAGTTAAAATGTTAAAATTAAAGAAAAATTTATGTACATTTTATATATAATATTATATATCGTATGATACTTGTGATTTGTTTATATCTAATTTTTGATATTTAATTTTTAAATTTAGCTAATTAGATATAAATAATTCAATTACTCAACTTTAAATTTTGACCCCATTAAATTCAATTCCTGGATTCGCTTCTAGTTAGGGGCGGAGTTAAGGTGAGTTCACGTGGGGTCGGACAAAAAGATTAACTGATTTTTTTGCAATAAGAAATTTTTTATAAAATTTGTTATAATTCATTAAAAGTCATGAAATGTAAATTGTTTCAATAATCAGATCAATATTTTTATTATCTAATATTTTATTGTTTTTACTAAATTTTAATTTTGTGGAGTGTTAAATATAACTAAAGATAGTTTACTTCTAAGAAAATATAATTTTTATATATAGATTTATTTTTATTTTTATTTGTCAAATTGACTAGCATTCTCAAGTATTTAATTAATTTAGATTAATTTGATTGTTTGAATAAATATAATTTCGATTTTAGTTGCATTTGTTGGTTATTACTCATTTATGTGTTGATTTGTGTTTATTGTTCGATCAATAATATTTTGTGTTTATGCAACTCAAATATTTGGAAAATTTGATCATATTTGAATGTGATACAAATAACTTGAATTTGGGTTAATTAGGTGTAACTGTTGAATAATCTTAAATAAGTTTATAGAACCTTTTATTTACTATTTATTATTTAACTTAAAATGTTAAAATTGAAGAAAAATTTTGAGTACATAATATATATAATATTATATACCGTATGATACTTGTGATTTGATTAAATCTCATTTTTAATATTTAATTTTTAAATTTTGCTAGTTAGATATAAAGTTTTCAATTACTCAACTTTTTATTTTGATTCTATTATATTTAATTCTAGGATTCGCCTCTAGTTAGGGGCGGAGTTAATCTGAGTTCACGTGGGATCGGAAAAAAAAGATATATTAATAATTTTTACATTAAAGTAAATTTTATATAATATTTGTTATAATTCATGAAAAATCATGAAATGTAAATTGTTTCAATAATCAGTTCAATACTTTTATTATCTAAGATTTTATTGTATTTACTTAATTTAATTTTTTTGAGTGTTAAATATAACTAAAGATAATTTACTTCTAAGAAAATGTATTTTTTATTTATAGAATTATTTTTGTTTTTATTTGTCAAATTTACTAGCATTCCCGAGTATTTAATTAATTTATATTAGTTTGATTGTTTTGAATCAATATCTATTCGATTTCTGTGGCATTTGTTAGTTATTAATTGCTTTTGTGTTGATTTGTTGTTATAACTTATGATTATACAACTCAAATATTTGGAAAATTTGATCATATCTGAATGTGATGCAAATGCAAATTACTTGAATTTGGATTAATAAGGTGTAACTGATGAATAATCATAAATAAGTTGATAGCAACTTTTATTTATTATTTATTATTTAAGTTAAAATCTTAAAAGTGAAGAAAGAAATGTGTACATTATATATATAATATTATATAGAATATGATGCCAGTGATCTGTTTAATTAATTTTTAATATTTAAATTTATATTTTTTCTATTTAGATATAAAGTTTTCAATTACTCAGTTTTAAATTTTGACTCCATTAAATTTAATTCCAGGATTCGTCTTTAGTTAGGGCGGAGTTAAGGTGAGTTCACATGGGATCCTAAAAAAAACGATATATTGATATTGTTGCATTAAAGTAAATTTATGTGATACTATTTGTTATAATTAATGAAAAGTCATGAAATGTAAATTGTTTAAATAATCAGTTTAATATTTTTATTAACTAATATTTTTATTGTTTTTACTTACTTTTAAATTTATAGAGTGTTAAATATAACTAAAGATAGATTAATTCTAAGAAAATATAATTTTTTACTTATAGATTTATTTCTATTTTTATTTGTCAAATTTAATAGCATTCTCGATATTTTATTAATTTAGATTATTTTGATTGTTTGAATCAAAATAAATGCGATTCCTGTTGCATTTGTTGGTCTTTACTTGTTTTTGTTTTGATTTGTGGTTATTGTTTTCAAATTTTGTGTCTATGAAATTGTTTTTATGTTTCTTAAGCTCAAATATTTGGAAAATTTGATAACATATGAATGTGATTCAAATTATTTGAATTCGGTTTAATAAGGTGTAACTGTTGAATAATCTTAAATAAGTTATATCAACTTATGTTTATTATTTAAGGTAAATTATTAATACAGAAGAAAACATTGTCTAAATTATATATATATATATATATATCATATGATTCTTATGAATTGTTTATATCTAATTTAATATTTTATATTTAAATTTTGCTAATCATATATAAATTTTTCTATTACCTAGCTATCAATTTTGACCTCGTTAAATTTAATTCCTGGATTAACCTATAGTTAGGGCAAAGTTAAGGTGAGTTCACGTGGGGTCGGAAAAAAAAGATATATTGATATTTTTGCACTAAAGTAAATTTTATATAATATTTGTTATAATTCATGAAAAGACATGAAATGTAATTTGTTTCAATAATCATTTCAATATTTTTATTATCTAAGATTTTATTATTTTTACTTAATTTTAATTTTATAGAGTATTAAATATAAGTAAAGATAGTTTACTTCTATTAAAATATAATCTTTATTTATATATTTATTTTTATTTGAATTTATCAAATTTACTAGCATTCTCAAGTATTTAATTAATTAAGATTAATTTGAATGTTTGAGTCAATATCTATTCAATTTATGTTACATTTGTTTGTTATTACTTGTTTTTGTGTTGATTTGTGGTTATTGTTTTCATCTATTGTGTCTATCAATGATATTTTATGTTTATACAACTCAAATATTTGGAAAATTTGATCATATCTGAGTGTGATGGAAATCCAAATTACTTGAATTTAGGTTAATAAGGTGTAACAATTGAATAATCTTGAATAAGTTGATAGCAACTATTATTTATTATTTATTATTTAAGTTAAAATGTTAAAATTAAAGAAAAATTTTATGTACATTTTATATATAATATATTATATCGTATGATACTTGTGATTTGTTTATATCTAATTTTTGATATTTAATTTTTAAATTTAGCTAATTAGATATAAATAATTCAATTACTCAACTTTAAATTTTGACCCCATTAAATTCAAATCCTGGATTCGCTTCTAGTTAGGGGCGGAGTTAAGGTGAGTTCACGTGGGGTCGGACAAAAAGATTAATTGATTTTTTTGCAATAAGAAATTTTTTATAAAATTTGTTATAATTCATTAAAAGTCATGAAATGTAAATTGTTTTAATAATCAGATCAATATTTTTATTATCTAATATTTTATTGTTTTTACTAAATTTTAATTTTGTGGAGT
Source organism: Portulaca oleracea (assembly GCA_029582165.1). Taxonomy (NCBI): domain Eukaryota; kingdom Viridiplantae; phylum Streptophyta; class Magnoliopsida; order Caryophyllales; family Portulacaceae; genus Portulaca; species Portulaca oleracea. Next base: position 7,054,253 of record CM055885.1, on the reverse strand, counting down.
GTTAAATATAACTAAAGATAGTTTACTTCTAAGAAAATATAATTTTTATATATAGATTTATTTTTATTTTTATTTGTCAAATTGACTAGCATTCTCAAGTATTTAATTAATTTAGATTAATTTGATTGTTTGAATAAATATAATTTCGATTTTAGTTGCATTTGTTGGTTATTACTCATTTATGTGTTGATTTGTGTTTATTGTTCGATCAATAATATTTTGTGATTATGCAACTCAAATATTTGGAAAATTTGATCATATTTGAATGTGATACAAATAACTTGAATTTGGGTTAATAAAGTGTAACTGTTGAATAATCTTAAATAAGTTTATAGCAACGTTTATTTACTATTTATTATTTAACTTAAAATGTTAAAATTGAAGAAAAATTTTGAGTAAATAATATATATAATATTATATACCATATGATACTTGTGATTTGTTTAAATCTCATTTTTAATATTTAATTTTTAAATTTTGCTAGTTAGATATAAAATTTTCAATTACTCAACTTTTTATTTTGATTCTATTAAATTTAATTCTAGAATTCGCCTCTAGTTAGGGGCGGAGTTAATCTGAGTTCACGTGGGATCGAAAAAAAAAGATATATTAATAATTTTTACATTAAAGTAAATTTTATATAATATTTGTTATAATTCATGAAAAATCATGAAATGTAAATTGTTTCAATAATCAGATCAATATTTTTATTATCTAAGATTTTATTGTTTTTACTAAATTTTAATTTTGTGGAGTGTTAAATATAACTAAAGATAGTTTACTTCTAAGAAAATATAATTTTTATATATAGATTTATTTTTATTTTTATTTGTCAAATTGACTAGCATTATCAAGTATTTAATTAATTTAGATTAATTTGATTGTTTGAATAAATATAATTTCGATTGTAGTTGCATTTGTTGGTTATTACTCATTTATGTGTTGATTTGTGTTTATTGTTCGATCAATAATATTTTATGTTTATGCAACTCAAATATTTGGAAAATTTGATCATATTTGAATGTGATACAAATAACTTGAATTTGGGCTAATAAGGTGTAACTGTTGAATAATCTTAAATAAGTTTATAGCAACTTTTATTTACTATTTAATATTTAACTTAAAATGTTAAAATTGAAGAAAAATTTTGAGTACATAATATATATAATATTATATACCATATGATACTTGTGATTTGTTTAAATCTCATTTTTAATATTTAATTTTTAAATTTTGCTTGTTAGATATAACGTTTTCAATTACTCAACTTTTTATTTTGATTCTATTAAATTTAATTCCAGGATTCGCCTCTAGTTAGGGGCGGAGTTAATCTGAGTTCACGTGGGATCGGAAAAAAAAGATATATTAATAATTTTTACATTAAAGTAAATTTTATATAATATTTGTTATAATTCATGAAAAATCATGAAATGTAAATTGTTTCAATAATCAGTTCAATACTTTCATTATCTAAGATTTTATTGTATTTACTTAATTTAATTTTTTTGAGTGTTAAATATAACTAAAGATAATTTACTTCTAAGAAAATGTATTTTTAATTTATAGAATTATTAATGTTGATTCTATTAGTTTTACTTAATTTTAGTTTTATAGAGTGTTAAATATATAAGTAAAGATAGTTTACTTCTATTAAAATATAATCTTTATTTATATATTTATTTTTATTTGAATTTATCAAATTTACTAGCATTCTCAAGTATTTAATTAATTAAGATTAATTTGAATGTTTGAGTCAATATCTATTCAATTTATGTTACATTTGTTTGTTATTACTTGTTTTTGTGTTGATTTGTGGTTATTGTTTTCATCTATTGTGTTTATCAATGATATTTTATGTTTATACAACTCAAATATTTGGAAAATTTGATCATATCTGAGTGTGATGGAAATCCAAATTACTTGAATTTAGGTTAATAAGGTGTAACAATTGAATAATCTTGAATAAGTTGATAGCAACTATTATTTATTATTTATTATTTAAGTTAAAATGTTAAAATTAAAGAAAAATTTATGTACATTTTATATATAATATTATAAATCGTATGATACTTGTGATTTGTTTATATCTAATTTTTGATATTTAATTTTTAAATTTAGCTAGTTAGATATAAATAATTCAATTACTCAACCTTAAATTTTGACCCCATTAAATTCAATTCCTGGATTCGCTTCTAGTTAGGGGCGGAGTTAAGGTGAGTTCACGTGGGGTCGGAAAAAAAGATTAATTGATTTTTTTGCAATAAGAAATTTTTTATAAAATTCGTTATAATTCATTAAAAGTCATGAAATGTAAATTGTTTCAATAATCAGATCAATATTTTTATTATCTAAGATTTTATTGTTTTTACTAAATTTTAATTTTGTGGAGTGTTAAATATAACTAAAGATAGTTTACTTCTAAGAAAATATAATTTTTATATATAGATTTATTTTTATTTTTATTTGTCAACTTGACTAGCATTCTCAATTATTTAATTAATTTAGATTAATTTGATTGTTTGAATAAATATAGTTTCGATTTTAGTTGCATTTGTTGGTTATTACTCATTTATGTGTTGATTTGTGTTTATTGTTCGATCAATAATATTTTATGTTTATGCAACTCAAATATTTGGAAAATTTGATCATATTTGAATGTGATACAAATAACTTGAATTTGGGTTAATAAGGTGTAACTGTTGAATAATCTTAAATAAGTTTATAGCAACTTTTATTTACTATTTATTATTTAACTTAAAATGTTAAAATTGAAGAAATAAATGTGTACATTATATATATAATATTATATATAATATGATAAGAGTGATTGGTTTATCTAATTTTTAATATTTAAATTTTAATTTTGCTAATTATATATAAAGTTTTCATTTACTCAGTTTTTAATTTTGACCACATTAAATCTAATTCCTGGATTCGTCTATAGTTAGGGAGGAGTTAAGGTGAGTTAACGTGGGGTCGGGAAAAAAGATATATTGATATTGTTGCATTAAAGTAAATTTTATATACTATTTGTTTTAATTAATGTAAAGTCATGAAATGTAAATTGCTTCAATAATCAGTTCAATATTCTTATTATCTAATAATTTATTCTTTTAATTTAATTTTTATTTTATGGAGTGTTAAATATAACTAAAGATAGTTTAATTCTAAGAAAATATAATTTTTATTTATAGATTTATTTCTATTTTTTTGTTAAATTTAATAGCATTCTCGAGTATTTAATTAATTTTGATTATTTTGATTGTTTGAATCAATATAATTTTATTTCTGTTGCATTTGTTGATCATTACTTGTTTTTGTGTTGATTTGTGGGTATTGTTTTTAATTTTTGTGTCTATGACAATTTTTTTATGTTTCTACAGCTCAAATATTTGGAAAATTTGATCATATATGAATGTGATTCAAATTATTTGAATTTGGTTTAATAAGGTGTAACTGTTGAATAATCTTAAATAAGTTTATATCAACTTATATTTATTATTTAAGGTAAAATGTTAAAACAGAAGAAAACATATGATTCTCATGAGTTGTTTATATCTAATTTAATATTTTATTTTTAAATTTTGTTAATCAGATATAAATTTTTCTATTACTCAGCTATCAATTTTGACCTCGTTAAATTTAATTCCTTGATTAGCCTCTTGTTAGGGCTAAGTTAAGGTGAGTTCACGTGGGGTCGGAAAAAAAGAAGATATATTGATATTTTTGCATTGAAGTAAATTTTATATAATATTTGTTATAATTAATGAAAAGACATGAAATGTAAATTGTTTCAATAATCATTTCAATATTTTGATTATCGAAGATTTTATTATTTTTACTTAATTTTAATTTTATAGAGTGTTAAATATAAGTAAAGATAGTTTAATTCTAAGAAAATATAATATTTATTTATAGATTTATTTTTATTTGAATTTGTCAAATTTACTAGCACTCTCAAGTATTTAATTAATTAAGTTTAATTTGATTGTTTGAATCAATATCTATTCAATTTTTGTTGCATTTGTTTTTTATTACTTTTTTTCTGTTGATTTGTTGTTATTGTTTTCATCTATTGTGTCTATCAATAATATTTTACGTTTATACAACTCAAATATTTGAAAAATTTGATCTTATTTGAATGTGATGCAAATACAAATTACGTGAATTTGGGTTAATAAGGTGTAACTGTTGAATAATTTTGAATAAGTTGATAGCAACTATTATTTATCATTTATTATTTATGTTAAAATGTTAAAATTAAAGAAAAATTTATGTACATTTTATATATAATATTATATATCATATGGTACTTGTGATTTGTTTATATCTAATTTTTAATATATAATTTTTAAGTTTTGCTAATTAGATATAAATAATTCAATTACTCAACTTTAAATTTTGACCCCATTAAATTCAATTCCTGTATTCGCTTCTCGTTATGGGCGGAGTTAAGGTGAGTTCGCGTGGCGTTGGAAAAAAAGATTTATTGATATTTTTGCACTAAAGTAAATTTTATATAAAATTTGTTATAATTCATGAAATGTAAATTGTTTCAATAATCAGTTCAATATTTCTATTATCTATGATTTTATTTTTTTTACTTAATTTTAATTTTGTGGAGTGTTAAATATAACTAAAGATAGTTTACTTCTAAGAAAATATAATTTTTTTTTATTTGTCAAATTTACTAGCATTCTCAAGTATTTAATTAATTTAGATTAATTTGATTGTTTGAATAAATATATTTTCGATTTTTGTTGCATTTGTTAGTTATAACACATTTATGTGTTGAATTGTAGTTATTGTTAGATCAATAATATTTTATGTTTACACAACTCAAATATTTGGAAAATTTGATCATATCTGAATGTGATACAAATTACTTGAATTTGGTTAATAAGGTGTAACTGTTGAATAATCTTGAATAAATTGATAGCAACTATTATTTATTATTTATTATTTAAGTTAAAATGTTAAAATTGAAGAAAAATTTATGTACATTCTATATATAATATTATACATCATATGATACTTGTGATTTGTATATATCTAATTTTTAAAATTTAATTTTTAAATTTTGCTAGTTAGATATAAAATTTTCAATTACTCAGCTTTCAATTTTGATCTCATTAAATTTAATTCTAGGATTCGCCTGTAGTTAGGGCGGAGTTAATGTGAGTTCACGTGGGATTGGAAAAAAAGATATATTTTTGTATTTCTTACATTAAAGTAAATTTTATATTATATTTGTTATAATTTATGAAAAATCATGAAATGTAAATTGTTTCAATAATCAGTTCAATACTTTTATTATCTAAGATTTTATTGTATTTTCTTAATTTTAATTTTGTTGAGTGTTAAATATAACTAAAGATAATTTACTTCTAAGAAAATGTATTTTTTATTTATAGAGTTATTTTTATTTTTAATTTTTGTCAAATTTTCCAGCATTCTCGATTATTTAGTTAATTTATATTAATTTGATTCTTTGAATCAATATCCATTCAATTTCTGTTGCATTTGTTGGTTATTAATTGCTTTTGTGTTGATTTATTTTTATGTTTTATGTTTATATAGCTCAAATATTTGGAAAATTTGATCATATCTGAATGTGATGCAAATGCTAATTACTTGAATTTGGGTTAATAAGGTGTAACTGATGAGTAATCTTAAATAAGCTGGTAGCAACTTTTATTTATTATTTATTATTTAAGTTAAAATGTTAAAATTGAAGAAAGAAACGTGTACATTATATATATATATATATATATATATATATAATTATTGTAACGCCCCGAAAATTCAATTATCGAAAAGTCAAAGTCAATCTAACGTTAACAGACAAAACTTAGCGGAAGACTTAAGCTCTTATTGGGCGTCACTGCCGTATCTCCGAAGGAACACAAGGCAAGAAGGAAAAACAACGACTGTCTGTCAACGGCCACCAACTAACAAACTCATACTTAGAAATAAACCTCAAACTGACTTCAAGTCTTTCAAAAAGAAGCATAACAAAAGTAACGACTCCTAGACATGTCATCCTCACTTCTAATTCCCGTCCCCAACATATTGATCAACACCTGAAAACAAAACATTTCAAAAATGAGGGGGAAATCTCAATAATGTCTACCCCTAACGTTAAAACAGGTTAAGTTCATTTCAATTCATTTGAGGAAGGGGAAACAAGTCAAACCTTTTAATAAACCGTTTAACCCATACAACTGTTTTCCTCAACCCAACCCATTCATTTTATTATGCGGGCGGGATATCAAATCCCTGAAAGTAACATCGCCTACCAAAGGCATCAAAACATTCGCCTACCAAAGGCATCAAAGATAATCGCCTACCAAAGGCATAAATATAATAATCGCCTACCAAAGGCATCAATAATCGCCTACCAAAGGCATCAATAATCGCCTACCAAAGGGATCAAAGTAACCGCCTACCAAAGGCATCAAAGAATAAACCCGCTTAATGTTTCACTTGAGTTATTAGTATATTATTCAAACTCAGCTCACAACTCTCAAGTCAAACCCAACCCAGGTTATCAAAACCAATAATAAAACCACTAATAAAAGACCATCCAATTTCTCAACTCAATAAAATCAAAGCACAAACAAATACAAACAGTTATCCAAAACAGATGGTCATATTTCCACAAAAGTCCCCTTTCGGGATGCAATTATCAAAACAGATTAGAAAACATTAAAACACATTTAAAGAGAATCCTGGTGGGGATTAGAGCATAGACATTATCTGGTTAGCTTCACTTCACAGCAAAAACGCATACTTGAGCTCACTAACGACGCGAATTAGCTCGGGCCTAAAATAGAATAATTATTCTAATCAAAACGCGCCCTTTGAAGTTAGTATTAACTACCTTCTAACTAACCTTCCCCTAGGAACCCTATAGGTTCCTATCAATCATGAATTTACACTTTAAAACATTTAATACATTCCAAGTAATCACATAACCAGCTCAAAGCATCACTTTCACACAACAACACTTTTATTAATAACAAACATTAACAAAACAGATTACAACATCCACATAAAAAGGGTCGTAACTTGACTTCCTAACAATCTATGGGTCTGGTTTTGGACTTTTCGGAAACCTCGGGATGTCTACTAAAACTCTTAAGCTGAACTCAAAACCCAAAACACGCTTTAAGGTCCTCAAAAACCGTCATCTTCCCAAACTGTCCAGTTCTGACCTAGGTCTGGTAATCGGGGTATAACTCGAATTATAAAATTCCAAAGTCCGGTCCGTAAAATTCCTATTAAAGCTAACATCTAACGGAAACTCCAGTCCAAAGGGTTCGATCAAAAGACAACTACACTAGCCATGGTGACCCGATCTTTAGACACTAACGAAACTGTGCCGATTCCGGTTCTTATTTAATTTATAAATTCGGTTCTAATCTTCACCATTCGGTCCCGGGGTTCTAATTTGGGCCTAAAACAGTGACTAAGGTTAAAAGTCTTTAACCTAACTCAACCCATGGTCCAACTTCATATTTCTAAAATTAAAACTCACTAGAACCAACTTTAATCAAACAAACTTTATTACACACAACATTAACCATGATATAACATATCACAACCCAAAGAAACATGTAATTACTTGCTTAATAAAACACGAATAGAACTTTGATAACCAACACCCTAATCATGCATAAAAACATAACTTTAATAATCCTAACATGCTTGACCTATATGAATTATAAAGGATAAAAGTAACTACGAATTTCTTAATCAAGAATCAAGAAAGGTCTTAAAGAACATGTGAATAAAATTAAAGAACATATAAATATTTAAACTACCAATCAAGAATCTTGACAACTAACTTCTTTTTTTACAAGATTCAATCAAGAATATAAATTAGTAAACAAGAATCGAACTTTAGTAATTCAAACAACCTAACTTATTTAACAAGATTTAAACATGATTGAATTAAAGAATATGTGAAAACTTAACTAACAATTCAAGAATTAATCCAAGTAATTAAACTTTAAGAATTCATGCATACAATAATAATGTTATCTAAAACCCTAACATGATTCACAAGAAAACAAAGTACAACAAACAATTGAACAATAATAATTTTACTACAACTATTACAACCCTAATACACCAAATTAAACATACAAGATTACATATAAAGAATTAGACAAATTACATGTAAGTAAAAAAAAAAACAATACAAGAACAATTAATTACAAATAATAACTTAACAAAATTTACACCCTAATTACCCAAATTACAAGATTAACCAATCAAGAAAATAATAATAATAATACAACAACAACAATAATAATACAGTAATAATAATAAGAATCAGAAATAAAATAAAGAAAAAAAGAAAAGAATTTGTAAAAATAAATTTAGGGTTTTCGTTTAGGGTTAGGGCACGGGTTCCGGCGACTGGGCGAGGCGGTGGCGGAGGGTGTCTCGGTGGTCGAGAGTCGCGGTGGTGGAGACGATCGATGGTGGTCAGAGTCGAACCCAACAAGGACACTTCGTTTCTTCGTGTCTGAGCGGGCGTGCGGCGGTTTCTGGTGATGACGAGGGTTGCGCGGTGGTCGGGAGTTGACGACGACGACCAAGGTGGCGGTTGGTGGTGGCATCACGGTGGTAGGAGGCGAGAGAGATAGGGAGATCGAGAGGGAGAGAGAAAAAGAGAAAGAACGAGAGAGGGAAGGAGCGGCGGTTTCCGGCGACTCCGTGATGGCGGTGGTGGCTTAGGGGTGGCTTGACAGCAGGGCAGGGGAGAGAGAGAGGGGGGGGGGAAGGCTAGGGTTAGGGTTTAGGGTTTGAAAATTAGGGTTTGAGGGAGGGAGAATTAACTTTTATACTACCCACTTAACTAAGGCCCAATTAGTCTAATCCTAACTCTTAGCCCAACCCAACACTAAAACAAAATCTGATTTTCTAAAGACAACTAATAATAATAATAATAGCAATAATAATAATAATAATACTAACAATAATATTAATAGTAATCACGTAGAAAATAATTTTCACAAAATTAATCACATAACTCAATAATATTAATAGTAATAACAATAATAAAAAGAGTAAAACTAATAATACTAAACCCATGAAATTACCGATATGCCCTTGTTAGTCTCTCACGATCCTACGAGCTCAAGTGTTATCAAAAATAAACACAAACGAATAATAATAAATAACGAAGTCAAACCTAATTTACTAACGACGTCACGGTCAACATCTTTGGATTTTTCGGGGTTTTACATCATTACCTCCTTAAAAGAAGTTTCGTCCTCGAAACTTAAACTTAAGCCTAACGGTTCGGTACCAATCCTAACGGTTCCGTTCTCCCTAAAACTCGAGGTTTTACATCATTACCTCCTTAAAAGAAGTTTCGTCCTTGAAACTTGACGTACCTTTAAGAGTGAAACAGGTGAGGGTATTCGTTCTCATCTCTTCTTCTGTTTCCCAGGTTGCTTCTGTTGTGGCATGATTTGCCCATCGCACTTTCACCAAGGGAACCACTTTCCTTTGAAGTTGTTTTTCCCTACGATCCAAAATTTCCAGCGGCTGCTCTTCATAGCTCAGATCTTCTTGTAGCTGAAGCGGCTCAGGATCAATCACATGAGTTGGGTCCGGAACATATTTCCTGAGTTGTGATACATTGAAGACATTGTGCACTCATGGAAGTTCTCCTGGCAGTTGCAACTTGTAGGCAACTTCTCCGACGCGTTCTAAGATTGGATATGGCCCGATAAACCTTGGTGTCAACTTCCCCGACTGACCGAATCTCATAACTCCTTTCGTGGGTGAAACCCGTAAAAACACATATTCTCCTACTTCGAACTCCAAAGGTCTCCTCCTCCTGTCAGCATAGCAATTTTGTCGACTTTGTGCCGCCTTCATTTTATCTTGAATGGTTCGAACCTTCTGAGTAGTGGCCTGTATTAGGTCCGGTCCTATCGTTAGAGCTTCATTGATGTCCTGCGGAGGGAGTCCTACATCTCCTCCCATATAAAGCTTCGAATGGTGACATCCCAATACTAGCATGATAACTGTTGTTGTAGGAGAACTCAATGAGAGTCAACTCGTCATCCCACGAGTCTTTGAAATCTAATGCACATGCTCGCAACATATCTTCAAGGGTTTGGATAGTCCTCTTAGTCCGCCCATCAGTAGCTGGGTGAAAAGCGGTGCTAAACTTGAGTTTGGTACCAAACGCCTCTTGCAACTTCTTCCAAAATCCAGACTGGAATCTGGTATCTCTGTCCGAGACTATAGAACTGGGAACTCCATGTAGTCTTACTATCTCTCTTACATAGGCTTGAGCTAGCTGGTCGGGGGGATTGTTGGCGATGGCTAGAAAATGAGCTGACTTGGTTAATCGATCCACAATTACCCATATTGTATTGTGTTTCCTCCTGGTCCTTGGCAGACCCACTACGAAGTCCATTGATATCGAGTCCCACTTCCATTCGGGAACGTCTAGTGGCTGCAGAAGTCCGGCAGGTCGTTGATGTTCTGCCTTGACCTGTTGGCAAGTGAGGCATTTCGCCACAAAGTCCGCCACTTCTTGTTTCATATTACTCCACCAGAACATCTGCTTCAGATCCTTGTAAAGTTTATTTCCCCCCTGGGTGCACTGAATATGGTGTATTGTGCCCTTCTTCTAAAATCTTCCTCTTTAACTCCTCTATGTTAGGTACACAGACGCGGTTATGGAACCGTAATGTACCATCCTCGTGAATCACGAAACCAGGGGCCTTCCCTTGCAAAACCTCCTCCCGTATCTTGACAAGCTGTAAATCCAGCTCTTGAGTCCTCTTGACCTCTTCCATGAGAGTAGGTTGCAACTCCATGGCATTCAATACAGCTTTCCTTCCAGGTGTCACCACGTTAATTTCCAGCCTCCTAAACTCCTCGTACAGCTCGTGCGACATCATCATCAAGTGGTTTACAGCAGGATAGGGTCTCCTACTCAGGGCATCGGCCACTACATTTGCTTTCCCGGGATGATATTGAAAATTCACATCATAGTCTTTCAGAAATTCTAACCATCGAGTCTGCCTAAGGTTTAGCTCCTTTTGTGTGAAAAGGTACTTCAAACTTTGATGGTCGGTGAATACCTCGCAATGTACTCCATAAAGGTAGTGTCTCCAAATCTTAAGTGCAAAAACCATTGCTGCCAACTCCAGGTCATGAGTGGGGTAGTTCTTCTCATGTGTCTTCAGTTGTCTGGATGCATACGCAATCACTTTCCCATTCTGCATAAGTACACAACCCAATCCACCATGTGATGCGTCACTGTAGATAATGATACCTTCGTTCCCTTGAGGTAGAGCGAGAATAGGGGCCGAGGTAAGTCTCTTCTTCAGCTCTTGAAACGCTTGCTCACATTTTTCCGACCACGCGAACTTGATTGACTTCCGAGTCAAATTGGTCAAAGGGGTGGCGATTTTCGAGAAATCTTGAACAAATTTTCTATAGTAGCCTGCCAAACCCAGAAAACTCCTAACCTCAGTGGCATTCTTCGGCGTCAGCCACTTGGTGATAGCCTCCACCTTTTGAGGGTCCACTGCTACTCCTTCCTTAGACACCACGTATCCTAAGAACGCTACTCGCTCCAACCAAAATTCACATTTCTTAAACTTCGCATAAAGTTCGTTACTACGCAAAGTCGTCAGCACTTCTTTCAGGTGGTTTGCATGCTCCTCCCGTGTTCCTGAGTACACCAATATATCATCGATGAACACCACCACAAACTTGTTCAGAAACGGCTTGAACACTCGGTTCATTTAGTCCATGAAAGCAGCTGGGGCATTTGTGAGCCCAAACGGCATTACTACGAACTCATAATGACCATATCGAGTTCGAAAGGCGGTTTTAGAGATGTCCTCCTCTCGGATTCTTAGCTGGTGATATCCTGATCTCAGGTCTATCTTCGAAAACATTGTTGCACCCCGCAACTGGTCAAAGAGATCATCAATGCGAGGCAGAGGGTACCGATTTTTGATGGTAATCTTGTTCAACTCCCGGTAATCGATGCATAACCTCATGCTACCATCCTTCTTCTTCACGAGCGATGCAGTGCTCCCATGGTGACGTGCTTGGTCGTATGTACCCTTTTCTAGCAGCTCATCCAGTGGGTCTTCAATTCCTTTAGCTCATGCGCCATTCGATATGGGGCTTTTAAAGCAGTCTTTGCCGGGCTCCAAATCGATGCAGAAATCCACCTCCCTGAGTGGGGGCATTCCCGGAATCTCCTCCGGGAAGACATCAGGAAATTCCTGAACTATCGGAATACTCTCAATCGTAGGCTCCTCCGCCTTGGTGTCGATTACATTACACAAAAACCCTTCACAACCTTGGCCCAACAACTTCTGAGCCTTGAGGGCAGAGATAATCCTCACACCTTGAAGATGTCTATCGCTCCAATGCACTACCTTCTTCCCATTCGGTCCTACTAAGGTCACCTTTTGCTTGTAGCAATCTATCTGAGCTCTATATTTTGCTAACCAATCCATCCCCAAAATAACATCAAACTCCATTAGGTCAAACATATAGAGGTCTGCCTCAAATTCCTGACCTGCTATCACTATAGGACATCCACCATATAACTCTCCACAACTAATGGTATCCCCGGTGGGTAGGGCTACCGACATAGGCTTACTATTCTCCGAGGGTTTCATCTTAGCCTTCTCTACTATAGCTCGTCCAACAAAAGAATGACTAGCACCAGAATCAAATAAAACAGAGACATTGTAGAGGTGGAGAGAGAAGGTACCCGTCACGATGTCTGCTTCATTCTCAGCCTCATCCTTCCTCATCACATACACTCGTCCTCCTGCGTTACGCAGTGGTTGTTGCTGCTGACGAGGCGGGTTTGCTGGCCTCCCTTGGTTATTCTGATTCCCACCGGAACCACCCCGGTTTTGTTGTTGCGGTCTTTGGTTTCCATTATAGCCTCCCCGATTTTGATATGTTGACTACGGGGCTCTCCAGTTCCCTTTGTTTCCATTGTTCCTGCCATTTCTATTGTTTCCACCATTGTGGCCCCCCGAAGGCTATTGAGGGCACTGTCATACATGATGTTGGGGGCTTCCACAGTTAAAGCATCCTCATCGCACATTTCTTGCTTTACAATCCCGAGGATAATGGCCCAGCCGTCCACAGACCTTGCATATCGAGACATACGGTGGCCTACGTCCCGAAGACTGATTTCCCTGCCAATTATTAGGGCAGAATCTTTCTCTTGGTAGGGTTGAGGTGGGTTGAATCGGGGTTGCTCTTTCCTCTTATGCCCCTGTATGCCAAGTTTTCGTTCCATATCGTGCATTACTCTCTCCACAGTGAGAGCAACATTAAGCATGTTCTGGTAGGAAGTGAAGTCTCGTGATGACATACGATCCTGAATCCTGCAGTTCAATCCATCCCAGAAACGATCCATCCTCAATTGCTCACTAGACACAAGGGCAGGTGCAAATCGAGATAGTTCGGTAAACTTAGTGGAGTAAGCGAGTACGCTTCGCTCTCCTTGGCGTAATTCCATAAATTCCTTTTCCTTCGTCTTTTGAAGGGACATAGGATAGAACCGATCCTTCAGCACAACCTTAAAATGGTTCCAGTCAAAACCCGGTTCGGTCCGTATCTCCTTCACACTTGCCCACCATAGGTCGGCCTCCTCCTTCAGGTGGTATGTGACAGGGCCGCAAGCGCACGGGTACTGTTGTAGCAATGTCAACGTCGATCCCACAGGGGCTAGGTCTAGTAACTCAGTGAACTATCCCTCTACTTGATTGCTAAGCCAAACGAATTGATGATTTTTCTTTTAATGAATCCTAATGAACTATCTAGAACTAGAGTGGACTAGAAAGGATTAACTCAAGGTAATTCGATGAATGAAGACTTCTAGGGTTTTACTCGCCTAACAACAGGGTTTGAAAGCCAGATTAAAGCGTGCACAAGAAAGTAACTCAAACGAATCAAGAATCGATAACCTCTAAATTCTATTGCCCTTTCGATGCTAAATAGAATTATTCTGACTAACCTAATCAACAACTTTCGTCTGCTTTTCAGCTTAAACAAAATTGAGGGTCTAAACAAGGTCGGGTTATCTAATGACTCCCTAGTCTACTACTCCTTTTTCAACTTTCGCAGGCCTAGGTAGAAGGGTTGGTGGTCAAATTCCCCTAATTCACCTTTCGGTACTTCTTAGGTTAATTTCTGAATTACAAACATCCAAGGCCTTAAGAACATTCGTAAGCAAGAAAGAACGCAACCTACTATTGATTCAATTGAGCATTCAAGTACAAACTGAAACATTCCTAATCAAACTCCATATTGAATGGTTCATAAAACCCTAGAAAGAACGAAATCTACTCACAAGTATTCATTGAAAACAAGAAATACGTTCTAAACATGTAATCAATTCTAGAATTAAGGAAGGGGAAGTGAGAAGAGTAAAGCAAACACTAAGGAGAAATTCGTAGGATTCTCTCAAGAACTTCACAAGAGTGTTGCGTGCTTCTTCTTGAATTCCAAATCTTCAATGTCTTCCAATTGATTCTTGATGAATGGAGGTGTTTTTGGTGAAGAATTCCTCTCTAATCTCTCTCTTTTCTGCCCAGAATCACTGATCAACTGCCGTCCCAGCCTTTCCCCTAATTTATTCCGTGAGAATAACCGCCAGCGCGAGAGAACGACATCAACCACGGTCCGTGGCTTCCACCACGGGCAGCCCGTGGTTGGCGCTGTCTCGCGATTCCCTACTTGTTTCTGGCTGAAATTTTTACCACGGTCTTATCCACCGTAGTTGATGCCGGTGGTACCCTTGGCCTTACCAAATTTGCTCCAAAAATCACCTTTTTGGCACTAATCCTGAAAATCAATGCCAAAAATGCAAAGACCAAGCGTAAATAGAGAAATGGGGATGATTAAACACTTCTTTAGCCAAAAATTACCATGATTATGTAAAATACCCAAAAATAAGTGCAAATAATGCACTTATCAACCCCTCCATGCTAAAACCTTGTTTGTCCCCAAGCAAGCACTAGACTCAAAACTAGGAAAAACAGACTCAAAAGAGAAAAAGAAAAGAGGGACTCGAACATCCTATGTACAAGCCCCCTCAGGTAAGCCATAGCAGAACTCTCAAGCAACTTGGTCCAACCAAAACACAGCCCAAAAGCGATTAAACATTTTAGCACAAGGTAGAGGGAGATTTTCGAAAAGGATTTAGGGGAATCACGCCATCAAGATCAAATTAGTCACCCTTCCGTCACCGAATCAGTGAGAGAACACATGTATGAGTATGAAACTAAAACGATTGAGAGCAATCCTCACTTTTGGGGGTGTGGAAACACTCCTCTCATGTGTTTTCAAAATGGGTTCGATGCTCGGTTCTCTCAATACTCTAGCCTAGGAAACAATCTACCATATGCTTGATGATCATCTCGATTCTCTACCGTTATATGCAAAATGCAAATGACAATCAAGAGGTCTTTGAAAGGGTCGTAACGGGGCTAAGGTTACGGGTAAGGGACGGAAAATATTTGGATAAGTGGAGCTCGAAGCCAAGCTTGGAGTTATACCTTTCCAACCTCACTCGATGTCATTGAACCTTACTCGCCCATAAACAATCATAACAATCTTGAAACATTTATTAGAAACCGCCTCTTTACTAGACTCCTCACTTGCCATCACACTTGCGCTTCTTTTTCTTTTTTTTTTTTTACTTTTTACTTTTTTTTTTCTTTCGGTTTTTTTCGTTTTTTTTATATATATTTGCTGTCAGACTGATTTTTTTCTCTTCTTTTTCGAAGCAAGTGTTGGCAAGTGCGAATCATATGAAAAATCAAGTACAAAACTTGGCGGGCTTTACTACATAATCACTACATTGATACTACATAAGTGAGAAAAACCTCATCGCTTCCTATTCATGACTCTCCCAACAAATTGTTTTGCGAATGTATTCACAAGCAACCCCCCATCAACCACACTCAATATACTCCAAGCAATAGCTTAAGGTAGGAAGATATGTCATTGGCCAAGGCTATGATCTTGGTTTATTCCAAGAAAACGGAGTACTCAAAGGCTAAAGAAGGGTTAAAGGCGGAGAATTACATGAATAGGGTGGCTATTTGGCTATGTAGCTACAATAAGTGCGAATGAATGCCTCAATCATATTGTCAATGCATGATTTAAAATGCAGTTTCAAAGAGATGAAAAACAAGTTCTAGAGATTGCAACCAAGGTTGAGTCACACATGGAAATATGAGACTAATGAAAATGATTAGTCATTTTTGGCTTAGCGGTCTCACAGGTTTGTGCTCAACAACCAATCAAAGAACATACACATACAAATGCTAAGCTCACATCAAAGGGTCAAGAAGGGCAATAAATCTTCACTATCAAGATGTAATCCCAAATCAAGATGTTTTCGAAATTCATTTTCAAATCTTTGAATCACTAACGGGCTACGCAAAGGCCAAACAAGGCTACAAGAAATACTACCTAGCTTACAATCATCACTGGAGGCTTACCTAACCTAATCCTAAAGCTATTCTAATTTTTTTTCTTTTTTTTTGCATGATTTTTCTAAATCTTTTTTTTTTTGGCTTTTCTTTGATTTTTTTTTTTCCTAATCTAACTGGGTGAACTAAATGCAACTAAACTAAATGCAACCTACATGCTTAAATGATTACCTATGAAGAAAAGCAACAAAAAGTAAAAAAAAAAGAAAAAAAGAAAGGACACACCTAGACTAATGAAACACCACTATATGTTATGCAAACTATATGCATGATGCAAAGATATTTACAAATGTATATACACAAGTTATTCTCCCAAAAACTATCACCCATATCGAAACATGGCAACCAAATCAATCAAGACAACCACATGACACAAAACTAACCAACCTCTCCATGCTAGGACACAACATTGTCCTCAATGCTAAACAGAAGCAAACAATCATAGGGGGGAAGGAAAAGTCAATGAACAAACATCACGCATCAGGAGGGGGCGGAGGGTAAGGGTAAGGTATCTGGGCTCCATGGCTCTCAAACCAACCACGCATCGCGGATAAGCACTCGCTCATATTAGTCAAATGCTGATTTTGCGACGCAATCATGCCCCGAAGCTCAGTGTGCTCCGATCGGACATACTCCCTAAGGGAGGTTTGCTCGTCGCGGATCTCGCGAAGTGCAGTAGAAAAGTCATCCATGTTGAAAGTGTGGGAGGAGGAAGGGCCAGGTGACTGAGGGGATTAGGGTTCATCATGGTCGGACACAGGATCATATACAATATGGTCTAGGGGAGCTGGGTCTCCATCCCCTCCCGGTAGGAAGGAGAAGTTGGCCCGATTTTGGATAGTTGTTCGGGCAACATTGGGCAACTGCATGAGCTGCCGATTAGGGTACCTCCAGTAAAGGCTACCACCCCTAGAAACAATAAAGAGCATGGTGGTCAAGGCGTTCTAGTCAAGCCTCTCAGACCCGGGGATCCTAAACTCCTCATTTGGTATGACCCCTAGAGATTTTGCAATCCTAGTGACAATCCCCCCGCAGGTAATCTTACCCTTTTTCCTATTAGCTATCTCTTGAAGATGTGTAATTAAGAAAGAGCCAGGGTCCATCTGCCTACCCTCATACATGTTCTTCATGAAAAACAACTCCGCCACCCGAGGCACATTCATGCTATCATCTCTCGTGAAAAAGCTCATCGCGAAGATGCGTTGAGCTAATCTAATCACGGGGTTCTTGATTTCAGTTGCCTTTGACCTACTAGAGTCAAATTGTAACTCCCCGGAGATCATTTCCCAGAAAGAATCCGGGTCATACCTCGGAGGCACACGACGCTCACTAGCATCAAGGGGACGGGGGAGGTGGAACATGCTATTGAAGGTACTCAAATTCAATTGATAATCTTGGCCACGCAAACGGAACCTAATGACCCCCTCTTGGAAATTACGCCCACTTTGAACCTCGGTGTAGAGGGTGCTCAAAAACTCCAAAGTCAAGTCCGAATAGGAAGGTTCTTTAATAGCTAGGTAATCACCCATCCCCCCTCTAGCAAACAACCACATAATGTCATCCAAAACACCCATGGCTTGCAACAAAGTATCATCAACATATCGAGTAGCAACAAAACCATGGGTTCTCAAACGCAAGTAATTGGCAGTATGCATTGGGCTATTGAAATGAAAAAGGGATAGGATAATTACCTTGCTCCATAGCAGCGCGGTTTGCGGCTCGTTGAGCACGAAGCTCCCTCGGATTTGGTGCGTAGGAGGACCCAGCAGCATCAGTTCTTCTATTTTTGGGTGCCATGGAAACTCAAAGCTCCAACAATGGTGATATTTGGAAAAATGGAAGTGAAGGGTGAAATTGAAAATGGGAGTGAAGTGTAATGGGAATGGTGTGCGTTGGGTTCGAATTGGTGGATGTGGTGGTGGTGCTTGTGGGTCGAATGGTGTGGTGGTTAGGGTTGGGTGAGTGTAGGGTGAAAGGTGAGTTGAATCTGTGAGGGGGGAAGATGGGTGAAGGAAGAAGGAAGAAAGAGTTTAGGGTTTGTGAAGAAGGAAGAAGAGGAGGATTAGAATGGGGATGGTGAGAAAGAATGAGAATGGAGGTGGGTTTTAGGGTTAGGGCTCGAAAAATAGGTTAAAGAAGAAGGAAGAAAGAATGAATTGAGTGAAAAGAAGGGGAAAAACGAAGGGGGTTCTACGCAGGCCAGCCGCCACGGTCCGTGGCTCCAACCACGGGCAGCCCGTGGTTGGCGCTGGTCTGCCAGTTCGCGTGCGCCCCTGTTTTTTTGTTTTGAATTTCCAGCCACCACGGTCCGTGGTGAAAACCTCGGGCAGCCCGTGGTTGGCGCTGGTTCTGGGAGTTTTGAATTTTTTTTTAACAAATTTCCAGCCACCACGGTCCGTGGCTTTAACCGCGGGTAGCCCGTGGTTGGCGCTGGAAAATGAATTTTCTTCAACGAATGAAGTCCAGGATACCACGGTCCGTGGCTTCCACCACGGGCAGCCCGTGGTTGGCCCTGGAACATTATTTTGAGCTGGTTTTTGAAACTCCTTCTACACCCCTTTACTTCTATCTTTTTTTCCACTCATGATTTTTTTTTACCGTTCTTTTCTCCCACAACTCCCTCAAACTCTCATTTTTTCCTTAAGCCTTTCTAACTCAAGCGCTTTTCAATCATTAAACCATCAAAAACACCCTAGAAACCAACTCCTCTATGCTAATTTTCTTACTCGAACTCCACTCTTACACCCCCTCAAACTCTCTCTCTCTCTCTTTTTTACTCACAGATACTCACAAAAATTCACACTATACAAAAGAGAACACGGTTAAAACAAGAGAAAAATCAAATGAAAGAAACAAAATGAAAATGAAATGAACTAAGGAAAATAAGAAAACTAGGAAAGGGGAAAGAAAATGAAAAGGTAAGAAAAATAAACCCCTATAAAAGACAAAAAGAATGAAAGAAAAAGAGAAGTAATTAAAAGGCTTGGGTTGCCTCCCAAGAAGCGCCAATTTAACGTCTTAAGCTAGACAATACATACCTCAAGTCATACGGGATCGGCGAGGACATAACATGCGGCCTTCTCCTCAATTTGGCCCGTGATGTAGGGCTTAAGTCGCTGCCCGTTGACCTTGAATGTGCCGGTAGACTCACTCCAAACCTCCACAACTCCATGAGGATATGCTTTCATAACTTGGAAAGGCCCAGACCACCGGGATTTCAGCTTCCCCGGCAACGGCGCCAAAAAACTTGACAGGGCCGCAAGCGCACGGGTACTGTTGTAGCAATGTCAAGGTCGATCCCACAATGACTAGGTCTAGTAACTCAGTGAACTATCCCTCTACTTGATTGCTAAGCCAAACGGATTGATGATTTTTCTTTTAATGAATCCTAATGAACTATCTAGAACTAGAGTGGACTAGAAAGGATTAACTCGAGGTAATTCGATGAATGAAGACTTCTAGGGTTTTACTCGCCTAACAACAGGGTTTGAAAGCCAGATTAAAGCGTGCACAAGAAAGTATCTCAAACGAATCAAGAATCGATAACCTCTAAATTCTATCGCCCTTTCGATGCTAAATAGAATTATTCTGACTAACCTAATCAACAACTTTAAATGCGCTTTCAGCTTAAACAAAATTGAGGGTCTAAACAAGGTCGGGTTATCTAATGACTCCCTAGTCTACTACTCCTTTTTCAACTTTTGCAGGCCTAGGTAGAAGGGTTGGTGGTCAAATTCCCCTAATTCACCTTTCGGTACTTCTTAGGTTAATTTCTGAATTACAAACATCCAAGGCCTTAAGAACATTCGTAAGCAAGAAAGAACGCAACCTACTATTGATTCAATTGAGCATTCAAGTACAAACTGAAACATTCCTAATCAAACTCCATACTGAATGGTTCATAAAACCGTAGAAAGAACGAAATCTACTCACAAGTATTCATTGAAAACAAGAAATACGTTTTAAACATGTAATCAATTCTAGAATTAAGGAAGGGGAAGTGAGAAGAGTAAAGCAAACACAAAGGAGAAATTCGTAGGATTCTCTCAAGAACTTCACAAGAGTGTTGCGTGCTTCTTCTTGAATTCCAAATCTTCAATGTCTTCCAATTGATTCTTGATGAATGGAGGTGTTTTTGGTGAAGAATTCCTCTCTAATCTCTCTCTTTTCTGCCCAGAATCACTGATCAACTGCCGTTCCAGCCTTTCCCCTATTTTATTCCGTGAGAATAACCGCCAGCGCGAGAGAAGGACATCAACCACGGTCCGTGGCTTCCACCACGGGCAGCCCGTGGCTGGCGCTGTCTCGCGATTCCCTGCTCGTTTCTGGCTGAAATTTTTACCACGGTCTTATCCACCGTAGTTGATGCCCGTGGTACCCTTGGCCTTACCAAATTTGCTCCAAAATCACCTTTTTGGCACTAATCCTGAAAATCAATGCCAAAAACGCAAAGACCAAGCGTAAATAGAGAAATGGGGATGATTAAACACTTCTTTAGCCAAAAATTACCATGATTATGCTTCTAAAATACCCAAAAATAAGTGCAAATAATGCACTTATCAGTATGCAGCAAAATCCACCCTCAATTCCTCAAGACAGCGGGTTGTGTCGAAGATCTTTTCAATCTCCCTAACCCAATCTTCAAAGACTTTGGGGTCAGCTACCCCTGTATAAGCGGGCGGGTTAAAGCTATTAAACCTTTGGAGAAGAGCGGAGGGATCATTTTCCCTTTCTCCTCCTTGTCGATCCACCACCCTCTTCAGTAGATCCTCGTGCTTGTTAAGCATCTCAATCATCAGCATGCTAGCAAGGTCATTCCCTGGTGTTGTTGTACTCGGCCCGGATATCAAGTGAGGAAGCAGCCGATTCGATCGCGGTTTGAGGGCACTGTTCGGCTGCAGCTTGCGGGCGCTCCCGATTACCGTGGTTGGGTCGAGAACCGTTCACGTCCGACATCCTGGTTCAAAGGGTCGATTTAGACTACTTAGGTTTAATCTCACAGCGTAAATCACCAATTCTAAGGAGGGACTATCCAATCAAACTATCTCATAAAAGTTCTAAGCAGATACAAAACTGCAACATATTTCAACATATAGGCCCAGATAATAGCATCATATTCCACATACTCTTTCATCGCGCATCATTTAAAAAGGGAAGAAGAAGATATATACTATCACCTCTAAAATCAAGACTATTATTTATAATACTTGCGCACCAGCGTCGTAGTATGTAAATCTATCCCCTATATTGGGGTTATCACGCAAAGAAACCGCACACCACACTTAGAGATATATCACAATCAAGCTAACCATGCATAATTAAGTTACAGCAACAAATCCTAATACTAATATTACTGTCCCACTCATATGATCCTCCTACATAGAGGGTTCTTCCTAGCTGCGATCGGAGTCCAATCTGGATCATCAGACTCATCCCCTGAGTTCTCTTTGGGGTCTTCTCCTGTCCCCCAGTCCACCATAACCTCATCCTCGGGTTCGGTCTCCTGTTCAGGCTCATCTGCAGGTGCAGCTGTAACTCCAGAGGTCACCTCGGGCTCAGAATCCTCCACGGAATCCTCCTCTGGATCTTCCTCTGGGTCACTCTCGGGATCCATGTCCATGACAGGTGCTGGGGCTGGGTTCACTTGAACTTCTTCTTCCACATCACGCTTCCAAATCTTGACAATCTCATCGAAAACTTCCGGAATTCGGTGCTCCGGCCCCATTCGGTACCTCTTACACCAACAGCACGGGTGGGGATACTCCTCGACCGGGAGAGGGGGTGGTAGCAATAATGGTACAGTATGGCCCCACCGAGGGTCGTCCCGAAGCGTGAGCAAAAATGCGTTCGCCTGACTCTCATCGTTACCACGAAGGCATGAGTTCGGAACGTCTTTGGTGTACTTGTCAATCTCGTCGTAGAAGTTTATCATATGAGTTCCCAATTTCTCCTTGGGGAGAATGGGAGTATAATGGTGAAAACACGGGGTGGGATGACAATAACAGTGTGTGCGTTGTGCCATCCTACAGGGTTAGAACATATTAGCAACACAGAAATTAAAGACATAATCATGTAGTAATAGGAAAGCATAAACGCTTTTCCCATCCTACGCTCATCACTCCGACTTAGCTTCCTAGGGTCCAACTAAACCTAAAGGACTCTGAGGAGCTACTAGGTCGCAACCCAGAGCTCTGATACCATTATGTAACGCCCTGGAAATTCAATTACCGAAAAGTCAAAGTCAATCTAACGTTAACAGACAAAACTTAGCGGAAGACTTAAGCTCTTATTGGGCGTCACTGCCGTATCCCCGAAGGAACACAAGGCAAGAAGGAAAAACAACGACTGTCTGTTAACGGCCACCAACTAACAAACTCATACTTAGAAATAAACCTTAAACTGACTTCAAGTCTTTCAAAAAGAAGCATAACAAAAGTAACGACTCCTAGACATGTCGTCCTCACTTCTAATTCCCGTCCCCAGCATATTGATCAGCACCTGAAAACCAAACATTTCAAAAATGAGGGGGAAATCTCAATAATGTCTACCCCTAACGTTAAAACAGGTTAAGTTCATTTCAATTCATTTGAGGAAGGGGAAACAAGTCAAACCTTTTAATAAACCGTTTAACCCATACAATTGTTTTCCTCAACCCAACCCATTCATTTTATTATGCGGGTGGGATATCAAATCCCAGAAAGTAACATCGCCTACCAAAGGCATCAAAACATTCGCCTACCAAATGCATCAAAGATAATCGCCTACCAAAGGCATAAATATAATAATCGCCTACCAAAGGCATCAATAATCGCCTATCAAAGGCATCAAAATAACCGCCTACCAAAGGCATCAAAGTAACCGCCTACCAAAGGCATCAAAGTAACCGCCTACCAAAGGCATCAAAGAACAAACCCGCTTAATGTTTCACTTGAGTTATTAGTATATTATTCAAACTCAGCTCACAACTCTCAAGTCAAACCCAACCCAGGTTATCAAAACCAATAATAAAACCACTAATAAAAGACCATCCAATTTCTCAACTCAATAAAATCAAAGCACAAACAAATACAAACAGTTATCCAAAACAGATTGTCATATTTCCACAAAAGTCCCCTTTCGGGATGCAATTATCAAAACAGATTAGAAAACATTAAAACACATTTAAAGAGCATCCCGGTGGGGATTAGAGCATAGACATTACCTGCTTAACTTCACTCCACAGCAAAAACGAACACACTTGAGCTCACTAACGACGCGAATTAGCTCGGGCCTAAAATAGAATAATTATTCTAATCAAAACGCGCCCTTTGAAGTTAGTATTAACTACCTTCTAACTAACCTTCCCCTAGGAACCCTATAGGTTCCTATCAATCATGAATTTACACTTTAAAACATTTAATACATTCCAAGTAATCACATAACCAGCTCAAAGCATCACTTTCACACAACAAAACTTTTATTAATAACAAACATTAACAAAACAGATTACAGCATCCACATAAAAAGGGTCGTAACTTGACTTCCCGACATCCTATGGGTCTGGTTTTGGACTTTTCGGAAACCTCAAGATGTCTACTAAAACTCTTAATTTGAACTCGAAACCCAACACACGCTTTAAGGTCCTCAAAAACCGTCATCTTCCCAAAATGTCCAGATCTGACCTAGGTCTGGTAATCGGGGTATAACTCGAATTATAAAATTCTAAAGTCCGGTCCGTAAAATTCCTATTAAAGCTAACATCTAAGGGAAACTTCAGTCCAAAGGGTTCGATCAAAAGACAACTACACTAGCCGTGGTGACCCCATCTTTAGACACTAACAAAACTGTCCCGATCCCGGTTCTTATTTAATTTATAAATTCGATTCTAACCTTCACCATTCGGTCCCGGGGTTCTAATTTGGGCCTAAAACAGTGACTAAGGTTAAAAGTCTTTAACCTAACTGGAGCGTGGCGCGATGGGAGAGATTGTAGACTTAGCTTGAGTTGTTGTTGTAGAAGAGATGAGAGAAATCCATAAGCAATAGAATAAGGGGAGAAAGATGAACATCTCAATCACCCATGCTTGAACTTCTCAACAATAGCCTTGAACTTGAATAATAACAAGAATAATAACCAAAATCAACCAATATCAATAACCTTGAACACCAAAGGGATTGGATATGACCTTGGATAAAGGAGATTCCACCACTAAAGCCTAACACCCCACCATGACCATCATAAAGGAACAATCCACCAAATGATCAATAAAGGAATGACTAGAAACACCACCATTAATCAATGGATAAAGTAATCTAGATTTTGAGAGAAAACTTAGGGAAACCCTAACCAATGCATAAGCATATTCATAATCATCAAAAGCTACCTGGAAAAAAGTCCTAACAAGCTATTTATACTAAACCAGAAATAAAGTAAAAACAGAGCAAAAATAACGAAACTTCGCGTTCTTCCAGAAGGTTGGCTGAGGCAAGCCAGGTAGTGGCTCGGGCGAGCAGGCGTTCTGTCCGCAACAAATCGTCGCTCGTGTGCGCGACTTAGCCTGGCAGTAGCCTGGCTCGGGCGAGCCAGGGGGTTGCTCGGGCGAGCAGGCCCACTGAGGGGTTGACCACGTACGCGACACATCCGCGCGCCAGACAACCGGGCAGAGCTTGGCCCGGGCGAGCCAGGGAGCGGCTCGGGCGAGCAGGCCCACTGAGAGGTTGACCATGTGCGCGACAAAGTCTGGCAGAATGGTGGCTCGGGTGAGCCACAGGGTGGCTCGGGCGAGCCATGCTTCTGGGCAGTTTTTCCCTGCCGACTTCCAACGCGCATAACTTCTTCATCCAAACTTCATTTTAGGCCCGTAAGATATCGTTGGAAAGCTCTCAGTGTGTACTAGAAGCTCCCAAAATTTGAGACCTATCAGAGTTATATTAAAGGAGTTATGGCCCAAAGCGTGGAGGCGCGCGCATTTCCAACCTTTGATCGCCTTCTCCCCTGCAAGTTATTAACTTCGTTACTTTCGAGACTTGATACCACCACGCCCTTCATTTCCGAGATGACCCAATCCAATCCCGAGGCCTCCGAGGTCGTTGACAAGTCCCGAGCCTCTCCTTACTCCAACAAGGATGGCTCGCCGAGGCCACGATAGTGTGATGCTCACCACCCCGCCTTTTGTAAAGGTGTAACGATTCCTGAAAACGAGTGGGTGAGCGGTTTTAGTCCGGTGATGATGGGTCGGGATTTCATCGACCTTATCTTTAACTGCAATCCCGGCTATGAAAGCTTGGCACCGAACCCGATACTGAACCCGATACGGTTCATACTCCCCCTCTTGAAAAAGAGTTGCCCTCAACTCTTGGGGGTTAAAACCGAAGCACTCTTCATCAATCGTCCCCATGAAGCTTCGAACTCCCCGAACGCTTCGAACAATCATGCTTGACAACCCACAATCTTCAAATCCCACAATGTTCTCATCATCCATATGCAAGAAAGTGGAAGGAGGCTTGTCTTGTGGAGGTGAAGGGTTAAGGGGCGGTAGGGAACTTTTGTGTGGTGCTTGGGAACTCTCAATCTCACTAGGTTCACTACAAGGCAAAGACAAAGCAAGAGGGAACTCGTCCGTGTCGAGAGTACACTCGTCCCGTGTTTCGCTCATCATGAGAAGGTTCCTCAACTCACTACCCATCCCGGCTTTTGAAGTTTCGGTTTCTCGCGGAGAAATGGGAAGTAACTTGACTTTCTTGTCTTTATGGGTGAATGTATAAGTGTTGTTCAACCCATTGTGCACCGTTTTCTTGTCATGTTGCCATGGTCGTCCCAATAAATGTGACAAGTGCTCATAGGGACAACATCGCAAACAAGGGAGTCATCATAGTTAGATCCAAAAGAAAATTTTACTAAGACTTGCTTAGTTACCTTGATGCCGTTGTGATCGTTGAGCCAATGGAGTGAATAGGGTCGAGGGTGCGGTAATAGAGGCACGCCAAGCTTCTCGACCATAGTGGTAGATGCGACATCCGTGCAACTCCCTCCATCGATGTCAAGAGAGCACACTTTTCCACCAACGAAGCAACGCGTTTGGATCAACATTTCCCTTTGGGCCTTGTCGAGAAGAGTTTCCTGGGTTTGCAAAACTCTCCTCACAACAAGTGCACTCCCACGCACGGGGGGTATGGGAGCGACTTCCTCATCAACGCTAGTAATCGCATCTTCAACCAACACTTCGGAGTCCTCTTGAGCCTTTCGAAGCTCATCATCGATGTCATGGACCTCTAGGAGTGTCAAAACCCGACGGTTTGGACAATCGGCTTGAAAATGGTCATAACCATGGTACTTAAAGCACTTCCGGTCTTCCGCTCGTCGAGGAGGTTCCGTTGGAGTCTCCGTAGTAAGCCCCTTTTCTTTGTCAATTCTTGGTGTTGGTGTGGACCTCGATGTGTCGCTAGACCTTGGAGTGCTTGACTCCGGAGGAGGTCGGCTAGATGGTGAGTAGACGGGTCTGGACAAGGATTTGAAGTTGGATCCTTCCACTCTTCTTCGCTCAACTTGGAGAGCCAAACTATACAATTCATCCATGGAATAGTATGGTTGGACCTCAACCCTTTTTGCGACTGTGGAGTTCAACCCATTCAACGACAAATCCTCAAATAACCAATGTCGACCCAACAACATATATGACTCGTTCAAAAAGTTCATGACACAACGACCAATATGCGAGCAATATTCATCGAAGGACGACACAATTGAAGAGCTCAAAAACTTAGGTTGAACCAGAATCAAGGCATCTTCAATTCCAAATTCGCCACTAAACACCAAACGGACACCAAGATTCTTATTATGCCACTCAAAACATTGGGAATTTTCAAGCGGGGACTTCACATCCTCATAATGCAACTTATCTCGCCAATAAACTTCATCAAACAACCAATGTCTCCCAAAGATCATGCACGACTCACCCAAAGACTCTACACCACATCGTCCATCTTTCAAATATGTTTCAATAGATTTCAAAGGAGAGTCTTCGGTTACCTTATTCTTCCCATGGAGAAGAATTTGGGTGCCCACGGATGGAAGGGAATGGGAGTCATCGCCATTGATGTTTGATTCCTTGGTTGGTGGCGATGATAAACCCAAAGGAACTTCTTCTTGGGCCTCTTCAACAGGGATAAGAGGAAAGGCAAGATCGATGTTCTCAACCACCTCTTGGCTTGGAACTTCAACAATAGCTTCGGAAGCCTCACAAGGTTCGACGGAAGCTCCCTCGTCGGGCAAGGAATTGACCTTTACTTGCTTAACCTCTTCACAGAAATGTCGGTTTTTGTGGTTTAATGGTGGTTTCATAGGCATAGGAAGGACACGGTGTAGGAAACACCAACTGAGGGGCACAAGGGCATCAACATAGCTTCGGGGTAATGGAAGCATCAATGGTGTAACGAACAGTGACAAATTCGATATCCCAATAGACTTCTCGAACAACCAATGACGACCAAATAACATGTATGACTCATTCAAAGAGTTCATGTCACTACGACCAACATTCAAACAATATCCATTGAGGGATGACACAAAAAACGAGCCCATAGACATTGGTGGAACTAGAATCATAGCCCCATCAAACCCAAACTTGTCACTAGACACCAAAGGAACACCAACATTCTTAACAATCCACTTCAAGCGTAGAGAATCATCAAACTTCGACACCACGTAATCATCATATAACTTATCACGCCAACAAACACTCTCAAACAACCAATATCTTCCACATAGCATATGCGATTTAATCAAAGACTCCAAAGTACACCCATCTTCGAATTTAATCAAAGAGTCTTGGGTTACCTCATCGCTCGCATTGAGTAAATAATAAGTGACCAAACCGTGAGAGGTGATGGTGACGATTTCATCGTTGCTTAGCTCCTCAAAAAACGATGTTGATATGATCATCGGGGTTTCTTCAAATTGGCTTAGTTGGAGAACATGGTGCAGCTCCTCTTCTTCCTCTTGGCATGGAGCTTTTTCAAGCTCACTATGTACTTTAAGTAGCTCAAGAGGTTTCCCTTCAACGACCTCAATGACAATAACCCCGTTCATTGAACTTTTCTCTTTCTCAACGTTTTTCTCTTCAACACCTTCTACCATGTCACCTGTATGCTCTTCCACACCAAAGGATTCTTCAATCCAAGTTTCAACCATAGCCATTGTCGGACATTGCAAAGCATCATGTCCCACACGTCTACATTTGACACGTTTTTGGGACGTAAAGGCCGTTAGTGGGGAACAGTGGAATGGCTTTTCCCGGGAGGAATCCTCTCTTCTTCTTTGCCCATCAAGTGATGAAATGAGTTCATGGACTCGCTTGTAAGTACTAGGCAAAAATCGTCGATTCATTAATCGCTTTAGCTTTGTCCATGAGGTGACTTTTGTTCGGCCCTCCTTAGCTCTTTGTGCCTTGACATTCTTAAACCAAAAGGATGCAACCTTGGTGAGTTTCAATCTCGCAATCTTGAAGGCTTGTTCATCGCTATAATCCTCAGCTTCAAAAAACCTATCCAAGATTTGGACCCATTCAAGATAATCTTCGGGGTCGGTGTTGCCATTGAATTCCGGAATTTTGATCTTGGTATCGTAGAATTCATCCCATGGGGGCTTCTCAACCGCTTCCCGTCGACGATGGCGTCGAAATGAGCCTCTATCATCGTCACTCGACTCGTAAGAGGGAGGAGGACGGATATGGCTTCTATTGGACCTCCTTTGTTCGTCACGGGTTCGATACCGATGGTCGATGGCAATGTTGTTTCCTTGAGTCAAGAGGCCATCAAGAGTACTTTGAATGTTCGTGAATCGACTCTCAAGTCTCGGCATGAGGGCCATAACAATAGTAAGGGTGAAGGACAGATTGTGTTTGGGATAATTTGTGGAGTTTGGGGGTTTTCTTGTAGTTGGCTTGTGTTTGGCTAAGGGATCTTTGTGTTTTTTCACTTAGACATTTTATCGAACACCTTGTGGGCACAAATTTCCAACTCTTCCTCAAAGCTCCAATATGCATCAAAAACACCAAGTACAAACACAATACAAAGTATTCCAATACTCTTGGATTGCAAAGGGAATGGGGATCACCAATATTTGCATACAATCCACAAAAATCAACACTAGAGAACACACTAGCAAGAACAATGAAAAAAACTCAAGCTAGATGAAAAACCTTGTGCTCTGATACCAAATGGAGCGTGGCGCGATGGGAGAGATTGTAGACTTAGCTTGAGTTGTTGTTGTAGAAGAGATGAGAGAAATCCATAAGCAATAGAATAAGGGGAGAAAGATGAACATCTCAATCACCCATGCTTGAACTTCTCAACAATAGCCTTGAACTTGAATAATAACCAAAATAAACCAATATCAATAACCTTGAACACCAAAGGGATTGGATATGACCTTGGATAAAGGAGATTCCACCACCAAAGCCTAACACCCCACCATGACCATCATAAAGGAAGAATCCACCAAATGATCAATAAAGGAATGACTAGAAACACCACTATTAATCAATGGATAAAGTAATCTAGATTTTGAATAAAAACTTAGGGAAACCCTAACCAATGCATAAGCATATTCATAATCATCAAAAGCTACCTGGAAAAAAAAGTCCTAACAAGCTATTTACACTAAACCAGAAATTAAGTAAAAACAGAGCAAAAATAACGAAACTTCGCGTTCTTCCAGAAGGTTGGCTCGGGCGAGCCAGGTAGTGGCTCGGGCGAGCAGGCCTTCTGTCCGCAACAAATCGTCGATCGTGTGCGCGACTTAACCTGGCAGTAGCCTGGCTCGGGCGAGCCAAGGGGTTGCTCGGGCGAGCCAGGGGGTTGCTCGGGCGAGCAGGCCCACTGAGGGGTTGACCACGTACGCGACACATCTGGCAAGCGCTAGGACAAATCTGGCAGGAGCTTAGCTCGGGCGAGCCAGGGAGCGGCTCGGGCGAGTAGGCCCACTGAGAGGTTGACCATGTGCGTGGCAAAGTCTGGCAGAATGGTGGCTCGGGCGAGCCACAGGGTGGCTCGGGCGAGCCATGCTTCTGGGCAGTTTTTCCCTGCCGACTTCCAACACGCATAACTTCTTCATCCGAACTCCGTTTTAGGCCCGTAAGATATTGTTGGAAAGCTCTCAGTGTGTACTATAAGCTCCCAAAATTTGAGACCTATCGGAGTTATATTGAAGGAGTAATGGCCAAAGCGTGAAGGCACGCGCATTTCCAACCTTTGATCGCCGTCTCTCCTGCAAGTTATTAACTTGGTTACTTCCGAGACTTGATACCACCACGCCCTTCATTTTCGGGATGACCCAATCCAATCCCGAGGCCTCCGAGGTTGTTGACAAGTCCCGAGTCTCTCCTTACTCCAATAAGGATGGCTCGCCGAGGCCACGATAGTGTGATGCTCACCACCCCGCCTTTTGTAAAGGTGTAACGATTCCTGAAAACGAGTGGGTGAGCGGTTTTAGTCCGGTGATGATGGGTAGGGATTTCATCGACCTTATCTTTAACTGCAATCCCGGCTATGAAAGCTTGGCACCGAACCCGATACTGAACCCGATACGGTTCACTAACTCAACCCATGGTCCAACTTCATAATTCTAAAATTAAAACTCACTAGAACCAACTTTAATCAAACTAACTTAATTACACACAACATTAACCATGATATAACATATCACAACCCAAAGAAACATGTAATTACTTGCTTAATAAAACACGAATAGAACTTTGATAACCAACACCCTAATCATGCATAAAAACATAACTTTAATAA
Organism: Portulaca oleracea; assembly: GCA_029582165.1. Classification (NCBI taxonomy): domain Eukaryota; kingdom Viridiplantae; phylum Streptophyta; class Magnoliopsida; order Caryophyllales; family Portulacaceae; genus Portulaca; species Portulaca oleracea. The sequence goes on along the minus strand of CM055885.1, from coordinate 7,022,950 downwards.
TCCTAACATGCTTGACCTATATGAATTATAAAGGATAAAAGTAACTACGAATTTCTTAATCAAGAATCAAGAAAGGTCTTAAAGAACATGTGAATAAAATTAAAGAACATATAAATATTTAAACTACCAATCAAGAATCTTGACAACTAACTTCTTTTTTTACAAGATTCAATCAAGAATATAAATTAGTAAACAAGAATCGAACTTTAGTAATTCAAACAACCTAACTTATTTAACAAGATTTAAACATGATTGAATTAAAGAATATGTGAAAACTTAACTAACAATTCAAGAATTAATCCAAGTAATTAAACTTTAAGAATTCATGCATACAATAATAATGTTATCTAAAACCCTAACATGATTCACAAGAAAACAAAGTACAACAAACAATTGAACAATAATAATTTTACTACAACTATTACAACCCTAATACACCAAATTAAACATACAAGATTACATATAAAGAATTAGACAAATTACATGTAAGTAAAAAAAAAAACAATACAAGAACAATTAGTTACAAATAATAACTTAACAAAATTTTGTAAAACCCCGAAAAATCCAAAGATGTTGACCGTGACGTCGTTAGTAAATTAGGTTTGACTTCGTTATTTATTATTATTCGTTTGTGTTTATTTTTTTGCTAACACTTGAGCTCGTAGGATCGTGAGAGACTAACAAGGGTAGATTAGTATTTTCGTGGGTTATATATCTTTGTGGTATTATAAATATTATTATGTGATTAATTTCGTGAATAATATTTGCTATGTGATTATATGATTATTGGTATTAATATTATTATTATTATTATTATTATTAATATTACTTATAGATCCTTTAATCTAATTATTAGTTTAATGGGTTGGGTTAGGAATATGATTAGTAATTGGGCCTAAATTGGGTATTAGTATAAAACCCCCTAAACCCATATCAAACCCTAATCTCTCTCCCAAACCCTAACCCTACACCTCTCTCTCTCTCCTCTCCTGGCCCGCCCAAAGAACCGCCTCACTGCAGACGGCATCATTACAGCATCACGAAACCACCGCCGCAACCACCTTTTTCCACCCTCCTCTTTCTTTCCTTCTCTTTCTTCTTCCTTTTCCCCCTCTCGCCGCACCGACGGCCACTGTGCACCACCACCGCCGCCGCCGTCGCTGACCACCAGCGACCCTCGCCTAACGTCGCCGAGCCATCGGAAATAGCAATGCAGATCGAGGAACCCCGCTGCCGCATCGCTCGACCGCATCACCGTCCGCCCGCCGCTACCGACACCCGACGCCGACCACCTCTCGCCGCCGCTCGGTTGTCGCCGCCGACCGTCGCACCACCCCCACCGCCAGAACCCCTCTCAGAAACTAACCCTAAGAAAAACCCTAACTGATTCTTTTCTTGTTTGGTTATATTTTTCTTTCCTTTTCTTTTTCCTTTTTCTTTTCTGTTTTTATTTTCAAAATTATTATTCTGTTTTTATAATTATTAAATTATATTGTTAGTTTTGTAATTAGGAAAATTACATGTAATCTTGTTCTTAATTGTAATTATGTGTAATTTGTAATAAGTTGTTATGTGTAATTAATTATTCTTGTATTGTTTTATTTACCTATAATTTGTTTAATTATTATTATGTATTTTGTTATTAGGGTTGTAATAGTTAAATTGTTAGGGTTCAATTGGTATTGTACTTGTCCTTGTAAATCATGTTAGGGTTAGATAAATTTATTATTGTATGTACGAAATTGGAAATTTATTACCTAGGTTAACTCTTGATTTTTTTTAGTTATAAAAATCGTTATGTTCTTTATTGTTCTTTAAAAGTGAATCTTATTAGTTTGTTAAATAAATTAGTTAACCTACTACAAGTTGATCTCTTATTAAGTAAATCTTGAATTCTTGATTAGTAGTTACATGTATATTGTACTTTATTTTACATGTTCTTTAAGCCTTTCTTGATTCTTGAATTAAGAAACCCACATGTTTAACCACCTTCAATGTTTCTTGAAATTCTTGTTTCTTTTTGTTATAACTTACTTATAAATAATCCATGTTTTAATCTTTAAAATCTTGGTCAAGTAATTTATGTTTTAAGTAATTTTATTTCTTTATGATTTTGGGATTGATTAAAAGTTATTAAAGTGTCTTTCATGTTTTCTAAATTAAGTTTACTTCTACAAGTTTAATTTTTGGACCTAAGTTAAGTTGGACCTTATATCTTAGAACCCCAAGACCGTTTGGTAAAGGTTAGAACCGAAATAACAAATTAATTAATAACCGTTAACGGGACAGTTATGCTAGTGCTCAGAGATCGGGTTGCCACGGCTAGCGTAGTTACTATTTGATCGAACCCTTCGGACTAGAGGTTCCCTTAGATGTTAGGAACCATAGGAATTTTACGGATCGAACGTTTGACTTGTATAGCCCGAGTTATAACCGTTTTACCAGAACCTGTCAGAACTGGACCAATTGGGAAGATGGGTATTTTTAGAGTCCTTCGGGACTGATATGGGCTTGGTCATCAACATAGAAGTTTCAGTAGACATCCCGAGATTTCCGAAAAGTTCAAAACAAGACCTATAGGATGTCGGGAAGTCGAGTTGTGACCCGTTTTATGTGAACGTTATAATCTGTCCTCTGTTTGCTTTTATTTATGAAAATTGTTGAGTAAATTTTATGTGTGAACTTGTTCCTTGATTGTGTTAAGTGTAAACCATAAATGATAGGAACCTAAGTATTCCTAGGGGATGGGTTAGGTAGTTGATAGTTAATACTAACTTCGTTAGAACGCGTTTTGATTAGATAATTATTCTTATTCTAGGCCCGAGTTAGTGCGTGACGTTAGTGAGCTCAAGTGTGTTCTTCTTTTTGCTGTGCTGTGAAGTATATCAGGTAATTGTCTATGCTCTAATCCCCACCGGGATGCTCTTTAAATGTGTTTTAATGTTTTCTAATCTGTTTTGATAATTGCATCCCGAAAGGGGACTTTTGTGGAATTATGACCATCTGTTTTGGATAACTGTTTGTAATTGTTGTACCTTGTTTTATGAGTGGAGAAATTGAGATGGTCTTTTATAAGTGGTTTTATTTTGATTTTGATAATCTGGGTTGGGTTTAACTTGAGAGTTGTGAGATGAGTTTGAATAATTAATTAATAATTCAAAGTGGAAACATTAAGCGGGTTGTTTGTGTTGATGCCTTGGAGAGGCTAATGTTTATGCGGGTGATAACCCCGAGATCAGGATTCGATGCCTGTATGGGTTATGTGCCATGAGATCAAGGTTTCATCCCTGATATAGGATAGTTGTTTGATGCCTTTGGTAGGCGATGTTCTTTATGGGATTTGATATCCCGCCCGCAAATTAAAATATGGATTGGATGGGTTGAGGAAACAGTATGGGATTAAAGGTTTGTAAAACGTTTGGTTCGATCCCTCTCCCCAAAATGAATTGAAATGAACTTAAACTGTTTTAAATGTTAGGGGTAGACATTATTGAGATTTCCCCCTCATTTTTTGAAATGTTTTGTTTTCAGGTGAAGATCTAAATGCTGGGGACGGGAATTAGAAGTGAGGACGACGAGTCTAGAAGTCCTTGAATCTTTTCATTTTGTTTTCGTTATGATGTCTTAAAGTTTTGTTTTGAGTTGTTAGTAGTTACCGTTAGCAGACAGTTGTGTTTTCCTTTCTCGCCTTGTGTTCCTTCGGGGATACGGCAGTGACGCCCAAACTAAATTTGAAGTCTTCCGCTAAGTTTTGTCTGTTAACGTTAGTTTGACTTTGACTTTTCTATAATTGAATTTTCGGGCATGTAATGGTATCAGAGCTCTGGGTTGCGACCTAGTAGCTGCTCAGAGTCCTTTAGGTTTAGATGGACCCTAGGAAGCTAAGTTCGGAGCGATGAGTGTAGGATGGGAAAAGGGATTCATGCTTTCTAAAATTGTGTGATTATGAATATAATGTTCTCTGTGTTGCTAATATGTTTTAATTATGTAGGATGGCACAACGCACACACTGTCACCAGCACCCCACGCCGTGCTTTCACCGCTACACACCCATTCCTCCTGGTGGGTACTTGGGAACCCACATGCTGAATTTCTACGATGAGATCGATCGATACACCAAGGATGTCCCGAACTCCTGCTTGCGTGGCAACAAGGAAGCTCAGGCCAACGCTTTTCTACTCACCTTACGAGACGATCCCTGGTGGGGCCATACTGTGCCGTCGTTGCTGCCACCCCTGCTTCCGGAAGAGGGGTACCCACACCCGTGCTGTTGGTGTCAGAGGTACCGGGTAGAGCCGGAGCACCGAATCCCGGGGGTCTTTTCTAGGATCACCCGGATTGGGATGCGCTGAGTAGAGAGGGTTCAGGTGAACCCAGCTCCTGCACCAGCTGAGGATCACGAGGATAACCCTAAAGAAGATCCGGAGGAGGATCCCACAGAGGACAACACCCAGGATCCCGAGACCGAGGTAACCTCTACGGTCACGGCTGCACCCGCCGTCGAGCCCGAGCATGAGATCCCGCACGAGGAGGAGGATGAGGTGGACCGGGGGACAGGAGAAGACCCCGAGGAGGGCTCGGGGGATGAGACGAGTGATCCCAAGTGGACTCCAATTTCAGCGAGGAAGAACCCTCGATGCAGGAGGATCATCTGAGTGGGATGGCCACGATGTGTTGAGTATTAGTGTATAGCTGTTACGTTTGTATTTTTGTTGAACTGTGATATAATCTGGATATTGGCATGTTGTTTCTTTTGGGTAATTGTCCCGATGGGGAATATTGTACATATGATTACATTGGCGTGTATAGAAATATTGTTTTGTGATACTAGTATATGTGACCTTTCAATATATGATGAAAATTCATGAAATAAACTGATGACATAAGAAATTACTTGGTGAAATAGAATTACATTTTCGTATTGTTCAGCACCCTATGAGAAGACCGGACCAAGTAGCTACCTCTAGTATGATGTTGAGACAATGGATTGGAAAACCCTTAAGTAGACTAAATCGACCCTTTGAATAAGGATGTCGGACGTGAACGGTTCTCAACCCAACCACGGTACTCGGGAGCGCCCGCAAGCTGCAGCTGAACAACGGCCTCAAACCGCGACTGAATTTCGTCAGCGCCTTCCTCATTTGATATCCGGGCCAAGTACAACAAAGACCGGGAACGACTAGCCAAAGATGTCGATGATTGAGATGCTTAACAAGCACGAGGATTTACTGAAGAGAGTAGTGGATCGACAAGGAGGAGAAAGGGAGAATGATCCCTCCGCTCTCCTCCAAAGGTTCAATAGCTTCAACCCGCCCACTTATACCGGGGTAGCTGACCCCAAAGTCTTTGAAGATTGGGTTAGGGAAATTGAGAAGATCTTCGACACCACACGCTGTCCTGAGGAGTTAAGGGTGGACTTTGCTGCTTACCACCTGAAGGAAGAGGTCGATTTGTGGTGGGCCAGTGTGAAGGAAATAAGGACTGAACCGGGTTTCGACTGGAACCGCTTCAAGATTGTGCTAAGGGATCGATTTTACCCAATTTCTCTCCAGAAGGCGAAAGAAAAAGAATTCATGAATCTGCGTCAAGGGGAAACTAGCGTGCTCGCCTACTCTGCAAAGTTTACCGAATTATCTCGATTTGCATCTGCTTTGGTAGCCACTAAGCAGCTAAGGATGGACCGTTTCTGGGATGGACTGAAGTGCAAGATTCAGGATCGCATGTCATCGCGAGAGTTCACGTCTTATCGAATACGCCAACGTTGCCTCATCAGTAGAAAGGGTAATGCATGACATGGAACGGCTAGGCGTCTGAGGGCAAAAGAGGAAAGAGCCACCCCGTTTTAACCCACCTCAACCTTATCAGGAAAAGAGGTTCCGCCCCAACAACTGGCAAAACAACCAACCTTCGGGTCGTGGACCAACTCATGTGCCTATTTGTGGGATTTGTGGTCGATCTGGCCATCTTGCTAGGAATTGTAGATCAGGAGCTACAAAGGGAGGATGCTTTAAATGTGGGAGTCTCCAGCATCACATCAGGCAATGCCCTTTACAGAACTCAGGGGGTAATAATGGTGGAAATAATGGAAACAATGGGAATAACGGGAATTGGAGAGCCCCGCAGACAACATATCAAAATCGGGGAGGCTATAATGGGAATCAAAGGCCACAACAACAAAACCGGGATGGTTCCGGTGGAAACCGAAACAACCGAGGGAGGCCAGCAAACCCGCCTCGTCCGCAACAACAACCACTGCGCAACGCAGGAGGACGAGTATATGTAATGAGGAAAGAAGAGGCTGAGAATGAAGCAGACGTTGTGACGGGTACCTTCTCTCTCCACCTCTACAATATCTCTGTTTTGTTTGATTCTGGTGCTAGTCATTCTTTTGTTGGACGAGCTATAGTAGAGAAGGCTAAGATGAAACCCTCGGAGAATAGTAAGCCTATGTCGGTAGCCCTACCTACCGGGGATACCATTAGTTGTGGAGAGTTATATGGTGGATGTCCTATAGTGATAGCAGGACAGGAGTTTGAGGCCGACCTTTATATGTTTGACCTAATGGAGTTCGACGTTATTTTGGGGATGGACTGGTTAGCAAAATATAGAGCTCAGATAGATTGTTATAAGCAAAAGGTGACCTTAATGGGACCGAACGGAAAGAAGGTAGTGCATTGGAGTGATAGGAATCTTCAGAGTGTGCGGATCATCTCTGCCCTAAAGGCCCAGAGGTTGTTGGGCCAAAGTTGTGAAGGGTTTCTATGCAACGTAATCGACACCAAGGTGGAGGAGCTTACGATTGAGAATATCCCGGTAGTGCGGGAGTATTCTGATGTATTTCCGGAGGAGATCCCGGGTTTGCCTCCAATCAGAGAAGTAGATTACTGCATCGATTTGGAGCCCGGGGCCGCACCTGTTTCAAAAGCCCCATATTGCATGGCGCCCGCAGAGCTTAAGGAGTTGAAGACTCAGCTGAACGAGCTGCTAGAAAAGGGATATATACGACCCAGCACGTCACCATGGGGAGCACCTGTACTGTTCGTGAAGAAGAAAGATGGTAGCATGAGGTTGTGCATCGATTACCGGGAGTTGAACAAGATTACCGTCAAGAATCGTTATCCTCTACCTCGTATTGATGATCTTTTCGATCAGTTGCGAGGAGCAACAACGTTTTCTAAGATAGACATGAGGTCGGGTTATCACCAGTTAAGAATCCGCGAAGAAGATATCTCTAAGACCGCATTCCGAACTCGGTATGGCCATTATGAGTTCGTGGTAATGCCTTTTAGGCTTACAAATGCCCCAGCCGCCTTCATGGATTTGATGAACAGAGTGTTCGAGCCGTTCCTGGATAAGTTTGTAGTGGTGTTCATCGACGACATATTGGTATATTCAGGAACACGAGAGGAGCATGCGAATCATCTGAGAGAAGTATTGACGACTCTACGGAGCAACAAGCTTTATGCGAAGCTTAAGAAGTGTGAGTTTTGGTTGGAACAAGTAGCGTTCTTAGGACATGTGGTGTCCAAGGAAGGAGTGGCAGTAGACCCCCAAAAGATGGAGGCCATCACCAAGTGGCCGACACCGAAGAATGCCACGGAGATTAGGAGTTTTCTGGGTTTAGCAGGGTATTATAGGAAGTTTGTGCAAGATTTCTCGAAAATTGCCACCCCGTTGACCAATTTGACTCGAAAGTCAATAAAGTTCGCATGGTCGGAAAAATGTGAGCAAGCATTCCAGGAGTTGAAGAAGAGGCTTACCTCGGCCCCTATTCTCGCTTTACCTCAGGGGAACGAAGGTTTTGTCATCTACAGTAACGCATCACATGGTGGATTGGGTTGTGTGCTCATGCAGGAGGGGAAGGTGATTGCATATGCATCCAGGCAACTGAAGACGCATGAGAAGAATTACCCCACTCATGATCTAGAGTTGGCAGCAGTGGTTTTCGCGCTTAAGATTTGGAGGCATTATCTCTATGGAGTGCACTGCGAGATATTCACAGACCATCAGAGTTTGAAGTACCTTTTCACATGTATGAGCCGAACCTCGTGCATAAGATGGCTAGAGTTTCGAAGGATTACGATGTGAATTTCCAATATCATCCCGGAAGGCAAATGTAGTGGTGATGCCCGAGTAGAAGACCGTATCCGCTATAAACCACTTGATGATGATGCCGCACGAGTTGTGCGAGGAGTTTAGGAGATTGGAGATTAATGTGGTAACACCGGAAGAAAGTCATTGAATGCCATGGAGTTGCAACCTACCCTTATGGAAGATATCAAGAGGACCCAAGAGCCGGATTTGCACTTGTCAAGATACGGAGGAAGTTTTGCGGAAAGCCCTGGTTTTGTGATTCACGAAGATGGTACATTACGGTTCCATAACCGTCTGTGTACCTAACATGGTGGAGTTAAAGAGGAAGATTTTAGAAGAAGGGCACAATACACCATATTCAGACACCTGTGAGGAAATAAGCTTTACAAGGACTCAAGCAGATGTTCTGGTGGAGTAATATGAAACAAGAAGTGGCAGACTTTGTGGCAAAGTGCCTTACATGCCAGCGAGTCAAGGCAGAGCATCAACGACCAGCCGGACTTCTGCAACCGTTAGACGTCCCTGAGTGGAAATGGGATTCGATATCAATGGATATTGTGATAGGTCTACCAAGGACCAGGCGGAAACACAATGCAATATGGGTGATTGTAGATCGTTTGACCAAGTCAGCTCATTTCCTAGCCATCGCCAACAACTGGTCCCTAGATCAGCTAGCTCAAGCCTACGTAAGGGAGATTGTAAGGTTACACGGAGTACCCAGTTCTATAGTCTCGGACAGAGACACCATATTCCAGTCTGGTTTTTGGAAAAAGTTACAAGAGGTGTTTGGTACAAAGCTCAAGTTCAGTACCGCATTTCACTCAGCTACAGATGGGCACACAGAGAGGACCATCCAAACCCTCGAAGATATGCTGCGAGCATGCGCATTAGATTTCAAAGACTCGTGGGATGACGAGTTGACTCTCATTGAGTTCTCATACAACAACAGTTACCATGCTAGTATAGGGATGTCACCCTTCGAAGCTTTGTATGGAAGGAGATGTAGAACTCCCCTATGTTGGCAGGACATCGATGAAGCTCTAACGATCGGACCGGACCTAATACAGGCCACTACTCAGAAGGTTCGGATCATTCAAGACAAGATGAAGGCATCACAAAGTCGACAAAAGAGTTATGCTGACAGAAGGAGAAGACCTTTGGAGTTCGAAGTGGGAGAGTATGTGTTTTTACGGGTTTCACCCACGAAAGGAGTTATGAGATTCGGCCAGTCTGGGAAATTGACACCAAGGTTTATCGGGCCATACCCAATCTTGGAACGCATCGGAGAAGTCGCCTACAAGTTACAGCTGCCAGGAGAACTTCCAAGAGTGCACAATGTTTTTCACGTATCACAGCTCAGGAAATACGTTCCGGACCCGAATCATGTGATTGATCCTGAGCCGCTTCAGCTACAAGAGGATCTGAGCTATGAAGAGCAGCCGCTAGAAATACTAGACCGTAGGGAAAAGCAGCTTAGGAGGAAAGTAGTTCCCTTGGTAAAAGTACGATGGGCAAATCATACCACAACGGAAGCAACTTGGGAAACCGAAGACGAAATGAGGAAAAAGTACCCTCACTTGTTCCAAGCCTATATGCCACAAGTTTCGGGGACGAAACTTCTTTTAAGAAGGTAATGTTGTAAAACCTCGAGTTTAGGAGGAATGAAACCGTTAGTTTCCTTACCGGACCGTTAGGGTTAAGTTTAAGTTTCGAGGAGGAAACTTCTTTTAAGAAGATAATGATGTAAAACCCCGAAAAATCCAAAGATGTTGACCGTGACGTCGTTAGTAAATTAGGTTTGACTTCGTTATTTATTATTATTCGTTTGTGTTTATTTTTTTGCTGACACTTGAGCTCGTAGGATCGTGAGAGACTAACAAGGGTAGATTAGTATTTTCGTGGGTTATATATCATTGTGGTATTATAAATATTATTATGTGATTAATTTCGTGAATAATATTTGCTATGTGATTATATGATTATTGGTATTAATATTATTATTATTATTATTAGTATTACTTATAATTCCTTTAATCTGATTATTAGTTTAATGGGTTGGGTTAGGAATAGGATTAGTAATTGGGTCTAAATTGGGTATTAGTATAAAAACCCCCTAAACCCATATCAAACCCTAATCTCTCTCCCAAACCCTAACCCTACACCTCGCTCTCTCTCCCTCTCCCTGCGCGTCCGCCCAGCAACCGTCCCCACCAGACGGCACCGTCGCCGCAGCCCGCCGGAAACCACTGCCGCAACCACCTTTTTCCACCCTCCTCTTTCTTTCCTTCTCTTTCTTCTTCCTTTTCCCCCTGCCTTTGCTTCGCACTCGGACGACCACCAGGCGCCACCACCGTCGCCACTGGCCGGACGTCGAGCCATCGGAACGATCGAGGAACCTGCTGCTGCTCGCTCGATCTGCATCACCGTGTCCCGCCGCCGCCGCCTGACACCCGACGTCGACCACCTCCTCGCCGCCGGGTCGCGCCTCGACCGTCGCACCACCCCCCAGCCTGCCCAGAACCCCCTCTGCGTAAAACCCTAACCCTAAGAAAAACCCTAACTGATTCTTTTCTTGTTTGGTTATATTTTTCTTTCCTTTTCTTTTTCCTTTTTCTTTTCTATTTTTATTTTCAAAATTATTATTCTGTTTTTATAATTATTAAATTATATTGTTAGTTTTGTAATTAGGAAAATTACATGTAATCTTGTTCTTAATTGTAATTATGTGTAATTTGTAATAAGTTGTTATGTGTAATTAATTACATATAATTTGTTTAATTATTATTATGTGTTTTGTTATTAGGGTTGTAATAGTTAAATTGTTAGGGTTCAATTGGTATTGTACTTGTCCTTGTAAATCATGTTAGGGTTAGATAACTTTATTATTGTATGTACGAAATTGGAAATTTATTACCTAGGTTAACTCTTGATTTTTTTTTAGTTATAAAAATCGTTATGTTCTTTATTGTTCTTTAAAAGTGAATCTTATTAGTTTGTTAAATAAATTAGTTAACCTACTACAAGTTGATCTCTTATTAAGTAAATCTTGAATTCTTGATTAGTAGTTACATGTATATTGCACTTTATTTTACATGTTCTTTAAGCCTTTCTTGATTCTTGAATTAAGAAACCCACATGTTTAACCACCTTCAATGTTTCTTGAAATTCTTGTTTCTTTTTGTTATAACTTACTTATAAATAATCCATGTTTTAATCTTTAAAATCTTGGTCAAGTAATTTATGTTTTAAGTAGTTTTATTTCTTTATGATTTTGGGATTGATTAAAAGTTATTCAAGTGTCTTTCATGTTTTCTAAATTAAGTTTACTTCTACAAGTTTAATTGTTGGACCTAAGTTAAGTTGGACCTTATATCTTAGAACCCCAAGACCGTTTGGTAAAGGTTAGAACCGAAATAACAAATTAATTAATAACCGCTAACGGGACAGTTATGCTAGTGCTCAGAGATCAGGTTGCCACGGCTAGCATAGTTACCTTTTGATCGAACCCTTTGGACTGGAGGTTCCCTTAGATGTTAGGAACTATAGGAATTTTACGGATCGAACGTTTGACTTGTATAGCCCGAGTTATAACCGTTTTACCAGAACCTGTCAGAACTGGACCAATTGGGAAGATGGGTATTTTTAGAGTCCTTCGGAACTGATATGGGCTTCGTCATCAACATAGAAGTTTTAGTAGACATCCCGAGGTTTCCGAAAAGTCCAAAACCAGATCCGTAGGATGTCGGGAAGTCGAATTGTGACCCGTTTTATGTGAACGTTATAATCTGTCCTCTTTTTGCTTTTATTTATGAAAATTGTTGAGTAAATTTTATGTGTGAACTTGTTCCTTGAATGTGTTAAGTGTAAACCATAAATGATAGGAACCTAAGTGTTCCTAGGGGATGGTTAGGTAGTTGATAGTTAATACTAACTTCGTTAGAACGCGTTTTGATTAGATAATTATTCTTATTCTAGGCCCGAGTTAGTGCGTGACGTTAGTGAGCTCAAGTGCGTTCTTCTTTTTGTTGTGCTGTGAAGTATATCAGGTAATTGTCTATGCTCTAATCCCCACCGGGATGCTCTTTAAATGTGTTTTAATATTTTCTAATCTGTTTTGATAATTGCGTCCCGAAAGGGGACTTTTGTGGAATTATGACCATCTGTTTTGGATAACTGTTTGTAATTGTTGTACCTTGTTTTATGAGTGGAGAAATTGAGATGGTCCTTTATAAGTGGTTTTATTTTGATTTTGATAATCTGAGTTGGGTTTAACTTGAGAGTTGTGAGATGAGTTTGAATAATTAATTAATAATTCAAAGTGGAAACATTAAGCGGGTTGTTTGTGTTGATGCCTTGGAGAGGCTAATGTTTATGCGGGTGATAACCCCGAGATCAGGATTCGATGCCTGTATGGGTTATGTGCCATGAGATCAGGGTTTCATCCTTGATATAGGATAGTTGTTTGATGCCTTTGGTACGCGATGTTCTTTATGGGATTTGATATCCCGCCCGCAAATTAAAATATGGATTGGATGGGTGGAGGAAACAGTATGGGATTAAAGGTTTGTAAAACGTTTGGTTCGATCCCTCTCCCCAAAATGAATTGAAATGAACTTAAACTGTTTTAAACGTTAGGGGTAGACATTATTGAGATTTCCCTCTCATTTTTTGAAATTTTTTGTTTTCAGGTGAAGATCTAAATGCTGGGGACGGGAATTAGAAGTGAGGACAACGAGTCTAGAAGTCCTTGAATCTTTTCATTTTATTTTCGTTATGATGTCTTAAAGTTTTGTTTTGAGTTGTTAGTAGTTACCGTTAGCAGACAGTTGTGTTTTCCTTTCTCGCCTTGTGTTCCTTCGGGGATACGGCAGTGACGCCCAAACTAAATTTGAAGTCTTCCGCTAAGTTTTGTCTGTTGACGTTAGTTTGACTTTGACTTTTCTATAATTGAATTTCCGGGGCGTTACAAATTTACACCCTAATTACCTAAATTACAAGATTAACCAATCCAGAAAATAACAATAATAATACAACAATAATAATAATAATACAGTAATAATAATAAGAATCAGAAAATAAAATAAAGAAAAAAAAGAAAAGAATTTGTAAAAACAAATTTAGGGTTTACGTTTAGGGTTAGGGCACGGGTTCGCGATCGGGCGTATGATCGGGTCGAGGCGGTGGCGTCAGGCGAGACTCCGGCGACGTCGGCGGCGGCGGAGGGTGTTTGAGTGGTCGAGAGTCGCGGTGGTGGAGACGATCGGTGGTGGTCAGAGTCGAACCCAACAACGACACTTCGTTTCTTCGTGTCTGAGCGGGCGTGCGGCAGTTTCTGGTGATGACGAGGGTCGCGCGGTGGTCGGGAGTTGACGATGACGACCAAGGTGGCGGTTGGTGGTGGCGTCGCGGTTGCAGGAGGCGAGAGAGACAGGGAGATCGAGAGGGAGACAGAAAAAGAGAAAGAACGAGAGAGGGAAGGAGCGGCGGTTTCCGGCGACTCCCGGCGGTGGCGGCGCGGCGCGGTGGTGGCTGGGGGACGGCAGACGCGCATGGAGAGAGAGAGAGAGGGGGGGAAGGCTAGGGTTAGGGTTTAGGGTTTGAAAATTAGGGTTTGAGGGAGGGAGAATTAACTTTTATACTACCCACTTAACTAAGGCGCAATTAGTCTAATCCTAACTCTTAGCCCAACCCAACACTAAAACAAAATCTGATTTTCTAAAGACAACTAATAATAATAATAATAGCAATAATAATAATAATACTAATAATAATATTAATAGTAATCACGTAGAAAATAATTTTCACAAAATTAATCACATAACTCAATAATATTAATAGTAATAATAATAATAAAAAGAGTAAAACTAATAATACTAAACCCATGAAATTACCGATATACTCTTGTTAGTCTCTCACGATCCCACGAGCTCAAGTGTTATCAAAAATAAACACAAACGAATAATAATAAATAACAAAGTCAAACCTAATTTATTAACGACGTTACGGTCAACATCTTTGGATTTTTCGGGGTTTTACATCATTACCTCCTTAAAAGAAGTTTCGTCCTCGAAACTTAAACTTAAGCCTAACGGTTCGGTAACAATCCTAACGGTTCCGTTCTCCCTAAAACTCGAGGTTTTACAAATATGATAAGAGTGATTTGTTTATCTAATTTTTAATATTTAAATTTTAAATTTTGCTAATTAGATATAAAGTTTTCATTTACTTAGTTTTTAATTTTGACCACATTAAATATAATTCATGTATTCGTCATTAGTTAGGGCGGAGTTAAGGTGAGTTTACGTGGGGTCGGAAAAAAAGATATATTGATATTGTTGCATTAAAGTAAATTTTATATACTATTTGCTATAATTAATGAAAAGTCATGAAATGTAAATTGTTTGAATAATCAGTTCAATATTTTTATTATCTAATATTTTATTGCTTTTACTTAATTTTAATTTTATGGAGTGTTAAATATAGCTAAAGATAGTTTAATTCTAAGAAAATAAAATTTTTATTTATTGATTTATTTCGGTTTTTATTTGTCAAATTTAATAGCATTCTCGAGTATTTAATTAATTTTGATTATTTTGATTGTTTGTATCAATATAAATTCGATTTTTTTTTTTTTGCATTTGTTGGTCATTACTTGTTTTTGTTTTGATTTGAGGTTATTGTTTTTAACTGTTGTGTCTATGAAAATTTTTGTATGTTTATACAACTCAAATATTTGGAAAATTTGATCATATATGAATGTGATTCAAATTATTTGAATTTGGTTTAATAAGGTGTAACTGTTGTATAATCTTAAATAAGTTTATATCAACTTTTATTTATTATTTAAGGTAAAATGTTAAAACAGAAAAAAAAATTGTGTACATTATATATATATATATATATATATATATATATCATATGATTCTTATGAATTATTTATATCTAATTTAATATTTTATTTTTAAATTTTGCTAACTAGATATAAATTTTTCTATTACTCTGCTATCAATTTTGACCCCGTTAAATTTAATTCCTGGATTAGCCTCTAGTTAGGCGAAGTTAAGGAGAGTTCACGTAAGGTCGGAAAAAAAAATTGATATTTTTGCACTAAAGTAAATTTTATATAATATTTGTTATAATTCATGAAAAGACATGAAATGTAAATTGTTTCAATAATTAGTTCAATATTATTATTATCTAAGATTTTATTATTTTTACTTAATTTTAATTTTATAGAGTGTTAAATATAAGTATAGATAATTTACTTCAAAGAAAATATAATTTTTATTTATAGATTTATTATTATTTGAATTTGTCAAATTTATTAGCATTCTCAAGTATTTAATTAATTAAGATTAAATTGATTATTTAAATCAATATCTATTCGATTTCTGTTGCATTTGCTTGTTATTACTTGTTTTTCTGTTGATTAGTGGTTATTTTTTTAAACTATTGTGTCTATCAATAATATTTTATGTTTATACAACTCAAATATTTGGAAAATTTGATCATATCTGAATGTGATGCAAATACAAATTACTTGAGTTTGGGTTAACAAGGTGTAACTGTTGAATAATCTTGAATAAATTGATAGCAACTGTTATTTATTATTTATTATTTAAGTTAAAATGTTAAAATTGAAGAAAAATTTATGTACATTCTATATATAATATTATACATCATATGATACTTGTGATTTGTTTATATCTAATTTTTAATATTTAATTTTTAAATTTTGCTAATTAGATATAAATAATTCAATTACTCAATTTTAAATTTTGACCCCATTAAATTCAATTCCTTTATTCGCCTCTAGTTAGGGGCGGAGTTAAGGCGAGTTCACGTGGGTTTGGATAAAAAGGATTTATTGATATTTTTGCACTAAAGTAAATTTTATATAATATTTGTTATAATTCATGAAAATTCATGAAATGTAAATTGTTTCAATAATCAGTTCAATAGTTTTATTATCAAAGATTTTATTGTTTTTACTTAATTTTAATTTTGTTGAGTGTTAAATATAACTAAAGATAATTTACTTCTAAGAAAATGTAATTTTTATTTGTAGATTTATTTTTATTTTTATTTGTCAAATTTACTAGCATTCTCAAGTATTTAATTAATTTAGATTAATTTGATTGTTTGAATCAATATATGTTCGATTTTTGTTGCATTTGTTGGTTATTAATTATTTATGTGTTGATTTGTTGTTATTGTTCGATCAATAATATTTTATGTTTATAAAACTCAAATATTAGGAAAATTTGATCATATCTGAATGTGATACAAATAACTTGAATTTGGGTTAATAAGGTGTAACTGTTGAATAATCTTAAATAAGTTTATAGCAACTTTTATTTATTATTTATTATTTAAGTTAAAATGTTAAAATTAAAGAAATAAATGTTTACATTATATATATAATATTATATATAATATGATACTAGTGATTTGTTTATCTAATTTTTAATATTTAAATTTTAAATTTTGCTAATTAGATATAAAGTTTTCGATTACTCAGTTTTAAATTTTGACCCCATTAAATTTAATTCATGGATTCGCCTTTAGTTGGGGTGGAGTTAAGGTGAGTTCACGTGGGGTCGGAAAAAAAGATATATTGATATTGTTGCATTAAAGTAAATTTTATATACTATTTGTTATAATTAATGAAAAGTCATGAAATGTAAATTTTTTCAATAATCAGTTCAATATTTTTATTATCTAATATTTTATTGTTTTTACTTAATTTTAATTTTATGGAGTGTAAAATATAACTAAAGATAGTTTAATTCTAAGAAAATGTAATTTTTATTTATAGATTTATTTCTATTTTTATTTGACAAATTTAATAGCATTCTCGAGTATTTAATTAATTTAGATTATTTTGATTGTATGAATCAATATAAATTCGATTTCTGTTGCATTTGTTGGTCATTACTTGTTTTTGTGTTGATTTGTGATTATTTTTTTTAACTTTTGTGTCTATGAATTTTTTTTTTATGTTTATACAGCTCAAATATTTGGAAAATTGGATCATATATGAATGTAATTCAAATTATTTGAATTTGGTTTAATAAGGTGTAAC
This sequence comes from Portulaca oleracea, assembly GCA_029582165.1. Classification (NCBI taxonomy): domain Eukaryota; kingdom Viridiplantae; phylum Streptophyta; class Magnoliopsida; order Caryophyllales; family Portulacaceae; genus Portulaca; species Portulaca oleracea. The sequence goes on along the minus strand of CM055885.1, from coordinate 7,005,771 downwards.
TGTTGAATAATTTTAAATAAGTTTATATCAACTTTTATTTGTTATTTAAGTTAAAATGTTAAAACAGATGAAAACATTTTGTGCATTATATATGATATATATATATTACTTATGAATTGTTTATTTCTAATTTAGTATTTTATCTTTAAATTTTGCTAATTAGATATAAATTTTTCTATTACTCATCTATCAATTTTGATCCCATTAAATTTAATTCCTGGATTAACCTCTAGTTAGGGCGAAGTTAAGGTGAGTTTACGTGGGGTTGGAAAAAAAAGATATATTGATATTTTTGCACTAAAGTAAATTTTAATAATATTTGTTATAATTCATGAAAAGACATGAAATGTAAATTGTTTCAATAATTATTCAATATTTTTATTATCTAAGATTTTATTATTTTTACTTAATTTTAATTTTATAGAGTGTTAAATATAAGTAAAGATAGTTCACTTCTAAGAAAATATAATATTTATTTGTAGATTTATTTGAATTTGAATTTGTCAAATTTACTAGCATTCTCAAGTATTTAATTAATTAAGATTAATTTGATTGTTTGAATCAATATTTATTCGATTTCATTTGCATTTGCATGTTTTTGTGTTGATTTGTGGTTATTGTTTTCAACTATTGTGTCTATCAATAATATTTTATGTTTATACAACTCAAATATTTGGAAAATTTGATCATATCTGAATGTGATGTAAATACAAATTACTTGAATTTGGGTTAATAAGGTGTAACCGTTGAATAATCTTGAATAAGTTGATAGCAACTATTATTTATTATTTAAGTTAAAATGTCAAAATTGAAGAAAAATTTATGTACATTTTATAAAGTCGGCTCATTTTCTAGCCATCGCCAACAACCGGTCCCTGGACCAGCTAGCTCAAGCTTATGTAAGAGAGATCGTAAGATTACATGAAGTCCCTAGTTCTATAGTCTCAAACAGAGACACCAGATTCCAGTCTGGTTTTTGGAAGAAGTTGCAGGAGGCGTTTGGTACTAAACTCAAGTTTAGCACTGCTTTCCACCCAGCTACTGATGGGAAGACCGAGAGGACCATCCAAACCCTCGAAGATATGCTGCGAGCATGCGCACTAGATTTCAAGGACTCGTAGGATGACAAGTTGACTCTCATTGAGTTCTCCTACAACAACAGTTATCATGCTAGTATTGGGATGTCACCCTTCAAAGCTTTATATGGGAGGAGATGTAGGACTCCCCTCTATTGGCAAGACATCGATGAAGCTCTAACGATCGGACCGGACCTAATACAGGCCACTACTCAGATGGTTCGCACCATTCAAGATAAGATGAAGGCAGCACAAAGTCGACAAAAGAGTTATGTTGATAGGAGGAGAAGACCTTTGGAGTTCAAAGTAGGAGAATATGTGTTTTTACGAGTTTCACCCATGAAAGGAGTTATGAGATTCGGTCAGTCGGGGAAGTTGACACCAAGATTTATCGGCCCATATACAATCTTAGAACGCATCGGAGAAGTTGCCTACAAGTTGCAACTGCCAGGTGAACTTCCAAGAGTGCACAATGTCTTCCATGTGTCACAACTCAGGAAATATGTTCCAGACCCAACTCATGTGATTGATCCTGAGCCGCTTCAGCTACAAGAAGATTTGAGCTATGAAGAGCAACCACTGGAAATATTGGATCGTAGAGAAAAACAACTTCGAAGGAAAGTAGTTCCCTTGGTGAAAGTACGATGGGCAAATCATGCCACAACGGAAGCAACCTGGGAAACAGAACAAGGGATGAGAACGAAGTACCCTCACCTGTTTCACTCTTAAAGGTACGTCAAGTTTCGAGGAAGAAACTTCTTTTAAGGAGGTAATGATGTAAAACCTCGAGTTTTAGGAAGAACGGAACCGTTAGGATTATTGCCGAACCGTTAGTTCTAAGTTTAAGTTTCGAGGACGAAACTTCTTTTAAGGAGGTAATGATGTAAAACCCCGAAAAAATCCAAAGATGTTGACCGTGACGTCGTTAGTAAATTAGGTTTGACTTCGTTAATTGTTATTATTCGTTTGTGTCTATTTTGCTAACACTTGAGCTCGTAGGATCGTTGAGGGACTAACAAGGGTATATCGGTAATTTCGTGGGTTTAGTATTATTAGTATTACTATTAATATTATTGTGTTTATTAAAATTTGTTATATGAATAATTATGTGAATTTTATTTGTTATGTGTTTAGTATTAGTTTTTAATTATTATTAGTATTGTTTTATTATTATTACTATTATTATGGTTATTATTATTTTCCAAAAGAAAATCTGATTTCTTATTTGGTTGGATTAGGAGTAGGATTAGTATTAGTTGGGCTTTTTATTTGATAATATAAACCCCCCCCTCTCTCTCACAAAAACCCTAATATCAACCCTAACCCTAGCCTATCTTCCTCCTCTCCCTCTCTCTCTCCCTCCCCGTCTCTCTACCGTCCGCCCAGCCAAAGCCGCCGGCCGCAACCACCATTCCCGACCCCCTCTCTCTATCATTCTCTCTCTCGATTTTCTCTTGTTCTTGTCATCGTTGCTGCTGCTCGCTGTCGCCAGCCGACCACCGTCGCACCGCCGCCCTTGTCGCCGGAGCCATCGCCGCTCAGAACGGAGACGAGGACCGGGGATTAACCGCTGCTGCTCCAGCTGTGTTGCTGGTTCGAACCCGACTGCTGCCCAAACCTCCGGCCATCGTCAAGGACGTCGACGACCGCCGCCGACGCTGTTCCCTCTCGACCGGCCGCCGCTACTTGACTCGCCGGAAACTGCCCAAAACCTCTCTAACGTAAACCCTAAAATTATTTTGAAACTTTTCTTTCTATTTTCTTTACTTTTTCTGTTATTGTTATTATTATTATTATTATTATTATTATTATTATTACTATTATTATTATTATTATTTCTTGTTTTAAATCTTGTAATTTGGGTAATCAAGATTGTAAATTATTAAGTTGTTATTTGTAACTAATTTGTTCTTGTATTGTTTTTATTTACATGTAAATTGTCTAATTCATTATATGCAACTTTTATGTTCTAATTTGGTGTATTAGGGTTGTAATAGTTGTAGTGAAATTATTAATGTTCAATTGTTTGATGTACTTTGTTTTCATGTGAATCATGTTAGAGTTTTAGATAATACTATTATTGTATGCACGAATTAAAGTGTTTAATTATCTAGAGTAATTCTTGTTTGATAGTAAGTAGTCATGTGTTCTCGTTAATTATTTTAGGTGTTTAATATCATGTGTAATCTTGCTCAATAAGTTTAGAACGATTAAATTAGTAAAGTACAATTCTTGCTTATTAGTTTAATTAATTCATGATTCTTGATTAAATTTTGGAAAAAGAATTAGTTGTTGTGATTCTTGATTAAGAAATTCATGTTTCCCTTCCATGTTGTAATTATAGGATCTTGAAAGAGTATGTGGTAGAACTCATGTTTAGGGTAATGTTCTTACTATTTCATGCATGCTTTTAGGGTTAGTGGAAATATTAAAGTTGATTTCATGTTTTACATTTTGGGTTGGATGATAGAAGGTTTGATTTTTGGACCTTAGTTTGATTAGATTAACTATCTGGAACCTTAGTCATTGTTTTAAGCCCAAATTAGGACTCCGGGATCGAATGGAGAAAGTTAGAACCGAAATTACAAATTAAATGGGAACCGGGTACGGGACAGTTTTGATAGGGTCGAAAGATCGGGTCACCACAATTAGTATAGTTGTCCTTTGATCGAACCCTTTGTACTGGAGGTTCTGTTAGATGTTAGGTTTCATAGGAATTTTACGGATCGGACTTTGAAATTTTATAAGTCGAGTTATACCCCGATTACCAGAGCTAGGTCAGATCTGGACAGTTTGGAAAGATGACGGGTTTTGATGACCTTAAAGCGTGTGTTGGATCTCGCGTTCAACTTAAGAGTATTAGTAGACATCCCGAAGTTTCCGAAAAGTCCAAAACCAGACCCATAGGATGTCGGAAAGTCGAGTTATGACCCTTTTTAGGTGGATGTTGTAATCTGTCTTATTGATGTTGTTTATTAATAAAAATGTTGTTGAGTGAAAATGATGTTTTGATCCTGTTACGTGATTACTTGGAATGTATTAGGTAATTTAAAGTGTAAATTCATTATTGGTAGGAACCTATAGTGCTCCTAGGGGAGGGTTAGGTAGAAGGTAGTTAATACTAACTTTGAAGGGCACGTTTTGATTAGAATAATTATTCTATTTTAGGCCCGAGCTAATTCGCGTCGTTAGTGAGCTCAAGTGTATTCGTTTTGCTGTGAAGTGAAGTTAACCAGGTAATGTCTATGCTCTAATCCCCACTGGGATGCTCTTTAAATGTGTTTTAATGTTTTCTAATCTGTTTTGAGAATTACATCCCGAAAGCGGACTTTATTAGTAAATGTGACCATCTGTTTTGGATAACTGTGCATATTTGTTGTGATTATTGATTTATGAGTTGAGAATTGAGATGGTATTTTATAAGTAGTTTTAATACTGGTTTTGATAACGTGGGTTGGGTTTGACTTGAGAGTTGTGAGTTGAGTTTTTGCATAAGATACTAATAATTCAAAGTGAAACATTAAGCGGGTTTCGGGGCATAACTCGGAGTTCAGGATTTGGTATCCTGCCGGGTTATAGGCCTGGAGATCAGGGCTTCTTCCTTGATATAGGATAGTTGAAATTTTGATGCCTGTGGTAGGCGAATTTTGATGCCGTTGGTAGGCGAATATTTTGATGCCTGTGGTAGGCGAATTTTGATGCCTGTGGTAGGCGAATATTTTTGATGCCTGTGGTAGGCAATGTTACTCTAAGGGATGTGGTATCCCGCCCGCATAATAAAATATGAATTGGTTGGGTTGAGAAAAATAGTTAAAGGATTAAAGGTTTGTTAAATGGTTTGACTTGTTCCCTCTCCCTCAAATGAATTGAAATGAACTTAACTTGTTTTTAACGTTAGGGTATACATTATTGAGATTTCCCCTCATTTTTGAAATGTTTTGTTTTCAGGTGAAGCTCTGTATGCTGGGGACGGGAATTAGAAGTGAGGACGACATGTTTAGAAGCTATCTTTTATGTTATGTTTCTTTTTGAAAGACTTCAAGTTAGGGTTGCTAAGTTTGTTTTCTTAATTTGAGTTTGTTAGTTTGGTTTACCGTTATCAAACAGTTGTAGTTTCCTTCTCGCCTTGTGTTCCTTTCGGGATATGGCAGTGACGCCCAATAAGAGTTTTGAGTCTTCCGCTAATTTTGTCTGTTAACGTTAGTTTGACTTTGACTTTTCTATAATTGAATTTTCGGGGCGTTATAGTATGCATAATTTTATATTTATGAAAAATATAAATAAATAATTATTTTTAAATTGTTTATAAATTATAATAACCTTAAAAAACATACCTTTATAATCATTTAAATATAATTACATTTAATTGTATTAGTAATTTAAGTGAAATGCAAGATGGTTATCATTTATTAACCATCTTGCGTCAAGATGTTTATTATTTTGTTTTTTTAAACTCAACCTAGCGGCAACAATTACAGTTCAAGCTTAGCGTTGTTTTTAACAGTCTCAGACGAGTTTTTGAAAAACACTGTTATTACTTAAATTTAGAATTTTTTGTAGGACCATGATACAATGAAGGGAGCCTGAGGTTCCGTGTTCAAGACCAACAAGCCTCAAGTCTAGCTTTTTTTTAGACCATGATACACATCATGAGTCAAGATGGTTAATAACCATATTGAATTGTCCATATTTCACATTTTTATAACTTTTAATAATATTTTCTGTAATAATTATATATATGTTGATGTCAAATCAATGTAGGATGGGAATTACTCGGGTAACCAAGAGAGTCGTGGTATACCCACTCTCCTTTGACTTATATACCAACCGTATATAGTCGCGGGATACAACTCTTGTCTTATAGGGAGGAAACTTATCAAACTCTCTTACCAAACTTAAGGAGTGTTGCAATCACAACCTAAGAGAGGGTGCTTAAGGAGGAATGTATCTCACATGAAAAAGGCAAATGACACCCCTATTAATAGTGCAAGAAATGCACTTTTGGATAGGGTGGATAAGAGGATGACTAATATGGATAAGGTAGTTAGGATATCCAACGAACCCTAACTACCCTTATCAACATAAGTAACATGTGTTAAAACAATTGTAAACATGCGAAAGACATGAGAAATAAGCTCTCTGCACATAATTTGATCTTGTCGAGGCTTGGCACGCCCGTGTCTAGCTCGACACACCCGTGCCAAGCACTTTTCACCAAATTCAGGCCTTTTAGACCCGTGAATTCATTAAATGACTTCCTTAGATCTCCTTAGCTTGTCTTACATACTTATACTTAGTTTTCCATGCCTTTTATGTTTACAAAACACACACATACACTTGAAAAACCTCAACAATCCTCCGCCATTTCGAGTGTATGGAATTCTTAACTTATATTCCAAAGACACCTTTGTCAACAAAACATGTTAAAACACACAACTCAAACACACAAGAGAGTAAGGATCAATTATGCATCATAGATAGTTTCTTGCGAATTGAACTTCTATGTAGTTAACATAATTACAAACGTCTGAATGTGATAGTTGACAAAGCATTGAACTTCACATCCTTGTTGAACATTTGGATACATCACACTAACATAACTTAACCAAATAAGAAACCTCAAAACTTATGACACTATTATTCGCCTTGTGTCCCATATCCTCTCGTAAGCAAATTAGAGCCAAGCCCATTAGCTCTTTGAGGCGGCTACACCTCTTGTTCACATAGGTAGACTGAAACTTATATGCTCCTGTAATCGAGCCCCCATCCTTAATCAGTCTATTAAGAGTAAACAATCATCCTCTATACATTACAGCTTAAGCACATGTAAGATCCGGGAGTTTTATTAAGAGTAATTACTTTGGTTAAGGGTCTAATTTGGGTTTAGTTATTTATTTATGGGATTAATTTTTGTATTTCTATGTTACGTGGATATTATTTTATTTACTTATTTATCAGAATTAGAACCTTATTAGAAGGTTCGACTTGTTATATTATTGGTAATTGGGTTATAGATTTGGAAAGGGAGAGAATAAGAGAAAGTAGGAGATTTTTAGCGTCTTTTATGGGAGATTTTTATAATCAAAGGAATTAAGGAAGAAAAAAGGGGGATTGGGAGTTAACAATTATTAGGAGTAGAATAAAATTGATAAGGGAAAAAAGGATTAATTTCCCCCTCTCTAATATGACGACTAAAAGGGAAAAGGGGCCAAGCCCCCCTTATTGTATTCAAAACAAAAAGGCACGCACAGAGCAGAGAGAGAGAGAGAGAGAGAGAGAGAGAGAGAGAGAGAGAGAGAGAGAGAGAGAGAGAGCGGCGGAAGCGGTGGTGGCGGCGACACTGCCTAGTCGCCGGCCGTCAATGCGCAGGAAAGAAGAAAATGGAGAGGGTGGTTTGGCGGTTCCTACTTTCTTTGTTTCTCTTCGAGCAACGCACAAAGAGAAAAAGGGGGTTGCTCGATGGTGGCGCGATGGCGTTCATTTGAAGGAGGTGGCGGTGTCCGTTGGGTACCGGAGAGCCGCGCGACGACCATGGACCTCGGGCAGCAAGGGCTAGAGGCAGCGACGGAGGTCGCGGTGGTTGGGGGATCGAGACAGATGTGGCGTACGGGGGGGTTCGAACCGAGTTCATTCGGTGGCCTGCGGGGTTGATTCCGGATAGTTTTGTTGCACTCTGAGCCTATTGCAGACCCAAATTAGAAACCCAAAGTTGCAAATTGGGAATCAAAGTTGGTAATTTCTGTCCCCTCTTAATAACTATTAAGTTTCAGGTTTAATTAGTAGATTTTGAATACTGGAATTTATGCCTGAATTGTTAATTGTGTTAGAATGGTTAGGTTGATTTATGTAACCGAGTTTGAAGTTGGATGGTATTTGGATTGAACATTGAGCGTTGAGGTTAATTTGGGACGGTGTATGTGAGGAGGGAGCTCGGGTTGAATTGTGAAACCGGGATGCTTTGGGTTGATTAATGAAAAGAACGAAGTATTGATTGATTATGTTAAGTATTATTTTTGTTATGTTATTTGTTGGAATTGAATCAATTATGAGCTAAATGAGTCTTAGGTAAGTGAATATATGGTTAGTATACTCAAAGGTTTGATTTAAGGCTCGGATGATATAGATTTGGTGGATTCTAAGTATAATGTGCATAGATAAGTGTCCTACGGGTTATATGTGTGTTAATTTAGTTATTTATAAGTGTACTATGCATACATGAATTATGGATGAGTTATATATACTTAAAGAATGAAATTTGGAGCTTATGGCTCGATGGTTGGGTATCTAGTATGTGTATGTATGCTCTAGTCTAGCGCGAATGGAAATTAAATTGCTTGTTAATCGTTATATCTAAATTTAAGTCGCTATGTACATACTTATATCCCTTTTATTCTGGGTTTGTGTGATTGAAAGGTGGTGGTGGGATTTTTGGCTCGAAAGGAAGGATTTCAAGTAAATGTTTTAGTGCGTGTTGAAAAGTATTTGCATTTCCAAGTCGTTAATACTTGTTAAATGGATTTACCGTAATTAAAGAAAACTTATTTGAGTTATTCGAGCTTTTGGATTTCTTAAATGGAAAAAGGTTGGAAAATTGGCCAGTTGAGCTATTTTAATTTGAATGGAAGGTATACTCCTACTTTATATACGATTTGGAAAGCTATTTGGATGAGAAGTATATGGTATGGAATTGTTATGCGATTTACGAGTTTGAAATGGTTTTCGGGCTAGGTGTATTGCACTAGGTACTATGGACTAATTGGAAAGCCGGAGTTACACCCGTAAAGGGAACTAAATCGGCTATTGGAAAGCCGGAGTTACACCTGTAAAGGGGATCTGAATCGGCTAAGTATATAAAGTCTATTGACGTTAAAACTCCCGGGAAGTTAAACTAACTGTCTTAAGGGGGAACCGGCCCCGACTGGAAAGTGCTGAAAGTACCCTACGCCCATGGTATCGTTATTTTCGTACAATAGAAAGAAGGAAAGATTATTTGAAATCGTTGGTTTATTGAAACGGTATATACTATGGTTTTGAACGGATGGAAAAGGAAATTTGAATAACTTTTAATACATGTTTCAAGTGCGTGAGTTATAATTCAGATGTTGAAAGTGTTATGTTTTTATTTAGAATGGTTTTGAAAGTTTTGGAATATAAATTATATGTTACTTGAGAATTACTAAGTTTATGAATTATGCTTGATTATGTCCAAACTAAGTTTCACAAGGTCTTGTGATTTACATAAATAACTTATGTTGTCAGTGATGGTTTGTATGTATGATATTTAAAGCTCTTGAGTGTGTCTTTTGTTCAGATTGATGCATTGCATGTGAATCCCGTCTTAGTTGTTTACATTGGAGGTTATATGGAAGGTACGAGTCACTCGGGAGACCCCTATGTTGGGAGAGGATGTGTACTGTGTTGGTTGCGATCTATTAGAACACTAGAGTACTTGAGATGCTTCTCTGATGGCTTCCTGACTGTTTTCATGACTGAAAGGTTATCCCATTTCCCCCAATAGTTGATTTGGAAGGTATGAGATTGTTTAATTACCTCACAAGAGACATATAAATGCTTGAACAGAAACCTTATGCCTAGTCTCCTACTTGATAAGCTATGAAGTGACCAAGAGATGCATTTATATTCTGATTGTACTTGGATGAATACGAAATTAAGCTGACTCCCTATATTAGTTGGCTTGAATCTTAATGGTTTTTTCAGGGTACAGGTTTTCCACTGAGCTATGGTTTGCTCATACCCCTCTCTCCCTCCCCCTTACAGGTCAATATGAAGATCAAGGGCTGACCAGTTGGTTAGAGATTGAAGTATTCCTAGTTGTTTATGTGCATAGGAAGTAATTGTTCTGTAATTGAATCGTTTTGTAAATTTTTGGAATGCTTGGGTTGTTTGACGCATGTAGATTGTTCTCCGAGTGTGTGGCTCGTGATATACTCCGGCATGTGGCTGTTGAGTTTGTTTTTGGTTTATTTTGTTTGTTTACAGAGATGTAAGGCTTTAAGCCTGGGAAACGTCCATATTACAGAGGGATCTCTGCCGGATTTTCCTTAGAAAATTTTGGAAATTAGTTTTTAAGTCATCCTTTTTACCTTTCTCAACCTTAATTAGGGTGAGATTGACCTTAACAGCCTCTATTAGGGAGCGGGCTGTTACAGCACAACTCTTAACCTTGGGATAGTTTTAGAATTTTGTGCTATCACCAACACTATCTAATAGAGTCACCCTCCTAGAGCTTGGCATCAAGCCAAGTATCTAAAAGAGGCACTATTATTAGTGTTTGTTAAAATTGGGCTTATTCCTATCCCCCCTGGTAATAAAAAATTATCAAGTCCTTGTTTAGTCCTTTAACCAAAGGATTAAACCGAGGTCTTACTTAAACATCTTAAAAAACTTGAAAGACAATGACCTACTTCATCCTTGACCAATATGGATCACTAGAGAAAATCATGTCTTTCCATGATCATTATTAAACTTTGAAGGTGGCCATACTTAATAACACACTTGTAACTTAAACTTGAATACTTGAATACATCAACACTGTACATACAACTAAACCATTGTATTACAGTTCGATACTAATATCCATACAACTAAACCATTGTATTACATCTCAATACTAAAAAAGAAACTTAACTTTTGCAATCAATATGATTAAACTATCATATTGTAGGTAATGAACTTGAATACTTAAACTTCACTTACAATCAATATGACTTAAATTTTCATATTGTAGGCTTATAGCAATCAATATTGTAGGTCTTAGCAATCAATATGATTAAACTATCATATTGTAGACTCTTGACAATCAATATTGTAGGCTCTGTAGCAATCAATATTGTAGATTATCTAACAATCAATATGATTAAACTATCATATTGTAGGCTACTATAATAATCAATATTGTAGGCTTCTTAAGAATAATCTCACATTAAACTTTGTACTTAAAGAAACCATAATTAACTTGTAAACTTAATCTTGACATGTAATTAAACCATTACATCTTGAACTTTAATATAAACTTTATTAAGTTGTCATGGAGAATAAATTCTTTACTTGTACACTTACCGAATTTAAAACTCCATCTCATATATGCGATTAAACTATTACATATTAAATATTTGCTACAAACATGTAATTAAAAATTAATTACATCTTAATTTAATTGGCCATAAATATTCATTCATGATCTATAAGATCATTTTATAGAGAATATTATTTACTCATAATATGAATAAACCTTCACATTTACTTACAAAATATTCTCCTCACGACTATATCCAAAGTAAATAACCATGGATCCATAATCGTACACTTGGCCAATTTAAACTTAATTAAATCCATCTATAATAACACAGTCATGGACTTATAATCTTTTTCAAACGTACATAAAATATACATTTCTTTTCTTGTAGCAAATCTTATACTTGAACATGCATACTTGAATAATACATATGACACTTAATTAATACATATAGACTATATACTTATAACATGATCATCTTGTACTCAAAGGAAACAATATAACACATATTGTCAACTTATCACATGATCATAAAATTATATTCTATATAACTCAACATATGTATTATTAAAATCATGCAACATCATAAACTATAACATGGATACGACGTGTACTAATAAATCACACAACTTAAACTTGATAATCACATATCCAAAAAATTTATGATCTAACAAACATGATCAACTTGATAAATTATCATGAAATGAACGTACATGCTTAGGAAAACCAAAATTAACCATGCTAGTACTTATTCCTTGTACATGAGTATTAAACACCATTACCAGTACTTCCCTCATATTGTTTAATGGATTAAAAATCAATTAAACTGCACAAATTGCCAAAGCAATGCAAACCGCATGACTACATAATCAATCCATGCATTATCCATATATACTGGTATACACTAATCCTCCAGGCACTTACAAAATTATGCATGGCTAACGTGTGTTAGAAACTTAATTAAATCATGCCTTCATTAAAAATACATGACAAAAACACCTATAGTCCTATAAACATGTCATGCCAACACAGGAAACTTCCAATGCAGCCGTCTCAGATCATCATGCAAGACTTCTTATCATGAAAAAACACGACCATGAATATCTTAGTAAGAGATTAAACCTTATGCAAATTAAACTCATACTTAACTCAAGCGTTCGAGACATCTCCGTGTCCAAAATTGTCACGATCACTTCAATTCCACTAATCCCATAATTGGCTAATCGACCAATTGCAATCATGATCCGCCACCAAACTCATCCAAAAGCATCTCAAAACTCGATCTTGATCTTGTCATGCCTAGATTCAAACCGTGATCGTATATAAGTCAAAGATTGTTGATGTCAAAACAATGTAGAATGGGAATTACTCGGGTAACCAAGAGAGTCGTGGGCGTACCCACTCTCCTTTGACTTATATACCAACCGTATATAGTCGCAGGATACAACTCTTGTCTTATAGGGAGGAAACTTATCAAACTCTCTTACCAAACTTAAGGAGTGTTGCAATCACAACCTAAGAGAGGGTGCTTAAGGAGGAATGAATCTCACATGAAAAAGGCAAATGACACCCCTATTTATTGTGCAAGAAATGCACTCTTGGCACCCCTATTTATAGTGCAAGAAATGCACTCTTGGATATTTTGATGCCTGTGGTAGGCGAATTTTGATGCCTGTGGTAGGCGAATATTTTTGATGCCTGTGGTAGACAATGTTACTCTAAGGGATGTGGTATCCCGCCCGCATAATAAAATATGAATTGGTTGGGTTGAGGAAAATAGTTAAAGGATTAAAGGTTTGTGAAATGGTTTGACTTGTTCCCTCTCCCTCAAATGAATTGAAATGAACTTAACTTGTTTTTAACGTTAGGGTATACATTATTGAGATTTCCCCTTATTTTTGAAATGTTTTGTTTTCAGGTGAAGCTCTGTATGCTGGGGACGGGAATTAGAAGTGAGGACGACATGTTTAGAAGCTATCTTTTATGTTATGTTTCTTTTTGAAAGACTTGAAGTTAGGGTTGCTAAGTTTGTTTTCTTAATTTGAGTTTGTTAGTTTGGTTTACCGTTCTCAAACAGTTGTAGTTTCCTTCTCGCCTTGTGTTCCTTTCGGGATATGGCAGTGACGCCCAATAAGAGTTTTGAGTCTTCCGCTAATTTTGTCTGTTAACGTTAGTTTGACTTTGACTTTTCTATAATTGAATTTTCGGGGCGTTATAGTATGCATAATTTTATATTTATGAAAAATATAAATAAATAATTATTTTTAAATTGTTTATAAATTATAATAACCTTAAAAAACATACCTTTATAATCATTTAAATATAATTACATTTAATTGTATTAGTAATTTAAGTGAAATGCAAGATGGTTATCATTTATTAACCATCTTGCGTCAAGATGTTTATTATTTTGTTTTTTTAAACTCAACCTAGCGGCAACAATTACAGTTCAAGCCTAGCGTTGTTTTTAATAGTCTCAGATGAGTTTTTGAAAAACACTGTTATTACTTAAATTTAGCATTTTTTGTTGGACCATGATACAATGAAGGGAGCCTGAGGTTCCGTGTTCAAGACCAACAAGCCTCAAGTCTAGCTTTTTTTAGACCATGATACACATCATGAGTCAAGATGGTTAATAACCATATTGAATTGTCCATATTTCACATTTTTATAACTTTTAATAATATTTTCTGTTATAATTATATATATGTTGATGTCAAAACAATGTAGGATGGGAATTACTCAGGTAACCAAGAGAGTCGTGGGCGTACCCACTCTCCTTTCACTTATATACCAACCGTATATATTTGCAGGATACAGGGGCGGAGCTAGAAAATTTTCATTGGGGGTGCCAAATTTTCATTTTGTTATAAAACAAATGTTAAAAACGAAATCAATGCATAAAAATATATGCTATTGTAGGTTGTCGCACTGCTTCGAACCCCTAACCTAAGGTATCTAATTGTGGACATTTACCAATTGCACCACCAAATAAACAATGCATCATGGCTTCTCCAATTACATATATTAATTTATTCTGGGCATGGGGGGTGCCAAGGCCCCCACAAACCCCCCCGTAGCTCCGCCACTGGCAGGATACAACTCTTGTCTTATAGGGAGGAAACTTATCAAACTCTCTTACCAAACTTAAGGAGTGTTGCAATCACAACCTAAGAGAGGGTGCTTAAGGAGGAATGAATCTCACATGAAAAAGGCAAATGACACCCCTATTTATAGTGCAAAAAATGCACTCTTGGATAGGGTGGATAAGAGGATGACGAATATGGATAAGGTAGTTAGGATATCCAACCAACCCTAACTACCCTTATCAACATAAGTATCATGTGTTAAAACAATTGTAAACATGTGAAAGACATGAGAAACAAGCTCTCTGCACATAACTTAATCTTGTCGAGGCTTGGCACACCCGTGTCTAGCCCGACACACCCGTGCCAAGCACTCTTCACCAAATTCAGGCGTTTTAGACCCGTGAATTCATTAAATGACTTCCTTAGATCTCCTTACTTGTCTTACATACTTATACTTAGTTTTCCATGCCTTTTAAGTTTACAAAACACACACATACTGATGGAGGACTGAAGACTTATTTTAGGAAGAAGTTTAGAAATAATAAATAGGTATTTCATATGTTTTAGTTTCCTATTCGTATTAGGAATATTATAGTTTCCTAGTTTGATTAGGAATATATCTCTAATTCCCTATTTCTATTAGGTTTAGTTTTAGGCAGGTTATTTACCTATAAATAAGGGCTTTGCTAGCCTTTAGAAGATAGTCTACAACGAATATTGAATACAATTATTACTGATTTAAGCACAGGGATGCTAATCTTTCCTGAATTCAACACGGGGATGTTGAATTCCTTTCTTTAGCTTTTATTTATTTTCCTGTTCTCTATCAAATTGGTATCAGAGCAAGTTCTCGATTCCAAGCCTTCACTTAAATTTTTTCTCTTTTCCTTTCCGCTGCCAAAATAAATAAAAAAAACCCCATCTGCCCAGAAAAAACCCCTAGCCGCCGTCCCTCGCTTGAAACCACCACGCACCACCACCATCACCGATCACCGACCACTGCCCGACCACCAGCCTGGTCAGGCGACCGCCGCGCCACCACGACTGCCGCCACTGCACAGAAAAACCCTTGAATCCCCAAATTCGCAAACCCTAATCTGCGAAATTCGCAATTCTCAAACCCTAATTCCTCAAATTTATCCTCAATTCGTCCACCCACCTCAAATTGCCTTCATCCATCAACTTCCTACTCAATTTCGCCCAAAACCCCTCCATCAATTGTTCTAAACCTGCCCCAGATTGATTCTAATTGATCCGCCCGATTTTGCGAAACCCTAGATCGCGAAACCCTAGATCGCGAAGTTGGGTGGCTGCTGTCTTGTTCTTTGCTGTTTGATGGTACTGTTCACTGTCGAGATTTCCAGAAAAGGTCGCCAGACTGTTTTCACTGTTCGCCCGCTATCGCCGGAGATCCTAGTTGTCGGAATTTCGCCGGAGTTGTTGTTCGTTGTTGCTGCTACTGCTACGTCCTCGCCTTCCTGTTGTTGCTGACTTTCTGTTTCTGGTGGTACAGCTTGGTGCCCTAGCAAAGGTGTTGCTAACCGACCGTGATTTCTCGCTTCAACAAGTAGGTTTCTTTAGTATTTTGTAATTTGTTTAAATTCTTGCTTTGAGTTTAGGTTAATTGATAATTAATTAATTGGTTATTAATTGAGTTTGCTTGGAGCCCTAAAATTCTGTTTTCTGTTTTCAAAAAAAAAAAAATTCAGGACAGTTTGGATTGTTATCTAGTTATTTTGTTGCTCTGCTTGTTCGTGTGCTTTAGTAGTAGTTTGTAATTAATTTCCTTTGCGTGTTCTTTGTTGCATATTGAAAAAAAAAACGCTTTAATCTTGTATGCCTATGACTAGAGCAATGGCATTAGAAGAAAGAGTACAGAGACTTGAGACTAGTGTTCACCACTTTGATAGCATAATGGAAGAAAAGCTAGAAACTGTAGGAAATATTTTGATGATGAGCTGTCGCAAGTTGTCACCATGCTTAATTCTAAGATAGATAAGGTTCAAACTGACATTCATGTTGTCACTGGTCGTGTCAAAGATCTAGAAAGCGCAATGAAAAGTTTCCAATCCTCTTTAGGTGGTGTCCATGGTAATGTCACTAAGCTAGAACAACGGTTGGAGTCTCATTTGTCTGAGTGCATGCCTGTTAATGATGTTTCCAAGTCTGCCCCAATGGGAAATTTGTTGCATGATGCCTTGCACTTAGAGCAGTCAATTATCGGAGCACCTAGTGGAGGTTCTAATTCACACAGACCCACCCCGCACGAACCTCACCGAACCCGTAACTATGATGATGTAGGATACTTTGATGAGTCTGACGGTTCACGCCAGAGAGAGAGAGCACCAAATCGAATCCCTAGGCGCCCTTCCCCTAGGCATAATTATGTTCCCCATATGCATTATAATGATGACCCTTACGATGTCACTCGAAAAGTCAAGGTTGATGTGCCTGAATTTGATGGTTGACATGATCCTAAGGTGTTCACTGACTGGATAGATCGACTAGAGAATTATTTTGAATTTTATGGTATGCATGATATTGCTAGAATTCGCTTCACTAAGATGAAACTTGTCGGGTCAACCATGAAATATTGGCAAAGTATGGAGAGAGAGATTAACCATTTGAATGAAACCCCCATCACTTTGTTGGAAGAAATGAAAGGTAAGCTGAGAGCGAAGTATCTGCCAACTTTCCATAAACAACAAATGATGAATGACTGGTTAAACCTAAGACAAACCACTAGTGTGTCGGACTACTATTCCCAGTTTGAGGAGATGCAACTTAGGTGTGCCACTAGGGAAGAACCTTGGGTTACTGTGACTAGGTTCATCAACGGTCTTAATGATAACATTAAAGGCGATGTGAATATGCACCAACCTGGCTCTTTAATAGAGGCTTACCAAAAGGCTTTAGAAGTTGAGAAGTACAAGAAGCCTTCCTACTCTCGTCGGTGGACAACCCAAGCCGGGGAGTCTCGACCTTCTAAGACAACCATGTTTCCAAAGTCATCCTATCCTAAGGGTTCTAGCCAACCCTCTCACTTTTCTAAGCAAAATACCCAACCCCATCCACCAGCTACCTCCACTAAGGCTAGTTCCTCCCATTCCACCTATGCTCCCATAGTATGTCATAAGTGTCATGAGAGAGGACATCCTGCTTCGCGATGCCCCAATCGCACTCTTACCTTAGGTATAGAACCTAGTGACGAGGATGAGGCTGCCGATGAAACTGTTTATCCCGTTGATGGCGATACGGCTACAGAAAGTGAGGGAGAAGATGGGGATCACTTAGCTGTCATGAGATGTATTCTTTCTACCACTCAAACTGATTCTTGGAAACGAACTGCTATATTTGAAACTAAGATGCAATGTGCTGGTAAAATCCTTCGCTTAGTCATTGATAATGGGAGCTCTATGAATGTCATTTCCAAATCGGCGGCGAGGCTTCTAAACCTTAAGACCATACCCTACTTCTCTCCTATCCAAGTTGCTTGGGTTGACAAGACATCTTTGACTATTACTGAAAAATGTGAAGTCCCCCTCCAATTAGGTGCATATTCTGATACTGTTTGGTGTAATGTCTTGCCTATGGATGTTGCCCACATACTTTTAGGTCGCCCTTGGATATATGACAAAAATGCTACTAACTTTGGCCAGGAAAACACCTATGTGTTTATGCATAAGGGCAAGAAGATTAAATTGGCCCCTGCTCGCCCTGTTGAGCATAGTAAGCCTAAGACTCATAAATCTAAACCACCCTCACCCCCTAACCAACCACCTCGAGTGCATTTTCTAACTGCCCAAGAATGTGAAACTGAGGGTCGAAGTTCTGATCTGTTACTTGCTGTAGTGGCCAAAGCCGCACCTATGTTTCCCCTAGCCACTAGTCTTGAAATGTCTGCTGATTTGAGCGAACTTCTTAGTGAATTTCAGGATGTTTCCCACGATGATTTGCCTGCCGACTTACCCCCTTTACGAGACATTCAACATGCTATAGATCTAGCTCCATGATCCTCTTTGCCTAACTTACCCCACTATAGGATGAATCCTAGTGAACGTGAGGAGTTAAACAGACAAGTCGAGAGTCTGTTACAAAAGGGTTTCATTACACATAGTCTAAGCCCGTGTGCTGTTCCTGCCCTTTTAACCCCTAAGAAAGATGGTTCTTGGAGAATGTGCATTGATAGTAGAGCTATTAATAAGATCACGGTGAAATATAGGTTTCCCATACCTTGACTTGATGATATGTTGGACCAAATGTCGGGCTCTAAGTGGTTCTCCAAAATTGACCTGAGAGCAGGATACCATCAACTGAGAATTCGCCCCGGAGATGAATGGAAAACTGCTTTTAAGACTCCTGATGGGTTGTTCGAATGGTTAGTTATGCCCTTTGGTTTGACCAACGCACCTAGCACATTCATGCGAGCTATGACCCATATTCTTCGCCCTTTCCTTGGGAAGTTTTTAGTCGTGTACTTTGATGACATTCTTATATATAGTCCTTCCCGAGAGGTCCATTTACAACACTTGAGATTAGTCTTTGAGGTTTTGCGTACCGAAAAGCTTTACATCAATTTGACAAAGTGTTCTTTCTTACAATCTGAGGTTGTGTTCCTTGGATTTGTTGTGTCAGATAAGGGTGTTTCTGCTGATTCTAAGAAGGTTAAAGCTATAGTAGAGTGGCCTGAACCTACAGCTATATCTGAGGTGAGAAGTTTTCATGGCTTAGCCATTTTCTATAAGCGTTTTGTCCGAAATTTTAGCTCCATTATGGCTCCTATTACTGAATGCTTAAAGAAAGGTGAGTTTAGATGGACCCAGTCTGCGAGAGAGGCTTTTAAGCTCATCAAGCGAAAAATGACCGAGGCCCCTGTTTTGCGTCATCCTGTTTTTTCGAAAGTGTTTGAAGTCGCTTGTGATGCTTCTGGGGTTGGAATAGGAGGAGTTTTGAGTCAGGAAAGACATCCCATAGCATACTTTAGTGAAAAGCTCAATGAGTCTAGGAGGACTAAGTATACAACTTACGAGAAAGAATTTTATGCCTTAGTGTGCTGCCTAGAACATTGGCGATATTATTTGTTGCCTAAAGAATTTGTCCTGTGGAGTGACCATCAAGCCCTAAAGTTCATTAATGATCAGAAACACCTTCGAGAGAAACACGCTAAATGGGTCGAGTTTCTTCAGGATTATTCTTTTGTGCTGAAACACCGTTCTAGTGTTAAGAATGTGGTTGTTGATGCCCTCAATCGAATGAGCCTTCTACTACATAACATGACCACCAAAGTGACCGGTTTTGATAGGATGAAAGAACAATATCCTTTATGCCCAGACTTCTCTAAGACTTATGATAAGGTTTCCAATGGTAATCGTCGTGGTGTTGTTGATTATATGATTGTTGATGGTTACTTGTTCTATGGGTCTAAGTTGTGTGTCCCTAGTACATCTGTACGGGAGTTCCTGATATGGGAACTACATGATGGCGGACTAGCTGGCCATCTCGGACGAGATAAGACCATTTCCCTTGTTGATAACCGCTTCTTTTGGCCTTCATTACGCAAGGATGTGGCCCATGTTGTGTCTCAGTGTCGCACTTGTCAACTTGCAAAGGCTAGGAAGCAAAACACTGGCTTATACACACCCTTACCTGTTCCTCACACTCCATGGCACGACCTTAGCATGGACTTTGTCTTAGGGATTCCTCGCACTGCTAGAGGTCATGATTGCATATTTGTTGTGGTGGATAGATTTTCTAAGATGGCACATTTCATTCCTTGTACTAAAACTGCAGATGCATCACATGTTGCTAGATTATTCTTTAGGGAAGTTGTGCGTCTCCATGGTCTGCCGTCTTCGATTGTGTCTGATAGGGATGTAAAATTTGTGAGTCTATTTTGGCGAACTTTGTGGAAATTATTTGGTACTCACTTGAAAAATTCTGCTGCTTTTCACCCACAAACTGATGGCCAGACTGAGGTTGTTAACCGGAGTCTAGGTAACCTTCTTAGGTGCCTTGTAGGGGAAAAACCTAGCACTTGGGATTTGGTGTTACCCATTGCTGAATTTGCTTATAACAACTCTGTGAATAAATCTACGGGTAGGAGTCCTTTTGAAGTAGTCCATGGGGTTGCCCCTCGTCTTCCTCTCGATTTAGTGCCATTGCCTATTGACTCTCGGCCGGCTGAATTTGCTGAATCTTTTGCTAAACACATTCATGATGTGCATGTCAATGTTCAACAGAAAATTGCATAGAGTAATGAAATTACAAACTTGCTGCTAATGTCCATCGTAGGAAGATGGAGTTTAACGAAGGTGATTATGTGATGGTTCGGATTTGTCCTGAGCGATTTCCTAAAAACTCGTTTAAAAAGCTCTTTGCTAGAGCATGTGGTCCTTATCGCATTTTAAAACGTCTTGGTTCCAATGCTTACTTGCTTGACTTACCTCCTGAATTGTCAATTAGTCCTATATTCAATGTTGAAGATTTGACACATTACAGAGGTACTTTTGAGCCTCCTACGTCTTGTGCGAGTGTGACAGGTGGTTCTGCTACTTCTTCTGTTTCGGTGCCTCGCTTACCTCCAGTGGTGCCCTTGCCTGTTGATGAGGTTGAAGCCATTCTTGATGATGAGGCTGTTAGCATGACTTCTGGTGGCTTTCAACGCTACCTAGTTCGTTGGAAAGGCCACCCTTCTTCTGATAATTCTTGGGTTCCTGCGGATGATCTCCGGTGTGTTGCACCTGAGCTGTTGGAGGAGTATTTACAAGCAAACTCTCCGGAGGCGAGTTTTTCCAAGCCGAGGAGAAATGATGGAGGACTGAAGACTTATTTTAGGAAGAAGTTTAGAAATAATAAATAGGTATTTCATATGTTTTGGTTTCCTATTCGTATTAGGAATATTATAGTTTCCTAGTTTGATTAGGAATATATCTCTAATTCCCTATTTCTATTAGGTTTAGTTTTAGGCAGGTTATTTACCTATAAATAAGGGCTTTTCTAGCTTTTAGAAGATAGTCTACATCGAATATTGAATACAATTATTACTGATTTAAGCACAGGGATGCTAATCTTTCCTGAATTCAACACGGGGATGTTGAATTCCTTTGTTTAGCTTTTATTTATTTTCCCGTTCTCTATCACATACACTTGAAAAACCTCAACAATATACTTCTTTTTGTATAGGGTTTAGGGTTTGTTGGTTCACAATCTGCTGCTGTTGGAGAGTCTACTGGTTCAAGGTCTACAGTTGCTGGAAAGGTTTCTGGTTCAAGTTCCGTTGTTGTTGGAGGGGCATTTGGTTCAAGCACTGCTGGTTTAAGGTTTGCTGCTGTTGGAGGGGCATCTGGTTCAAGCTTTACTGCTCCTAGACGTTCTTCTTTTGCAGACTGGTGGTTCAATTTTTCTAGGGCCAGTGGCAGGCACAAGCTCCCTACCAGGAGACATGATGGCCAAACAACAATCAACAGCCAACACTTTCAGTTGCACACCACCCCAACCAACTCCACCACCACTACTAAGGAGTTTTTGTCAAGCTTCATGAACCAACTTTTTGTGATCACATACAAGGAACAAAAAGATTAATTTCATATATGTTGTTTTTGTGAACCCTTTTTGGATGTGTACATGAATGTGTGTATAAAAATTGGGTAGCGTGTATCATTTTGAGGGGTGAATATGTAATTGTACATTTTTGGATGTGATCATATGAATAGATTAGTTATGATTGAGTAAGTTTGTCATTAACTCAACTCAACAACCTAACTATCATGACATTATGTACCTACCATATTCCTTCTATTTAATACAAAATCTGATTTTCCTCACTTTTTTTGGGTTCTACTTATGTTCATGTCATACATTTGATGCACTTCAATTTGTCTTTTTTTTTTTTTTGCATCTTCCCTTTCTGTTTAGGGTTTATTCTGTTGGCAAAGAACACAACCATGCTAGTTTTCTGTGACAGTTACTGTGAATGAAAGTAAACAAAGATAAGGGGATGTTAAACAGAGCAACACAACCATGATTGGAATCCAAGGAAGGGACTTCATTCATTCCATATACATTTTAAACCCTAATTGCGTTATATCCCTAGACTTTAACTACAACAACCCATTAAAACACCCTTTTGACCTACATTCATCACTGCCATGGGAGCCCAAAAAAAACAGAGCATCATAGTTATATTTTCAAACCATGGCATTCTCCTATTACTTGCAAAACCAACATTACATAACCCACATTCACCAATTCATTTAGTTTGGCAACAAAAAAATTGATTCTTTACTACAATTCGTAAAACCCAAAATAATGAATGAAAACCTAGACCTAGACCACCTTCCACCTTCATGTTCCTTGGACCCAACCCCACCCACTGATTCTTACACCCGACTGACAAACACCCCAAGGACCATCACCCATGAACTAACGAAGCGACCACCACCATCTGCAACAGCTTCTGAGACCTCCTCAGCTTCATGACCCTTGTCTCTACCTTGATCAGCATCCTTCAAACCTCTTCATTTTCCTCCTCCAGCTGCTTCACCTTGTCCTCCATGACAGCCAAGTCGCGGGTGAGGGTTTGGCTCCTCACAATCTGGGTAGTGGCCAGACACCTCACCGTGTCACACAGGTGGTCGTCCACCCAGTCAAAGAAATTACACCCATGCACGGTGCCATAGTTTCTACGCTGGACAAAGCGACGAAATGGGTTGACCGTCGTGAATGATATGCGCACAGTGCATCTCAGGCCACAAGGACAGAAAAAGCGGTGTTTGAGAAGTAGGGACGACTATGACATGCTTGGATTTCGCCATTGTTGGGGAGATCTTGCCCAACTATTTTCAAAAAAGGTTTGGGTTTAGGGTTGCAGATGATTGAGAGAGAAAGAAAGAAAGTTTTTATGGGTGGAAGGAGGATGAATAATAGGAAGGGACGACGAGTTCTGGGTAGATGACGATGAAGATGAAGATGAAGATGAAGCTGAAGCTGATGGTGGTGATTTGGGGGGGGGGGGTTAAAAAGAGGGAAAATCGGATGTACAACAATTGGGGGTATTAATTACCCATGCAGTTGTCTAATCAATCAATTACAACCGGTAACCAAGTGAAGAAAACCCATTCAGTTTACAAATACAACAGTTTAGGGGTAAATTGGAACAAAAAAATTTTAGAGTGACGTTTTTGACATTTGTGCTAAATTGAGCCGCAATTTAATCCGAACCCTCTACTAACATACCTAAACTGAAAATATGGATTATTTGAATTAGATTTTCTAATATAATGAATGAGGAGCAATTAGAGCTTGTAAAAGAGCAGGATGTCTGTCCATGGGAGTGGGACCCAAATTCGAACGAGTGGCCCTGAGCTTCAACTCTCTAAGACTCTAGGCGGAGCACGGACGCCATAGAGTGGCGGATAAGACATATATCTTCACCTACCCGAATCCTATGATTATATGAGCCATGCATTTAATCACTTATGACTTATCACATCAAACAAGCTAGGAAGGGTTTGAGAGGCAGGCAGGGCGGCAAGAATAAGAATTGGTGCGCTCTTTCCAATGGCTTCCAGAGCTATTTACTCACCTTCACCTTCAGCTACCCATTCTTCTACTCACATTTCCTCTCACACTAAACTCCCCAATGTTTGCAACTTTAGTCATAATCCAATCACCCTTCAACCATCTTCTCTCTTTGGTAAAGCCGTCACCATCACCAATTCTAAACTCTCATTCAGTCAAAACCCAATTACCAAGAAGAGGACTTCCAGTGTTGTAACATGCTCTGCTCTCCCGGCTGCTCTTCTCTTCGATTGTGATGGTGTTCTTGTCGATACAGAAAGAGATTGCCACCGGGTTTCTTTCAATGATACTTTCACCGAGGTACTCTCTGTCTAGTCCCTCATTATTGAATTTCTTGTGTGTTTTCTCAACAATAAGTTAGACTTGCCAGAGTTAGTTTCTTGTTTCTGTCAAATTAGGTGAAGCTTGGCTTCCCAAGTAAATGTATTGTGTCAGGGGAGTATGGGTTAAATGATTGGCCTAGGCTTCAAACTGTGATCAGGATTGGTTTGTTGATGCCCTGACCATATGTTACGATCTCTGATTTTTAGAGGGTAATTTCGAGTTTTCTTTCAACTTGTTTCATGAATTCATTTCAGAATTTTGAATTTGGTAAAAGCACAGAGGGGACTTGGTGTCACTTGGGATGTGGATTTGTATGGTGAATTGCTCAAGATTGGCGGTGGAAAGGAAAGGTATTATCTGCTCTTTTAGAACTTAAAAATGAAGGACAATGATTGACTTGGTGCTCGTGTCAAAAATTAATGGCTAATGTTATGCTGAAATGCCCTTTATATAGGATGACTTTCTACTTTAACAAGGTGGGTTGGCCAGATAAGGCTCCAGCAACTGATGAAGAGAGAAAAGAATTCATCGCCTCTCTACACAAACGAAAGACACAACTTTTCATGGTTCTTATTGAGAAAAAGCTGCTGCCCCTCCGCCCAGGTGTCGCCAAGTAGGTAACTTGGGTTTATGCATGTGTTATACTATACAAGTTTTTCACTCTCTTTAAATTGGTTGGCC
The DNA here is from genome assembly GCA_029582165.1 of Portulaca oleracea. Lineage (NCBI taxonomy): Eukaryota > Viridiplantae > Streptophyta > Magnoliopsida > Caryophyllales > Portulacaceae > Portulaca > Portulaca oleracea. The sequence goes on along the minus strand of CM055885.1, from coordinate 6,980,986 downwards.
AATGACATCTATTACAATGACTTAACTACCCTGTAAATCATAACCAAGCTTTTTCAACCCTATTGATTGATGAATGATGAGCAATCCTTGGCTTGTAAACCTGTGTCTGTGTTTTGGCTCTAATCAGGTTGAGTACATTTGAAATTGTTGAAATAGTAATAAGTTTAATCCATCCTGTATATATGAGAATTACAACAGCAGAAGAATCTTGTGAAGTCTGATCATAATGATTATAATAGATGATGCCTTGGAGTGCTCACAGTGGTGCTGTCCTACCCCCCCCCCCCCCCCTCCCTCCCCAACACACACACAAAATCTATTTTTATTTTGAGCAACCCCATGAATGAACTGTTCTAGCATGGCACAGGCTGATTGATCAAGCTCTTACCAATGGAGTTAAAGTCGCTGTGTGCAGCACATCTAATGAGAAGGCGGTATGCAACATAAACTTGTGTGTGCTTTTGATCATTCCTTACAATAGCTGCCCTACTTAAGATGTAGACACACAAATTTTGCAAATTCGAGAGATCAATGACTTTCAAAATGATTTAAACCTGCCTCCACTTGTTTCGAAGCTGGAATTTTAAGGAAGCAATCCCATTACAAATTCGTTATAAGGACGCATAAATTTGACTTCCGCAGCGATAGGTGGAACTTGGGTGTTTATTTCTTCCTTTTTATTTTGGTTTTGCTTCTTCCTTCATATAGACATACCTAGGGGTTGCTACGCCCTGAATTACTTAGTTGCTCTTATCGACTCATTATTTCCGGTGTGGAATGGTGTAACGAACAACTAAGGTGGACAATATCTTGGTATCAGGTATCTGCCATAGTTTCTTGCTTGCTGGGACCTGAGAGAGCAGAAAAGATGCAGATTTTTGCCGGCGATGTTGTTCCTCGTAAAAAGCCTGATCCGGTAATCTCTCCGTGCCCTTATACTTTTAACAGCTATTGGCAGGACACAATTGCTGGATCAACTACTCATATCATGTCACGACAATATCTAGATATGAGCTCTTCTGAAACGAAGCTTTTTCTTTTCCTCTCAAGAAGGACGTTCGATTTCCCTTTTCATGGTTTTAAATGAACCAATGGCCTTTATTCTGTGCAGGCCATTTATAACCTAGCAGCTCAAACACTAGGAGTTGACCCTGGGAGGTATTTGGCTGAGACCGAGAATTTCTGCATTTTGATTATTAGAGAAAACAAGTTAATGGAACTAATAAGTAATAAGAATATCATAACCCTATGGTCAAACATCTTACGTTTTCCATGAACATTTGTGTTCTGTCAGCTGTGTTGTCATCGAGGACAGTGCCATAGGTCTTGCAGCAGCCAAAGCAGCAGGAATGAAATGCATTGTGACCAAGAGCGGGTAAGTCTTGGGAAATTCTTCAAGGCATTCTTTGTTTTTGCGTCTTCTATTTATTCAGACTACTCCCTGTTGGGACTAATAATAATTATAACAATCATTGTAAATCCAGAATCCAATATGCCGAATTAATAGAACACAAACATAAATAAGAATACATGAATACATTGCAGTTATTGGTCCTCCTCAAGCAACGTGGTTAGGTCTTCCAGATCAACACGCACTTAGAAGAGAACTTGCAGAGAAAACTCTCTCTCATTGACGATGGGATATCAGGGAGAAAATAACCATGTGTGTGATGATGAGATTTTGATGTATAATGGGATCAAAGATGATCACACTACACACGAATTCAGGATCTTTATGAACAAGATGAGAATCTTCGTTCTCAAAGTTGTTAAGGATCAACTAAACTCAACGAAAGAAGATGGAAAACGAAACAAGAATGGAATTCGTTTACCAATTTGATGAACGTTTGATGAACGAATGATGGATGATTGAATGAATGGACGAATGAATGATAATGGCTTTGAAGTCTTCAATGGAGATATAGACACACCACTCCAAGAATCCTCCAATTCTACCTTTCACCACTAAGGGACGCCAACCCTAGGCTAGAAGTAGGAATGAACGAAACTCCCTCAAGAGTCATCGAAAACTAGCACAAAAGCTAGAGAGAAAACAACATCATGTGTGTTTGATTTGTATTTGATATATTGAATAATGTGTTTACAAAGGGCACCCAAGGGGTCTATTTATAGTAAACGAGAAGCCCCTTGGCGTGTACAATGAAAGAAATACAAGGGATCTAGCTTACATCATCTAATACAAGTGTGACATCATAAAGAAACAAATGTACATAGGTTAGATTAAAACAATGATAACTAGCTCGTTTCTCTTCTAAACTTCAAGATTCAAAACCTATTGGAAAGCTCCTTTGATGTAGATCATTTGACCCTTGGATGACTTCTACAATATCTTCATGGTTCTTGAGATATGGAGCAAATTACCGAGCTACCCTTGATGAAGCAATTCGTTTGTGTGAGAGTCATGAGTGATTGAAGCTCCTTTTCCATGTAATCGAGTATTTGGCTCCCATGATGTATATTTGGGACCAAATCTACATCATTCCCCCCTAGTTGAGAAGAGTTTGTCCTCAAACTAGGAAGTTCTTCTTCACCTCCATAGTAGGGCTTAAGATCACTCACGTTGAAAGTACAACTTCCTTCATAGTCTTCACTAAGTTGTAGTTTAATAAGCATTGTCACCAATCCTTTCCAAAACTTCATAAGGACCATCTCCTCTTGGTGCTAGCTTACCTTTCCTCTTAGAAGGAAATCTTTCTTTCTTCAAGTGAATCCAAACAAGATCTCCCGGTTCAAATACAACCTTTTTCCTTGTTCTATTCACTCTACTTGCTACATCTTGTGTATACTTCAAGATTTTCTCACGAACTTCTTCATGTAGCTTCTTAATCTCTTCCATCCTATTATTAGCTTCAAGACTAAACTTTGTTGATGCAGAAATAGGTGTGAGATCCATAGGTTGGAGAGAATTCCTTCCATAAACCACTTGAAAAGGTGACAAACCCGTAGCTTTGCTTGGACTTCTATTGAAGGCAAATTCAGCGTGACATAGAAGAGTATCTGTAACGCCCTGGAAATTCAATTATAGAAAGTCAAAGTCAAACTAATGTTAACAGACAAAACTTAGCGGAAGACTTCAAATTCAGTTTGGGCGTCACTGCCGTATCCCCGAAGGAACACAAGGCGAGAAAGGAAAACACAACTGTCTGCTAACGGTAACTACTACAACTCAAAACAAAACTTTAAGATATCATAATGAAAACAAAATAAAAAGTCTACCCCTAACGTTTAAAACAGTTTAAGTTCATTTCAATTCATTTTGGGGAGAGGGATCGAATCAAACGTTTTACAAACCTTTAATCCCATACTGTTTCCTCAACCCATCCAATCCATATTTTTATTTGCGGGCGGGATATCAAATCCCTTAAAGTAACATCGCCTACCAAAGGCATCAAGAACATCGCCTACCAAAGGCATAAATAATATCGCCCACCAAAGGCATCAAAACATCGCCTACCAAAGGCATCAAGAACATCGCCCACCAAAGGTATAAATAATCGCCTACCAAAGGCATCAAAATACTATCCTATATCAGGGAAGGAAGCCCTGATCTCCTGGTCCATAACCCTGCAGATTGTTACACCTGCACAACAGGTTATCCCCCGAAACCCGCTTAACGTTTCCACTTGAATTATTTACACAATCTTCAAACTCAACTCACGACTCTCAAGTCAAACCATCCCAAGTTATCAAAATCATTAACAAAACTTTGAATAAAAGACCAACCAATTTCTCAACTCAAATAAACCAAGATCACAATCGAGACAAAAAGATTATCAAAACAGATGGTCGTATTTCCACAAAAGTCCCCTTTCGGGATGCAATTCTCAAAATAGATTATAAAACATCAAAACACATTTAAAGAGCATCCCGGTGGGGATTAGAGCATAGAAAATTACCTGATATACTTCACAAAGACAAAGAAAGAAGAACACACTTGAGCTCACTAACGTCTCGCACTAACTCGGGCCTAGAATAAAAGTAACTATCTAATCAAAACGCGTTCTAACGAAGTTAGTATTAACTATTAACTACCTAACCCCTCCCCTAGGAACACTTAGGTTCCTATCATTTATGAAATTACACTTAACACCTCCAAGAAAACACATAACAAGATCACATATTATTTTCACTCAACAATTCTTATAAAAAGAAGCAAGCAGAGGACAGATTATAATGTTCACATAAAACGGGTCACAACTCGACTTCCCGACATCCTACGGGGCTGGTTCTGGACTTTTCGGAAACCTCGGGATGTCTACTAAAACTTCTATGTTGATGGTTAAGCCCAAATCAGTCCCGAAGGACTCCAAAAACACCCGTCTTTCCCATTGGTCCAGTTCTGACAGGTTCTGGTAAAACGGTTATAACTCGGGCTATACAAATCAAACGTTCAATCCGTAAAATTCCTATGGTTCCTAACATCTAAGGGAACCTCCAGTCCAAAGGGTTTGATCAAAAGACAACTACGCTAACCGTGGCAACCCGATCTTTAGGTGCTAACGAAACTGTCCCGATAACGGTTATTAACAAATTTGTTATTTCGGTTCTAACCTTTACCAAAAGGTCTTGGGGTTCTAACTTGGGCTTCAAACGATACTTAGGGTCTAAGATACAAGGTCCAACTCCATCTTTAGGTTCAACAATCAAACTTGTAGAGGTAAACTTAATAAAACAAGAACACCTTAATAAAACTTTAATTAAAACTTAAGTCGTACAATGAAATAAAATTACTTTGAACATAAAACGTGTAAACAAGGCTTTAAAGATTTTAAAACATGAATTAGTTATAAGATTACAACAAGAATTTCACAAAGTAAAACAAAGGTGGTTAAACATGCGATTTCTTTAAACAAGAATCAAGAAAGACTTAGGTTACATGTAAAAGAACATAAAGAACTTAGACACATTAAAACTACCAATCAATAATTTAAAGTTTTATTAACAAGAAACCAACTTAATTTATTTAACAACTTAACAAGATTTATTTTTTTAAGAAACAATAAAGAACATAACGATTTAATAACTAAACATTCAAGAATTTAACCTATGTAATAAATTTCCAAATTCGTACATACAATAATATTGTGGTCTAAACGATTCATGTAAAGAATATAAAGAATATTAAAGAATCACTTCCAAATCTAATAATAAACTATTACAACCTAAATCTAATTACAATTTTATAACATAAAATTACACATATCAAGTAAACAAATTACACATAACAAATAATAATTTACACATAATTACAACCAAGAACAAGATTACAATTAATTTCCCCTAATTACACAAATTACAGAATTTATAAACAATAATAATTACAATTATAAATCAGATTTTGATAATAAAACAAGAAAAGAAAAAAAAAGAAAAAGAAAAGAACAAGAAAGGTTAGGGCAGATTAGGGTTAGGGTTTAGGGTTTGAGTTTTGTATGGTTGTAATTCCACAACGTGCCTAATCCCATCATTAAGACCAAAAAGATAACGTACCAAAGTTTGTGGCTCGTCCTCCTTTAGATCACACCTCCAAAGTAGATGCTCAAATTCCTTTGTGTACTCCTCCACGCTTCTTCCTCCTTGAACCAATCTTTGCAATTTGTAGTAGTTGTCACGTAGGTAGCTAGATGGTAGGAACTTTTCTTGGAGCTTTCTTTTCATCTTATCCCACGTACGCACCTTATCTTTCCCCTTTGCTTGCCGCTTCTTTTGCAAGTTTGTCCACCAAATGCTTGCATGCTTTCGTAGCTTTAGGGCAACATACTTGACCTTCTTATCATCTTCCACATCTTTGAGATCAAAGACCCTTTCCACGGTTTGTATCCAATCCAAATAAACTTCCGGATCAAGATCACCAACAAATTCGGGGATCTCTACTTTGAAGCCGAACCTTTCCTCCTTTGGACGTCCATGTCTCTTTCTTGGAACGTCCTCTTCTCCTTCTCCACTTGATGATTTACTTGATACTTCCTCAAGATTCTCCCTTTCTTGAAGGCGCATGTAGTATGCTACTTGTTTGTTGAGATACTTGATTCTTTGTTTCATCTTCTCAACATCTTCTGGGGACGATGGAGAGGACTTTGTATGATAGCTTTCACTCGCCATTAGAACCTATCTTGATTCAAAAAGATCACAAGAAACTCATGGAAGGAAGGTTAGCACGGATGGGACGTGGGTATGGGACTGATTTGGGTAGGTTTGTGTTTGGTTTTGGGTTCTTAGAGGAGCTTGGGGTACTTAATGAGATCTTTAAGGGTACTTGATGAGTACTAGGAAGAACTATCAAGGGTAACGTGAGATGAAGATATGAATGAAATTTTGTGATGGGAAGCATGATGGGAAAGCGTGTGAGAGAAAAGATTGTAAAAGATTGTTTCAAGAACTAAGAGATTCAAACTCCTTAGCTCTGATACCAAATTTGATGCATAATGAGACCAAGGAACAATCTCATTACACAAAATCTAAGGATCTTTAAAAGCGAAGATAGGAATCCTCTTCTCAAAGTTCCAAAGAACCAAAAATGGAATAGAAATGGATGAAAAAGGATGGAAAGAACTATGAAAGATGGTTACCAAAAGATGGAAACAATGAACGAATCAATGATGAATGAACGAACAAGTGAACGAACGAATGTTGAATGTTGTTGACGAAGGTAGCTTGGACGTGAATGTTGAAGAACTCACGTTTCTTGATGAATTCTTGTTGAATTCTTGATGAAGCACTCGAATTAGATGATAAATGGACGATTGGTAGATGGATAGTTGATGGCTTTTGAAGATTCTTTGAAGGATACAGACTCACCACCTCCAAGAATACTCCAATTCCTTCCTTTCACCACTAAGGTTGCCACCCTTAGCTAGAAGAAGGGGATATTTCAAATCCCACAAAAGAGAGACGAAAACGCCTAGCACAAATGCTAGAAAGAACACAACATGTGTTTGAAAAATTCAATGTGAATGACTTGAATGAATTGAATGAATTACAAGCACCTAGGAGGGGGTATTTATAGTAGAAACCCTTCCCTTAGGCGTACAACTTCAAGATTCTAGCCCATATTGGCTTACATCATTCATCCTAATGCTTACATCATAAAGAAAACAATATACTAAACTATATTACAAATATGAATAACTCCTTGGATTCTCATCCAAATTCAAAGATTCTTGAACCATATGAAAGCTCTTGGAATGTAGAATAATCCCTTCTAGGATGACTTCTATGATAGCTTCACTGTCCTTGAAATAATGAGCAAAAGTATACGTCCGCATGAGTTGATCCTTCCAAGTAGGAGATAAAGAGAGACTTGAACTCTTCTACCTTCTATGTGAGTATTAGTTGTCTGCTTGGTTGTCGTTGATGCTTTATGCTATCAATTATGCATCAAAGTGCGGCATGCGCTGTTGGTCACCGAGAGAGGGAGAGAGAGAGGAGAGGGGAGTGGCTAGGGTTTGAGAGAGGGATTAGTGTTTAGGGTTGGAGAGGGGAAGAAAGAGGGTTTATATACTGCCCATAATTAGGCCAAAATTAACCCAACTAATCCTAACTCAGCCCATTTAACAACTAAAACAGGTTTTCATTTGTAAACCAATTTATTAATAATTATAATATAGGTAAAATAAAACACCAATAATATTTATATTAATAATAACATATACCAAATAATATTCACGTAATTAAAATAACACCAAAATATTAACCTACGAGAATACTATTCTACCCTTGTTAGTCCCTCAATGGTCCTACGAGCTCAAGCGATAGCATAAATAAACACAAACGAACAATAAAACACGAAGTCAAACATAATATACTAACGACGTCATGGTCAACATCTTTGGATTTTTCAGGGTTTTACAGTATCCTACCCTTTCTTATCTTTACTCACCAATACTCGAAGTAAAGCTCCCAAAGTACGGTTTGTAACTTCAGTTTGTCCATCCGTTTGTGGATGACATGTGGTGCTAAACTTCAACTTTGTACCAAGCTTCTTCCACAATGTAAGCCAGAAATGACTAAGGAACTTCGAGTCTCTATCACTCACCATGGTCTTTGGAATACCATGTAACTTCACCTTTTCTTCAAAGTATAGATTTGCAACTTTAGTAGCATCATAGGTGGTATGGCATGGAATGAAGTGTGCCATCTTTGAAAACCTATCAACAACCACCATGATGGAATCCTTGCCTCTTTGAGTTCTTGGTAGACCCACAACGAAGTCTAAACTCACATCTTCCCATGGACTATGTGGAATAGGCAAAGGAATATACAAGCCTTGTGGTAAAGCGTGAGCCTTCGAAATATTGCAAGTATTACACCGTTTAACCATATGCTCGACATCTTTGATCATGCTAGGCCAAAAGTAATGCTCTTTCATCATCAAATAAGTTTTCTCAATGCCAAAATGACCCACCAAAGATCCTCCATGGACTTCCATAATCAACAATTCTCGAATGCTATTCTTTGGAATACATAGTTGATTTCCCTTAAAAAGAAATTCATGCTCAATATGAAAGAGTTGGTGGGGATGCTTCTTGCAAAGCTCATAAACCTCCTTGAAATCTTCATCATTCTCATACAACCCTTTAATATGCTCAAAACCAAGGACTCTTGAATCAAGAACATGAGTGAGTAAGTATCTTCGAGATAAAGCATCCGCTCCTTTGTGAAGATGTCCCGCCTTATGCTTTATCACAAAATGAAACGCTTGCATATACTCAACCCATTTGGCGTGTCTTGGATTAAGCTTGTGTTGCCCTTGAATGAACTTAAGAGCCTCATGATCACTATGTAGAATGAATTCACCACTTAGAAGATAATGTCGCCAATACTCAAGAGCTCTTATAATTGTATAGAACTCTTTATCATATGTGCTATACTTCCTTTTGGCTTCATTCAACTTCTCACTAAAGAAAGCAAGAGGTCGGCCCTCTTGGGATAAAACGGCTCCAATTCCAACTCCACTTGCATCAACTTCAACTTCAAAGACTATCAAAACAAGGTAATGCAAGAATAGGTGCATGACATAATTTCTCTTTAATCAACTCAAACGCTTCATTAGCACCCTTACTCCATGAAAACTCTTTCTTTTTCAACAACTCGGTCATAGGTGCAAGAATGGAGCTAAAATTCCTTATGAATCTTCTATAATATGATGCTAAACCATGGAAACTCCGTACCTCATGAATTGATGTGGGTGTAGGCCATTCTTGAATAGCTTTCACTTTCTCCTTGTCGACTTGTATGCCATCTCTTGAAAGAACATACCCAAGGAACACGATCTTGGACGAGAAAAAGTGGCACTTCTCCATGTTGGCGTAGAGTTGCTCTTTCTCCAAAATGTACATGACCAACTCTAGATGCTTTACATGCTCCTTTTCACTTTTGCTATATACAAGAATATCATCAAAGTAAACTACAAAACACTTGCCAATAATAGGCTTCAATACATGATTCATAAGACGCATGAAAGTAGATGGTGCATTAGTAAGGCCAAACGGCATGACAAGCCATTCATACAAGCCTTCTTTCGTCTTGAATGCCGTTTTCCACTCATCTGCTTCATGAATTCGAATTTGATGATATCCACTCCTCAAATCAACTTTGGAGAACACAACACTCCCATGTAGCTCATCAAGTAGATCCTCAAGACGTGGTATTGGGAACCTATACTTGATTGTGATCTTGTTTATGGCCCGACAATCCATACACATACGTTGAGATCCATCTTTCTTTGGACTTCAAAGCCATTATCATTCATTCGTTCTCATCCATCATTCGTTCATCAAACGTTCATCAAATTGGTAAACGAATTCCATTCTTGTTTCGTTTTCCATCTTCTTTCATTGAGTTTAGTTGATCCTTAAGAACTTTGAGAAGGAAGATTCTCATCTTGTTCATAAAGATCCTGAATTCTATGTGTAATGAGATCTCTTTGATCCCATTATACATCAAAAGAGTATAACAGTAAACTTGCTTAGGATTTGACCGATTACTATTCCGCCCATCATGGAATAATAATAAGTCTCTGGTATCCACACATTAGAGCCCACATCTTATCTGATACAATAAAGCCCAATATATATACTTATTGGATCACTTTTACTCGGGTTATAAACTATGACAATTATTATGATGTATATTCGTTTACATATAAGCTCATCATCGGACTATGATCCAACAATCTCAAACTTGAGCTATATGTGAAGCCTTATGAATATACTTACACAGTAATCCAAAGTATTGAGCTTAACTTTACTATCATCATCACAATGTATTTAAACAATCTCGTCCATTAATGATATCAACATACGATCAAAGAGGCCTTCATTACAATTACTGTAATTCGACCCATCAATAATCACACACGTTAATACTAAGGAATGACATGGATCAAGATGCGAATGGGCAATATGAAAATATCATGCAGTGTGATCTTAACATGACTATTTCCAACTATCCACCTTAAACTTTATTGAGATTATACTATATCCAAAATAAAACAGAGTGCGAAAGGAAACTTCACCATAACTTTATTCTGCAGAAAACATCATCACAACTATGAAGAACCAACATCTAATGTCAAAATAAGCATGCAAATTACAAACTTCCACTAGAGTTGAACATCTTCAAAAGATGATGTAACACCCATATGAGCAACATGCTTATGGAACTTGACGGGTGGTAACCCCTTAGTATGCAGATCCGCAACCATAGAGTTTATACCAATATGCTCAATCAACAATTCCCCACTCTGAACTCTTTCCTTAACAACTAAGAATTTGAGGGCCACAAATTTTGACATTCTCGAACTCTTGTTGTTGTTGGAAAACAAGATTGCAGGCTCATTGTCATAAAAAACCATGAGTGGTCTTTGAATAGTGTCAACTACACCCAGTGACAAAATTTTGCAACCATATCCCTTGATTTGATGCCTCATAGCAAGTGATAAACTCTGCTGCCATAGTGGAAGATCCCATAATGGACTGTTTGCCATTCTTCCAAGAGACAACTCCTCCAGCCAACAGATAAATGTATCCGGAGGTTGACTTCATGCTATCCTTGCATCCAACCAAGTCAAAGTCACTGTACCCAATGACCTCAAGCTGATCTGACCTTCGATATGTGAGCATGTACTCCTTTGTTCTTTGTAGGTACCGCAACACCCTTTTGAATGTTTCCAGTGTTCCAATCTTGGATTACTTAAGTACCGCCCCAACATTCCTGTGATATATGCAATGTCTGGATGAGTGCAGACTTGTGCATACATTAGGCTTCCTATCGTTGACGCATAGGGAATTTTTTCCATTTCGATTTTCTCAAAATCATTCTTAGGGCACTTTGTGAGACTAAATTTGTCTCCCTTAGCCATAGGGGTATCTCCTTATTTGAAATTTTGCATGCCAGATCTTTTAAGTACCTTTTCGATATAACTCTTTTGTGACAATCCAATGATAGCTCGAGAGCGATCTCGATGTACCTTGATTGATGGAGATCTACTTAGCCTTGGTCTCACCTTTGGGGACCCTAGGTTCATGGAAGGAGATGAAGATTCACATAGTATTGGGCTTACCTTTGGAGACCCAAGATTCATGGAGAATGATGGAGATTAGTCCAACTTAAGGTCACGTCCAAAGCCCAAGAGAAACGTCCAAGTTCAAGCCCAACTTAAGATGGATCATGTGATAGCTTAATAGAAAAGAAATTCACAGTTTTGGCATTTCCAAGATGAAGTTCACAGTTTTGGCATTTCGAAGAAGAAGTTCATATTTTTTGTGTTTTCCTTATTAGTAGCAAGTTTATTATTGTATTTTTATTATTATTAGCGGAGTGTGATACCAAGTAATATCTAATAGCTTAGGCATCAAGTTAGAGGAGTCTAGAAGAGTGTAGAAGTATCTAGAAGAGCTTAGAAGGGTCTATAAGGAGTAATCATAGTCTTGGATGACTAATTTTTGTAACTAATCCAATTAGGATTAGGAAAGCCAAACCTAGAAGGATTCATACAATTGTAGCTAATCCAATTAGGATTAGGAAATCCAAATCCTAGAAGGATTAGGCTGCTTAGGCATCAAGTACTAAGTCCTAGTAGGATAAGGACTTAGTCTAGTATAAATAGGGAGGTTTGTAATCAGTTTAGAGACACACATTCGAATATGATGAATATAATCCGAGTTTTTACTCACCGTTGAGAGTTCTCTTTTCCTTTTCTACTATTGTATCTTGAATTGACTATTCAAGTGGTGAGGTAGAGACTTGTCTCCTACTCTTAGAAGGTGTTTCTGCAACTAAGAGAAAGAGCAAGTAGCCTTAGGGATTGTCTTATGGTGTTTCTGTATCAAGTTCAATTCCCTTGAACTATCCTTTATCTATCTATCCTTAGTTAGATATCCTACAATCCTAAGGCTATTTCCACAACTCTCAAAATTACAACCTTTCACGTGAATCATCCCGAATCCTAACCTTCACGTGAGAAACCCTAAACCCTAGATTGGTTGCACGTCGTTCTATTGATGTGTAATTGATCAAAACCCTAGTTTTGATCAGTAATACATCAAAATTGGTATCAGAGCTTAGGTTTTCAAGAGAGTGCAACCCCAACGTCGCAAAGCACTATCTTTCTAAACCTAAACACATGACTATCATCAAGACTAGCCCAAACACGTTCAAAACACCATCCTTCTAAAACCCTAAACACATTACCATCATCATGGCCAGTGGGAGCAACCTTAGTCCCACTCATGAAGAGCTAGAGAAGAAGGTGGAGTACCTTGTAAAGCAGCTGGAACGACTAATACATCTATAACGAAAGGAGACTAGAGATTCTGGAGAAGAGGGGAGTGAAGCAGAAGCTTGGAGCCACCCTAGAAGGCCTTGTCAAACACCACGATGTGAGCCTAGAGAAGAGAAACTTGACTTCAAAGTTGATATTCCTGAATTAGAAGATAATCTTGATCCTGAAGTTTTCTTGATTGGAATCAAACTGTGGAGAGAGTCTTTGATATGAAAGACGTTCCTGATGAAAAGAAAGTCAAGTATATTGTTCTTAAACTTCGAAAACGTGCTAGTATTTGGTGGACTAACTTACAGAAGAAGAGGCAGCATGTTGGGAAAGAAAAGATTCGAACTTGGGAGAAGATGAAGAAGAAACTTCACTCTAAGTTTCTTCCCGTGAGCTACTTCAAAGATAACTACTTTAAGCTTCAGCAAGTCACCCAAGGGAGCAAAAGTGTAGAAGAATACACAAAGGAATTCGAGCACCTACTATGGAGATGTGATCTAAAGGAGGATGAACCTCAAACTCTTGTGAGGTACTTAGTTGGATTGAACGAAAGGATAAGGTATATTGTGGAACTTCAACCCTACTCTACACTTGATGAATTGAGTACTTTAGCTCATAAAGTTGAACAACAACAAAAGAGAAGGGGGAAAGAGATGTCAAACGAAAACCCTACAACACCTAAAGAACCCGTTCCGTATCCATCACAAGTACAACAAAACCCCACAAAATTTCCAAACACAAGAAACCCTACGTCCCAACAGCCCGTAAACCCACAAAAGAACCCACCCCCTGCCGTGAATAAGCCTATGGATACAAGGAGAAGGTGTTTCAAGTGCCAAGGACTTGGCCATATTGCAGCTGAATGTCCAAACCAGAAAGTCGTGTCCTTGGTAGAATTTCAAAACGCTCTATTCATTGAAACTGAACCAGATTGTGGAGAAGAACAAAAGGAAACAAAAGAAGAGGCAGTTTATGAAGAAGTTGAAGTTGGTCCAGATGAAGGAGAGCTATTAATCCTTCATCGCTCTCCAATGGAGGAAGAAACACAAAGAAAGGCTATTTTTCGAAATCGGTGTACAATCAAGAACAAGCCTTGCTCTTTGATTATTGATGGAGGCAGCCAAGCTAATGTGATATTCAAGTCTCTTGTGGACGAATTGCAAGTGCCCAGCACACCCCATCCAGCTCCATATACGATCCAATGGATTCATCAAGGCCAAGGCATTCAAGTTACTAGAAGATGTTTGGCGCAATTCTATATAGGTAACATGTATCATGATTCAATTTGGTGTGAAATTGTACCTATAGATGTGTGTCACATCTTATTTGGCAGGCCATGGATGTTTGATAGAGCCGTGATTCATGATGGCCGTGCAAATACATATTCATTCGTGATAGGCCAGAAGAGGATCACCCTTAGGTCCATGAGGAGCCAATTCATCCAACCGAGTTTGAGGGCAAACTCTTTGCAACCAGGGGAGAATGATGGAAATTCACCTAACCATGGTCTCACCTTTGGGAACCCTAGATTCATGGAAGGTGATGGAGGCCAGTCCCGCTCACCCAATAAGAAGATCTAATTCATTCAACCGAGTTTGAGGGCAAACTCTTTGCAACAAGGGGAGAATGATGGAGATCTGCTTACCCTTGGTCTCATCTTTGGGGACCCTAGGTTCATGGAAGGAGATGAAGATTCACATAGCCTTGAGTTCACCTTTGGAGACCCAAGATTCATGGAGGATGATGGAGATTAGTCCAACTTAAGGTCACATCCAAAGCTCAAGAGAAACGTCAAAGTTCAAGCCCAACTTAAGATGGATCACGTGACAACTTAATAGAAGAGAACTTCACAGTTTTGGCATTTCCAAGATGAAGTTTACAGTTTTGGCATTTCCAAGAAGAAGTGCACAGTTTTTGTGTTTTCCTTATTAGTAGCAAGTTTATTATTGTTTTTTATTATTATTAGCTGAGTGTGGTGTCAAATAATATCTAATAGCTTAGGCATCAAGTTAGAGGAGTCTAGAAGAGTGTAGAAGTATCTAGAAGAGCTTAGAAGAGTCTAGAAGGAGTAATCCTAGTCTTGGATGACTGATTTTGTAACTAATCCAATTAGGATTAGGAAAGCCAAATCCTAGAAGGATTAGGCTGCTTAGGCGTCAACTACTAAGTCCTAGTAGGATAAGGACTTAGTCTAGTATAAATAGGGAGGTTTGTAATCAGTTTAGAGACACACTTTCGAATATGATGAATATAATCCGAGTTTTTACTCACCCTTGAGAGTTCTCTCTTCCTTTTCTACTATTGTATCTTGAATTGGGTATTCAAGTGGTGAGGTAGAGACTTGTCTCCTACTCTTAGAATGTGTTTCTGTAACTAAGAGAAAGAGCAAGTAGCCCTATGGATTATCTTGTGGTGTTTCTGTATCAAGTTCAATTCCCTTGAACTATCCTTTATCTATCTATCCTTAGTTAGATATCCTACAACCCTAAGGCTATTTCCACAACTCTCAAAACTACAACCTTTCACATGAATCATCCCAAATCCTAACCTTGACGCGAGAAACCCTAAACCATAGATTGGTTGCACGTCGTTCTATTGATGTGTAATTGATCAAAACCCTAGCTTTGATCAGTAATACATCATTGATACCCAATACAAAAGAGGCGTCCCCACGATCTTTCATCTCAAAGTTCTTTGATAAAAATTTCTTGGTTTCGTGCAATAAGCCTATATCATTGCTGACAAACAATATGTCATCAACATACAAAACCAGAAAAATATACTTACCCCACTGAACCTATGGTATATACATTCATCAAGCAAATTCATCTCATAACCAAACGAGAGAGATACTTGGTGGACATTTAAGTACCATTGGCGAGACGCTTGTTTAAGCCCATAGATGGATTTCTTAAGTTTGCAAACCATATTCTTTAGGTCTCCAACCACAAAGTTTTCTTTTGCTTCATGTATATTGTTTCATCAATGTTGCCATTGAGAAACACTATTTTCACATCCATCCGCTGTAACTCAAGATCAAAATGCGCGACTAGTGCCATTATAATCCTTAAAGAATCTTTCTAAGAAACTAGAGAAAAAGTCTCTTTATAATTGATGCCTTCCTGTTGTGTAAATCCTTGCACAACAAGATGAGTCTTATATCTCTCCACATTACCATTTGAATCTTTTTTGGTTTTAAATCTCCACTTATTACCAATGGGCTTCACACCCTCTGGTAATGGGACGAGATCCCATACGTCATTGTCCTTCATGGATCGCATTTCCTTATTCATGGCTTCTAACCATTTTTGAGAATTTGCACTTTCCACGGCCAGACGCAAGTTAACTTGGTCATCTTCCTTCATCAATGACTTAATATCGTCGTTCATGACATCTATCCACTCTTGAGAATCAGAACTTTCACTGGTTTGAATTTCCGTCGAACTAATGTTTACCTCATGTTCATGGAGAATTACAATGTAGTCACCAGACAATGCACTTCTCCTCACTCTAGTGGATCTTCTTAATGTCACGAGTTCTTGAGGAGTAAGAGTTTGTTCTTCAGGAACAACCTCAAGGGTAGGAGGTTCTTTAGTATTGTCTTGAGGTGTGTCAGAAGCAAAATTAGGTATAAAACTTTAATCAATGCTAATAACACCTGTAGGAATGTGAACACATTCTTCTTCAAAGACAATATTCCTAATTGAGTCTCCCCCCACAAACTCGACATCCTCAAAGAACCGAGCATTAATCGTCTCAAAAAAGGACTTTGCCTTGGGATGATAAAACTTAAACCCTGGAGCTTTCAACGTAGCCAACAAAGTAACAACTAACTGTCCTTGAGTCTAGTTTCCTTTTATTCGGCCTATAAGACTTGGCTTCTTGCCAGTCCAAAGTTCATAAGGGATTTTAGTAGTTGCCTTTATTGGAACTTTGTTAAGGATATAAGCTGCAATCTTTATCCATCTCCCTAGAGTGACTATGGTAAGGTAAAATGATTAATCATACTCCTCACCATGTCTTTAAGATTCCTATTTTGCCTTTCAGCAACACCATTCATAGTAGGTGAACCCGGCATGGTATGCTGTGGGACGATACCATACTCTTCTATGAATTTTGCAAAAGGTCCTGGACATTGTTCACCTCAACTGTCATATTTACCATAGTATTCATCATCATGGTCAGATCTAACCCTTTTAATCCTTTTGCCAAGTTGGTTTTCAATTTCTACCTTGTAGTTTTTGAACACATCCAGAGACTATGATTTTTCATGAATGAGATATGTTGATGTATAATAGCTCAAGATCTATAATTTCAGCAAGCTATTAAACATCATATGGATGAAGGACCTTACGTCTGATACAATTAATTCAAGCAAATGAGAGAAAACAACAGTGAAGAAAGGGAAATGATGTGTTTAACTCAAGAATGGCGATATGAACCAGGTTCATATACACCATATAATAACAAGAGCTCACGAAGGATTCAAGAACTCACTCTAAAGGATGGAATTCAGTAACAAGGAATGGAAAATACAAAAAAGTAAAGGGTTATAACTAGAGATTGAGAACGATACAGATACACCACGATTTAATCACTAGTTTGAACAAGTGAATGGAGATCGATACAGATACACCACGACCCCAATCACAAGGGCAACCTTGATTATCTCCTTAGTTACAGATACACCTTTTAAAGAGATTGATTAAGTCCTACCTATCACCATTTGGTTGTCAATCAAGATACAGAAGTATTTGAGAGTTTTAGATACTCGCAAACAATAAGCTCAAAGCTTTCTCTATTTCATCAAAGTCATATCAAAGTGAATGCTATTACAAACTAGTATTTATACACTGGAACAAACTAAAGGAAAGCAAGCAGCTAGGTAACTAAACTCTCTAATTTGAGGTTTCTTAAGTATGAAGAAACCTCCTAATCTTACTTAATTAAACTAATTACATCAGAATAAGTTAATACATAACTTTAGCATGAGGTTTTCGTCCAATTGGATGGCAAGGAGGGCCAATCAGATCACTCGACATGGTACATCTTCATTGGCTCCTTATACTTGATCCAAATCCATGGCTGCCAATTGCTATAACAAGGTTGGTGTGTTTCTTCCTTCAGTAGGGAACGTCCTTGGGCGTCCCAAGATAAGGGAATAACAAACACTAAGTGAAAAGAACAAAATTAACCTTGTCATCACACTTCAAAAAAACAAACAACTCCAAGTAAACATCCTCTACGCATGTCCAGATTTGAAATAGCTGTGTAGAATGCAAATGTCCTTCAAATGACTTGTTCTTGGGCAATCAGGAAAGCTTGGACATCATACTACAAAAGTCTCCTAGGCACAAAATGGGGGAGAGGTCTCAATTCTGAGATATTGAGACAAGTAGATGAGGCATCACATAGGGTAAACGACCTTCTAGCTTGTCAAGGCCCTTCTTGGATTCATAGATGGCCTCAAAGCATGCTGGCACCAAATAAGGTTGCGAGGGCTGATTTCCATCATATATGTAGCCATATCTAAAATAATCATCTATGAACGGTATAAAGTATTGTTGGCTATTCTAAGAAGGATTTGGAAAGGGCCCACAAATGTCCGTATGTATAAGTTCTAAGATGTCTATAGTTCTATTGCCTTCAAATGTCCTTTGGTTGGTTTGTTTGCCCTTTATACAATCAACACACATCCATGTCTGTGAAAGTTAAGGGTTCAAGAATTATCCTCTTAGAGATCAGATGGAGATCTGCCTAGCCTTGGTCTCACCTTTGGGGACCCTAGGTTCATGGAAGGAGATGAAGATTCACATAGCCTTTGGCTCACCTTTGTAGACCCAAGATTCATGGAGAATGATGGAGGACCATCCACGCCTAGCCCACCAAGCTCAACTAAGGAGGTCCAACTTGTTTACAAGGAAGTAGAGAGGGCCCTAGAAGGAGGATCCATCAAGGAGGCCCAACGTCCAATCCATGTTGTATGCTCTATCTTTCAAGAGGACGTCCAAACAAGTTAAACGAGGCCCAAGTTCACGTCCAAGAAGAAGTTCACAGTTTTGACATTTCTAAGATGAAGTTCACAATTTTGGCATTTCCAAGAAGAAGTTCACATTTTAGTGTTTTCCTTATCAGTAGCAAGTTTATTAGTGTATTTTTATTATTGTTAGTTGAGTGTGATGCCAAGTAATATCTAATAACTTAGGCATCAAGTTAGAAGAGTCTAGAAGGAGTAATCCTAGTCTTGGATGACTAATTTTATAACTAATCCAATTAGAATTAGGAAAGCCAAATCCTAGAAGGATTAGGTTGCTTAGGCGTCAAGTTAAGAGTCCTAGTAGGATTAGGACTTAGTCTAGTATAAATAGGGAGGTTTGTAATCAGTCTAGACTAGACCTGGGCAACGGGCTGGGGACCCGCCCGGCCCGGCCCGAAAAAGTGCGAGCCAGGGCCACATTTTTTGAAGGCGGCCCGGAAAGACTGGGGACCCGAAGATTGGACGGGCCGGGCTCGGGTCAAGGTCTGCGACCCGGCCCGACCCGCTGACCCGATTATATATATATAAAGGGACAAAAACATGAATACCCATTTCAATTTTATGCTTCTGCGTCTTCGCTCTGATCCTTCAAATTCATAAGTAGAATAAATGAGGATGATAATGTGTCTGTGCAAGACTTTCTGACCAGCCTTACCTTCAATCAGCTAAAGTGACACAATGCGTTAGAAACACAAACAAGGAATCCCCTGGTATCTCTGCGTGGAGATGTTCCTGAATCTTGAATATGGCTGAGGTATCCAGGAATTGCATTGAGACATTTCTGGACGTGACTTTTCATATTGAGACTTTATATCCAAATAGAAAATGCAAGGCTGGGCATTTTAAGGTTGGATTTGGCAGTTCATTCCCTTGTTTGTCCATTAGTAATGACACCGTCACACGAAAGAATGAAATCTTTTACATTAAGAATCGCATCCATCTTTTATTTGGTTAATTGGTTTGGTCAAATGTTGTAGGACAATTTGAATTTCAGAATTTTTTTTTTTATATTTGAATTTCGGAATGTTGAATGTTATATCCAGGTGGTTGTGCATTACAGAATTTGGTTAATTATTGTTGAAATCAGGTCTAAAATGCATGGAGTATTCAAAATTTTTGGTATAAAAAAAGTAAAAAAATTCACGGTGCACAACTGCTGGCCCGCTGACCCGGCCCGCGGCCCACGGGGTCAGGGCTCGGGCCGACATTGTCTGACCCGAAGGTCGGGTTGGGCCGGGCTCGAGTCGTGGGTCACAAATTTTCGACCCGCCTGACCCGGCCTGCGGCCCGGCCCGGCCCGCTCAATGCCCAGGTCTGGTCTAGACACACAATTTCGATCATAATGAATACAATTAAGCTTTTGTTTACCCTTGAGAGTTTCTCAAACCCTCGTTTCCTTTCTACTATTGTATCTTGAATTGGTTATTCAAGTGGTTAGGTAGAGCTTGTTCCAATGTTCCAATACTTAGAAGGTGTTTCTGTAACTAAGTAAAAGAGCAAGTAGCCCTAGCGATTCAACTTGTGGTGTCTCTGTATCAAGTTTGATTCTCTTGAACTATCCCAGTTACTATCTTGTTGAGTTATCTCTAGCAAACCCTAAAGTTATTTTCGTGATCCTCACCCTATTCTAAGATTCCTTGAACCATCCCTAAGTCTCCATCTTTACGTAAATCCCTACAAAAACCCTAACTTTTCACGTAAACTACCCTAACCCTAAGATTGGTTGCACGTCTTATCTTGATGTGTAATTGATCAAAACCCTAGCTTGCATCAGTCAATCTTAATGATAATAATAAGTTCAAACAGAGTCGTATCCCATCCCAAAATATCAAGTTTCCACTAATATTCCATCTTTGGATGACAATATTAACTTCTTATTGACATCTTGGTGTAGTCATAAAAAATTGATAAAATAAACATGTCGAATAATGAATCCTCCTCTGGGTTGATTCAATAATCACACGTAAACAAAAAAATTATCACATGTTTATAACCACAATCATTCATCCAATTAGGGATGGCAATGGCCAGGGTATAAGGCGGGTCCTGCTGGACCCGAACCCGGGCCAATCAATTTTTTTGGACCCGGACCCGCCCCGAGACCCGGTGGGTCTAAAAAATTCAGACCCGGACTCGGACTCAGCGGGTTCGCGGGTCCTTAACAGGTCCTTAATGGGTCCAACCATATTATTCATTTTTTACTAGATTTGTTAACTGTAACGCCCCGAAAATTTAATTATAAAAAGTCACAGTCAAACTAACGTTAACAGACAAAACTTAGCGGAAGACTTCAAATTTAGTTTGGGCGTCACTGCCGTATCCCCGAAGGAATACAAAGCGAGAAAGGAAAACACAACTGTCTGCTAACGGCAACTACTAACAACTCCAAAACAAAACTTTAAGATTTCATAACAAAACTAATATAAAATGATTCAAGGACTTCTAGACTCGTCGTCCTCACTTCTAATTCCCGTCCCCAGCATTTAGATCTTCACCTGAAAACAAGACATTTCAAAAATGAGGGGGAAATCTCAATAATGTCTACCCCTAACGTTTAAAACAGTTTAAGTTCATTTCAATTCATTTTGGGGAGAGGGATCGAATCAAACGTTTTACAAACCTTTAATCCCATACTGTTTCCTCAACCCATCCAATCCATATTTTAATTTGCGAGCGGGATACCAAATCCCTTAAAGTAACATCGCCTACCAAAGGCATCAAGAACATCGCCTACCAAAGGCATAAATAATATCGTCCACCAAAGGCATCAAAACATCGCCTACCAAAGGCATCAAGAACATCGCCCACCAAAGGCATAAATAATATCGCCTACCAAAGGCATCAAAATTCTATCCTATATCAGGGAAGGAAGCCCTGATCTCCTGGTCCATAACCCTGCAGGTTGTTACACACCAACAAAGTTATCCCCCGAAACCCGCTTAACGTTTCCACTTGTATTATTTAAACAATTTTCAAACTCAACTCACGACTCTCAAGTCAAACCATCCCAAGTTATCAAAATCATTAACAAAACTTCGAATAAAAGACCATCCAATTTCTCAACTCAAATAAACCAAGATCACAATCGAACCAAAAAGATTATCAAAACAGATGGTCGTATTTCCACAAAAGTCCCCTTTCGGGATGCAATTCTCAAAATAGATTATAAAACATCAAAACATATTTAAAGAGCATCTCGATGGGGATTAGAGCATAGACAATTACCTGAATAACGTCACAGTACCGCAATAAGGAGAACACACTTGAGCTCACTATCGTCACGCACTAACTCGGGCCTAGAATAAGAATAATTATCTACTCAAAACGCGTTCTAACAAAGTTAGTATTAACTATCAACTACCTAACCCATCCCTTAGGAACACTTAGGTTCCTATCAGATTGGTCAACGGGGTGGCGATTTTTGAGAAATCTTGCACGAACTTCCTATAATACCCTGCCAAGCCCAGAAAACTCCTAACCTCCGTGGCATTCTTCGGTGTCGGCCACTTGGTGATGGCCTCCACCTTTTGGGGGTCTATCACATTCTTCCTTGGACACCACATGTCCTAAGAATGCTACTTGTTCCAACCAAAACTCACACTTCTTAAGCTTCGCATAAAGCTCGTTGCTCCGTAGAGTCGTCAATACTTCTCTTAGATGATTCGCATGCTCCTCTCGTGTTCCTGAATATACCAATAGGTCGTCGATGAACACCACTACAAACTTATCCAGGAACGGCTTGAACACTGCTCATCAAATCCACGGCGGGGCATTTGTAAGCCCAAAAGGCATTACCACGAACTCATAATGGCCATACCGAGTTCGGAATGCGGTTTTAGAGATATCTTCTTCGCGAATTCTTAACTGGTGATAACCCGACCTCAGGTCTATCTTAGAAAACGTTGTTGCTCCTCGCAACTGGTCGAAAAGATCATCAATACGAGGTAAAGGGTAACGATTCTTGACGGTAATCTTGTTCAACTCCCGGTAATCGATGCACAACCTCATGCAACCATCCTTCTTCACGAACAGTACAGGTGCTCCCCATGGTGACGTGCTGGGTCGTATATATCCCTTTTCTAGACTCGGCCCACCGGTGAGTCTTCAACTCCTTAAGCTCTGCGGGCGCTATGCGATATGGGGCTTTTGAAACAGGTGCGGCCCCCGGCTCCAAATCGATGCAGAAATCTACCTCCCTGATTGGAGGCAAGCCCGGGATTTCCTCCGGAAATACATCAAAATACTCCCGCACTACCGGGATATCCTCAATCGTAAGCTCCTCCGCCTTGGTGTCGATTACGTTGCATAGAAACCCTTCACAACCTTGGCCCAACAACTTCTGAGCCTTGAGGGCAGAGATGATCCGTACACTCTGAAGATGCCTATCACTCCAATGCACTACCTTCTTTCCGTTCGGTCCCATTAAGGTCACCTTTTGCTTATAACAATCTATCTGGGCTCTATATTTTGCTAACCAGTCCATCCCCAAAATAACGTCGAACTCCATTAGGTCAAACATATAAAGGTCGGCCTCTGGTAGGTAGGGCTACCGACATAGGCTTACTATTCTCCGAGGGTTTCATCTTAGCCTTCTCTACTATAGCTCGTCCAACAAAAGAATGACTAGCACCAGAATCAAATAAAACAGAGACATTGTAGAGGTGGAGAGAGAAGGTACCCGTCACAACGTCTGCTTCATTCTCAGCCTCTTCTTTCCTCATTACGTATACTCGTCCTCCTCCGTTGCGCGATGGTTGTTGTTGCGGACGAGGCTGGTTTGCTGGCCTCCCTTAGTTATTCTGATTTCCACCAGATCCACCTTGGTTTTGCTGTTGTGACCTTTGGTTCCCATTATAGCCTCCCCGATTTTGATATGTTGTCTACGGGGCTCTCCAATTCCCCTTATTCCCATTGTTTCCATTACTTCCGTTGCTTCCATTGTTCCCTCTACTTCGGCCCCCTGTCGGCTGCTGAGGACACTGACGTACCTGATGTTGGAAACTCCCGTAGTTGAAACATCCTCCTCGCACGTTCCTTGCTCTACAATCCCGTGGATAATGGCCTGGTCGACCACAAACCTTGCAGATTGGAATATTCGATGGCCTACGCCCCGAAGACTGGTTTCCCTGCCAGTTGTTAGGGCGGAACCTCTTCTCTTGATAATGTTGAGATGGGTTAAAACGGGGTGGCTCTTTCCTCTTTTGCCCCTGTATGCCTAACTGTCGTTCCATGTCATGCATCACCCTTTCTACAGTGAGGGCAACGTTCAACATGTACTGGTAAGACGTGAACTCTCGCGATGACATGCGATCCTGAATCTTGCAGTTCAGTCCATCCCAGAAACGGTCCATCCTTAGTCGCTGACTACCAAAGCGGATGCATCGAGATAGTTCTAAACTTTGCAGAGTAGGCGAGCACTAGTTTCCTCGACGCAGATTCATGAATTCTTTTTCTTTCGCATTCGAGAGAAATTGGGTAAAATCGATCCCTTAGCACAATCTTGCCCAGCGAAACCCGGTTCACTCCTTATTTCCTTCACACCGCCCACCACAAATCGGCCTCTTCCTTTAGGTGGTAGTAGCGTGAAAGTCCACCCTTAACTCCTTAGGGCGTGTGTGGTGTCGAAAATCTTCTCAATCTCCCTAACCCAATCTTCAAAGACCTGGGTCACTACCAGTGTAAGTGGGCGGGTTGAAGCTATTGAACCTTTGGAGGAGAGCGGAGGGATCATTTTCCCTTTCTCCTCCTTGTCGATCCACCACCCTCTTCAGTAGATCCTCGTGCTTGTTAAGCATCTCAATCATCAGCGGGCTAGCAAGGTCATTCCCTGGTGTTGTTGTACTCGGCCCAGATATCAAGTGAGGAAGGCGCTGACGCAGTTTAGCCGCGGTTTGAGGGCGCTGTTCGGCTGCAGCTTGCGGGCGCTCCCGATTACCGTGGTTGGGTTGAGAACCGTTCACGTCCGACATCCTGGTTCAAAGGGTCGATTTAGACTACTTAAGGGTTTTCCAATCCATTGTCTCAATATCATACTAGAGGTAACTACTTGGTCCGGTCTTCTCATAGGGTGCTAAACAATACGAAATTGTAATTCTATTTCACCAAGTAATTTCTTATGTCATCAACTTATTTCATGAATTTTCATCACATACTGAAAGGTCACATATATACCAGTATCACAAAACAAAACTTCTATGCACACCAATGTAATCATATGTACAACTTTCCCATCTGGCAAATACCCAAAAGAAACAATATACCAATATCTAGGTTATATCACGCTCAACAAAATACAAACGTAATAAACTATACACTCTACTCAACACATCGTGGCCATCCCACTCGGATGATCCTCCCGCATCGAGGGTTCTTCCTCACAAATCGAGTCCACTCGATCACTCGTCTCATTCCCGAGCCCTCGTCGGGTCTTCTCCTGTCCCCACCCACCTCATCCTCCTCCTCGCCGGATCTCATGCTCGGCTTGACGGCGGTGCAGTGCGTGCCCTAGAGGTTACCTTGGGCTCGGAACCCTGGGCGCCGTCCTCTGTGGAATCCTCCTCCGGATCTTCTTCAGGGTCATCCTCATGATCCTCAGCTGGTGTAGGAGCTGGGTTCACTTGAACCCTCTCTACTCGGCGCATCCCAATCCGGGCGATCCTAGAAAAGACCCGGGATTGATTGCTCGCTCTACTACCTCGACTGACACCAACAAAGACGGTGTAGGTACCCCTCCTCCCAAGGTGGTGGCAGCAACGACGGCACAATATGGCCCCACCAGGGATCGTCTCGTAAGGTGAGTAGAAAAGCGTTGGCCTGAGCTTTCTCGTTGCCAAGCAAGCAAGAGTTCGGGACATCCTTGGTGTATCAGTCGATCTCATCGTAGAAATTCAGCATGTGGGTTCCCAAGTACCCACCAGGAGGAATGGGTGTGTAGCGGTGAAAGCACGGCGTGGTCAGTGACAGTGTGTGCGTTGTGCCATCCTACAAGGTCAGAACGCATTACACATAAAATACTGATGGTATAATAAAAAATATTTAGGGAAAGCATGAAACCATTTTCCCCCATCCTACGCTCATTACTCCGAACTTAGCTTCCTAGGGTCCATCTAAACCTGAAGGACTCTGAGGAGCTACTAGGTCGCAACCCAGAGCTCTGATACCATTCTGTAACGCCCCGGAAATTTAATTATAAAAAGTCACAGTCAAACTAACGTTAACAGACAAAACTTAGCGGAAGACTTCAAATTTAGTTTGGGCGTCACTGCCGTATCCCCGAAGGAATACAAAGCGAGAAAGGAAAACACAACTGTCTGCTAACGGTAACTACTAACAACTCCAAAACAAAACTTTAAGATTTCATAACAAAACTAATATAAAATGATTCAA
Organism: Portulaca oleracea; assembly: GCA_029582165.1. Lineage (NCBI taxonomy): Eukaryota > Viridiplantae > Streptophyta > Magnoliopsida > Caryophyllales > Portulacaceae > Portulaca > Portulaca oleracea. Next base: position 6,954,770 of record CM055885.1, on the reverse strand, counting down.
GGACTTCTAGACTCGTCGTCCTCACTTCTAATTCCCATCCCCAGCATTTAGATCTTCACCTGAAAACAAGACATTTCAAAAATGAGGGGGAAATCTCAATAATGTCTACCCCTAACGTTTAAAACAGTTTAAGTTCATTTCAATTCATTTTGGGGAGAGGGATCGAATCAAACGTTTTACAAACCTTTAATCCCATACTGTTTCCTCAACCCATCTAATCCATATTTTAATTTGCGAGCGGGATACCAAATCCCTTAAAGTAACATCGCCTACCAAAGGCATCAAGAACATCGCCTACCAAAGGCATAAATAATATCACCCACCTAAGGCATCAAAACATCGCCTACCAAAGGCATCAAGAACATCGCCCACCAAAGGCATAAATAATATCGCCTACCAAAGGCATCAAAATTCTATCCTATATCAGGGAAGGAAGCCCTGATCTCCTGGTCCATAACCCTGCAGGTTGTTACACCTACACAACAGGTTATCCCCCGAAACCCGCTTTACGTTTCCACTTGAATTATTTAAACAATTTTCAAACTCAACTCACGACTCTCAAGTCAAACCATCCCAAGTTATCAAAACCATTAACAAAACTTCGAATAAAAGACCATCCAATTTCTCAACTCAAATAAACCAAGATCACAATCGAATCAAAAAGATTATCAAAACAGATGGTCGTATTTCCACAAAAGTCCCCTTTCAGGATGCAATTCTCAAAATAGATTATAAAACATCAAAACACATTTAAAGAGCATCCCGATGAAGATTAGAGCATAGACAATTACCTGAATAACGTCACAGTACCGCAATAAGGAGAACACACTTGAGCTCACTATCGTCACGCACTAACTCGGGCCTAGAATAAGAATAATTATCTAATCAAAACGCGTTCTAACGAAGTTAGTATTAACTATCAACTACCTAACACATCCCTTAGGAACACTTAGGTTCTTATCATTTATGATTTACACTTAACACACTCAAGGAATTATATAACAAGTTCACACATAAAATTTACTCTACAATTTTCATAAATAAAAGCAAGCAGAGCACAGATTGTAACGTTCACATAAAACGGGTCACAACTCGAGTTCCCGACATCCTATGGGTCTGGTTCTGGACTTTTCGGAAACCCATCTTCCCAATTGGTTCAGATTGTAACGTTCACATAAAACGGGTCACAATTCTATGTTGATGACCAAGCCCATATCAGTCTCGAAGGACTCTAAAAACACCCATCTTCCCAATTGGTTCAGATCTGACAGGTTTTGGTAAAAAGGTTATAACTCGGGTTATACAAATCAAACGTTCGATCCGTAAAATTCCTATGGTTCCTAACATCTAAGGGAACCTCCAGTTAAAAGGGCTCTGTCAAAGAGTAACTATACTAATCGTGGCAACCCGATCTTTAGACACTAACAAAACTGTCCCGTTACCGGTTCTTAATAAATTTGTAATTTCGGTTCTAACTTTTACCAATTGATCTCCGGGTTCTAATTTGGGCTCAAAACAGTAACTAGGGTCTAAGGTATAAAGTCCAACTTAACTTAGGTCCAACAATTAAACTTTTAACATTAACCCAATTTAGGAAAACATGGAAACACTTTACTAATTTTAATCCATCCTAAAATCAAACAAGAAATATAACACTTTAAACATGAATTATTTACAAGGTTATAACAGTAAAGCAAGAATTTCAAAGAACAATAAAAGGTGGTTAAACATGTGGTTTCTTTAATCAAGATTCAAGGAGGTCTTTAGGAAATATAACATAAGGTATAATATGACAAGTAACTACTAATCAAGAAAAACCTAACAACCAATTCTTTTACTAACTAAAACAAGAATTCAAGAATCAAGAAAGACTTTAAAGAACATGTAATATTTAACAAGAAACCTAATTAATTTTCAAGAATCAAGATTTAACAAGAAACGAATTACTAACAAAGATTGAATCTAAATTAAACAACCTAATTTGTTAATCAAGAATTTAACCTAGATGTTACACTTTCCAATTTCGTGCATATAATAATATAGTTATCTAACCTAATATGATTTATAAGGAATATAAAGAATTATAAAGAAACACCTTTAAACCTAATAACCAACTATTACAACTTAATCTAATTACAATTTACAACATAAAATTACATATAACAATAAACAAATTACACATAACAATTAACAATTTACACATAATTACAACCAAGAAATATTTACAAATAATTTTCCTAATTACAAAACTAATCATAAATAATACAATTCAATAATTATAAACACAATTAAATTTTGGAATTAAAAGCAGAAAAGAAAAAGGAAAAAGAAAAAGAAAAATATCAAAAATAATATAGAAATCAGTTAGGGTTTTAGGGTTAGGGTTTACGTAGGGTTCAGGGCAGTTTCCCGGCGACTGGGCGGACGGTGGTCGGGGGTGTTGGCGTCGGGGTCGAGGTCGGCGGTCAGAGCGTCGTCGGAAGTCGTCGGAGATCGTCGGGCGTCGATCGGCAATGATGCAGCGATTCGAGGGTTTTTCGACCGGGACGGCGACTCTGGCGGCCAGGGTCGGCGATCACGGTCGCCGGCGAGGGTGGCGACGGCGGCGCTGGTGGGCGACGGTGGTGGTGATGGCCGGTGGTCGTCTGGGCACGAGTGCGAAGCAGAGGCAGGGGAAAGAGAGGAAAAGAGAGAAAAGGGGGATCGAGAGAGAGAGGAGGGGCGGTGGTTGCGGTGGACGGCGGTGGCTGCGGCGGTGGTCGTCTGGTGGGGGCGGCTGCTGGGCGCGGCAGAGAGGCGGGGAAGAGAGAGATGGGAGAGGGGGAAGACTAGGGTTAGGGTTTAGGGTTTGAGGGAGGGAGAAAGAGGTTTTTATACTACCCACTTAATTAGGCCCAATTAGTCTAATCCTAACCCTTAGCCCAACCCAATACTAAAACAAAATCTGATTTTTTTAAAGACAACTAATAATAATACTAATAATAATAATAATACTAATAATAACATAATCACATAGCAAATAATATTCACGTAATTAATCACATAACTCAATAATATTAATAGTAATACTAATAATAAAAAGAGTAAAACTAATAATACTAAACCCATGAAATTACCGATATACCCTTGTTAGTCTCTCACGATCCTACGAGCTCAAGTGTTAGCAAAATAAAACACAAACGAATAATAATAAATAACGAAGTCAAACCTAATTTACTAACGACATCACGGTCAACATCTTTGGATTTTTCGGGGTTTTACATTAACTGTTAGAATTAATTTTATACTTGTATACATGTATAATAGTAACTATTCTATTTAAAAACACCTATTTTTGACACAATAAAAACATCAAAATACCAATATACGATGATACGTGCGAATTCTAAGTTTCCAACGTTAAAACATCACAAAAGTCAACAAGACATCAACTAAATGTGTGAGTGGTGTTGCTGCTGCGGACTGCGGTGCTGCGTCGCCTGGTGGAGATTGGAGAATGTGTGAGTGTGGTGTGTGGACTGTGAATGGAGATGGAGAATGGAGAATGGAGATGGAGTGTGTGAGATTGTGAGGTGAGAGGGGAGGGAGATGGGCAGTAGAGTAGTAGTGCGGCTGTGGTGAATCTGGCCTGCGTGAGAGTGATTGTGTCACATAATCACAGACTAGGGTTTTAATCTTATTTCATATTTAGTTAACTAAATTTTTTTTGGAAAATTATTATAAATGTTTATATTGTGCTGGGTCCACGGGTCGGGTCTACGGGTCCATGTTTGCACCCGGACCCGTTAAATTTTTTTCAGACCCAGACCCGTCTTAATGGGCTGGGTCCGGGCCGGGTCCAGAACCCTCTGCCATCTCTACATTCAATATATCACCATTGATCTTCCTTTGGGCCGAAACAACATTAATAGTCTTGCATGAACACTCCTTTTATATTCAAAATAAATTAATCTCGACAAGAGAGGTCACTTAAGTGACATGTTGTTTTAATTAATTCATGGTAAATATAAAATAATCTTAGACCGCATTATTCAAACTTAACATTATTCTAAAACAATGCATTTGACAATATTCAATGCATGCATTATCGTCATATTGCTATGTATCCTAATATCACAACCTTAAATGTGAAAAACACCGAAATTATATAGCAATTTGCATGGACGATAAAATAATCCATCAACTATGATAAATAAACTTCAAAAAAAGAAGAAAAATTTATCAAACAACCTTATATTCATGAACAACTATAAATATCTTCTTAAAGAGTAAAAGACGGTTGAAAATTAAATTGCTTGACCGACAAAATTCAACTTGAATTTCTCTAAGCAAAAAAAGTTCATGAAAGTCGAAATTAATTATGCACAACCATAATTCGACATATACAAAACAAAAGTTCTAAATCAAATTAGCATAATCAACACAGATTAATTATCAATTTAGCAAATTAAACCCCAAAAAAAGCCAAATTAGTCCTTCAAGAATGCCCAGAAAAAATTAATCATGAAACTCCAAATTGAAGGCACATAAACATGATTAACCATGTGGGAATCAAAAGCCTTAACATAATTTCAGCATACAAGCATCGAAAATAGCGCAATTTTACATAATTTTGGTAACTTTTGGTAAATTTTGGCAAACTTACACTAACATATCAAAATTAATTTTTATTGGTTTGTTTAACTTTGGTAATTTTTGGTAAGTTTCGGTAAAATAAACTTACCTATGAATTTGACAGACCCTAAATCCGAGAAAATTAGGGTTCATACGCTAATAATGTGATCCTGAAATTAATCAATGAACAACCAAGTTAACTACATATAAACATAATTAAACATGATTCTAACAACACTCATACATCAATTTGGAACAAAACAATTGAATCCAAGCCCAATTGAATACAAGGTGTCGAAAGATTAGGGTTTATGGCGTCAAGAACAAAGCCACGAAAGTCACATGATTTCAAGCCATAAAATTCAACTAAAATCATATAAATTCACTAAATCATGAGTATATCAAAAGTCCTCAGTCAATTTGAGAGAATAAACATCCAAACGTGCCCAACTAAAAACGAGTTGTTCGACGAAAATGAAACCCTAAATCGTGAATTACTCTAAAAATATGCAATAAAAATTCAATTAACTTTGCAAATAGATACTTTAGGACGCAACAAACAAAAGCCCTAAAGAAATTTTGCCAAAAGAGAACGATTTGAACTGAACCTAAAGCCTGTAGTTATAACGGCAACGAAAGAACAAAAAACGAATTGGGCTTGGCGTAAAGAATATGGATGGATCTTCACTTAGTTAGAAAAACACCTTCTAGGTTTAGGGTTCAAGCTCTTCCTCACCACTTGGTTGCCAAACCAAGATACAATAGAAGAGATCAACGAGGTTCTCACGAAACACTCAAGGAGTAAGCTAAAAGCTTGATTGTCTTCATAATTCAAAACGGGATGCCTTTGAAAGGCTACAAGCCTAGCTATTTATTCTAACTAAGTCCCATACATATCAGGACTCTGAGGCTTGGCGTACAAGCCATCTATTACTACTCCTAGACGCCATCTACTCCATCTCCTCCTTGGATTATGACTCCTTATCCTAAGGGGAGTTTGTTACAAAAGATAATAATCGTTTTAGGACTTGGATTTCCTAATCCAAGATGGATTAGTTATAAAAATAAGCCAACCTTATCTAGGACTAGAAGACTTGGCGCCTAAACCACGCCACACACGCCACACACACACACACACACACACACACACACACACACACCTCACACCTTCTAGATCATTCTAGAATATTCTAGATCATTCTAGACTAACCTAGACTCCTAAGACTTGGTGTCCAAGTTTATATATATTATTTGGCACCTCACACAACTAGAAATGTTAATAAGACCCTGAAAATGTAAAGAAATACATCAAAAGGCCAAAGCCGTTAAATTCAAACTGAAATGGTCAAAATGTGAACTTCATCTTGAAATGGTCAGAAATGTGAAATTCGCTTTGGGCTTGAATCTTGGGCCTTGACGTGAGATAGGCGTGCCTTGGACTCTTTTACGATGTTTGGACATCCTCTTGCCATAAGGAGCACACAATATGGATGGGCCTTTGGGCCTCTATACTCATTCTTTCCTCTATAGCCCGTTTGTAGTTGAATTGGATTTTCTTTACTGGCTTGGTGTGGCTGGCTTTCCATCATTAGAGAGGAAGTGACGTTGGGCCTCTTTAGTTGGGCTTGGTGTGAAGAATATAGATGGATTTTCATCATTCTCCATAAATCTTGGGTCTCCAAAGGTGAGCCCAAGGCTATGTGAGCCTCCATCTCCTTCCATGAACTTAGGGTCACCAAAAGTGAGAACTAGGCTAGACATATTTATTTCAGGCGTGGGTTGAAATACATCATTCCCCCCTTGTTGGAAAAAGTTTGTCCTCAAACTTGATTGGAGGAATGAGATCTTTTTATTGGTTGAGCGGGGCTGGCCTTCGTTATCTTCCATGAATCTAGAATCCCCAAAAGTGAATCTGAGGCTAGGGGACTTTCCCTCAGTTAAGGGACGGCCCACTAAAAATAGTACGGCTCCAATTCCAACTCCAGAAGCATCACACTTGACCTCAAACTTCTTATCAAAGTTTGGTATGGCTAAGACATGTGCGGTGCAGAGTTTATCCTTGATGATGTCGAGCGCTTGTTGGGCCGCTAGAGTCCATGAGAACTCCTTGGATTTTGATAGCTCGGTCATAGGAGATAGAATAGGGGTGAAGTTCTTCACAAACCTCCTATAGAGAGAGGTCAAGTCGTGGAAGCTTCGAACATCACGAATTCTAGTTGGAGTAGACCACTACTTGATAGCTTTGACTTTTTCTTCATCAACCTTGATCACTTCGGTCGAAAAAGCATAGCCAAGAGAGACTATGTTGTTGATGGAGAGGTAACACTTGGACAGATTCAACCTTTCGTGAGCTAAGATCTCCAAAACAGGCTGGAGGTGAAAAATATGTTCTTTCTCACTCTTGCTATTCACAAGTATGTCATCAAAGTAGACAACAACACACTTGCTAATAAGGGGCTTCAAAACCTGATTCATCATTCTCATTAAAGTATAAAAAACATTAGTTAGTCCAAGAACCATGACTAACCATTCATAGAGCTCTCATTTGGTTTTGACTTTAGTATTCCATTCTTGAGTTCGACTCTGATAATACCCACTTCTTAGATCAGTCTCTGAAATGACTAGGGTACCACCTAGTTCGTCCATTAGATCTTCAATTCTAGGAAACATGTACTTGATAGGACTCTTGTTGATGCACAGACGTTGGTTTCCAACTTTCTTTGTTCCACAAGGGTAGGGACGTCACGTGGACTGCAACTTTCCCTAATCACGCCCTTGATTTGAAGATCGTCAACCTACCTTTGAACCCTTTGAACATCACTAGGGTTTACGTGACTTGCTACCTCATTATGCTGAATAGATCCAGGAATAAGATCATGCTGGAGGGGCAATTTTGGTAATATCTCTTCTTGGAACACAGGAGAAGGTTGTCCTAACTGAGGGGTGACGAGAGGATGGGGGTTTTCGTGGCTAGGGTTTGTGTTTAGGTCTGAAGGAATGATCTCCTTATGCTCACTAAACTCAGGGCATTCAGTGGTCATAGAGGTGACGAGGTTGTGATCATCCTTCTTGGGTGGAGACGGATTGGTTATTTTAAGTGGAGCTAGGGTTATCTTCGTGTTGTTCCTCACAAGAGTGTAGGTATTGGCTCTTCCGTTGTGCATCACGCTCCTGTCAAATAACCACTGTCCTCCACGCAGAATATGACAAGCATCCATAGGTAAGACATCACACCATAAATAATCTTGATAAGATTTGCCAATGGAAAAGCTTACCAAACATCGTTGAGTAACTTGTAATCCTTCACCCTGATTGAGCCATTGGATGGTGTAGGGCTTGGGATGTGGACTAATTTCCAGTTGAAGTTTGTCCACCATAGTAGTTTAAGCCACGTTGGTGCAGCTTCCTCCATCAACGATTAAAGAACAGACCTTTCCCTTGATTGTGCAACGAGACTGAAAGATAGCCTCTCGTTGTTGTTGATCTTCAGGGACAATCGAGCTACTGAGAACTCTCCTCATGATAAACATCTCGTGAGCCATGGAGGGATTTTCGTGACTTTGGGGATGGAGGGGAATGTGTTTGGGCTGTTTGAGGGGTTTAGGGTTGCACAGAAGAAACCTGGCTCTAATACCAAAATTATGATGTATAATGGGATCAAAGATTAGATTTTGATCAATTACACATCAAGGGTGACGTGCAACCAATCTCAATATGAGAGACTTCAAGTGAACTAGGGCACAGGTAGGGGAGATTCACGTGAAAAGTAGGGTTCTTTGTGGAGTTTGGATGATTTGTGAGAGGTTATGCATTAGGGTTTATGGAAGGATGAATCTTTGTGGAGCTTGAGAGAGATGGATGATGATGTTTGACGTGATGTAGGGGATTTGAGAGAAAGAGGGTGATTTTGTCGTGAGGACTTTGAGAGAGTTTGAGAGAAGGATGTTTGACAGAGAATTAGGACAAGGACGTTTGAAGGGGATTTGAGAGAGAGAGAGAGAGAGAGAGAGAGAGAGTCGTTTGTGAGAGAGATGAAGAGAGAGTTGACGTGAGCTTTGTGAGAGAGAGTTGAGAGAGTTGATAGCCTTACGGTTTATCTAACTGAAGATAGAAAGATAAAAGGGTAACCTGATAGTTCAAGGGATCTATCTTGATACAGAAATACCACAAGAAGAAACCCTAGGGCTACTTGACCTTCAACCTAGTTACAGAAACACCTTCTAGGTTTAGGGTTCAAGCTCTTCTTTATCACTTGGTTGCCAAACCAAGATACAATGGAAGAGATCAACGAGGTTCTCACGAAACACTCAAGGGGTAAGCTAAAAGCTTGATTGTATTCATAATTCAAAACGGGGTGCCTTTGAAAGGCTACAAGCCTAGCTATTTATACTAAGTCACATACATATCAGGACTCTAAGGCTTGGCGTGCAAGCCATCTATTACTACTCCTAGACGTCATCTACTTAATCTCCTCCTTGGATTAGGACTCCTTATCCTAAGGGAAGTTGATTACAAGAGATAATAATCCTTTTAGGACTTGGCTTTCCTAATCTAAGATGGATTAGTTATAAAAATAAGCCAACCTTATCTAGGACTAGAAGTCTGGGCGCCAAAACCATCACACACACGCCACACACACAAACACACACACACCTTCTAGATCATTCTAGAATATTCTAGATTATTCTAAACTAACCTTGACTCCTAAGACTTGGTGTCCAAGTTTATATATATTACTTGGCACCCCACACAACTAGAAATGTAAATAAAACCCTAAAAATGTAAAGAAATACATCAAAAGGCCAAAACCTTGAAATTCAAACTGAAATGGTCAAAACTGTGAACTTCATCTTGAATGGTTAGAAATGTGAAATTCACTTTGGGCTTGAATCTTGGGTCTTGACGTGACATAGGCGTGCCTTGGATTCTTTTAAGATGTTTGGACACCCTCTTGCCATAAGGAGCACACAATATGGATAGATCATTTGGGCCTTTATACTCATTCTTTCCTCTATAGCCCGTTTGTAGTTGAATTGGATTTTCTTTACTGGGCTTGGCGTTGCTGGCTTTCCATCATTAGAGAGGAAGTGACGTTAGGCCTCTTCAGTTGGGCTTGGTGTGAAGAATATGGATGGATTTTCATCATTCTCCATAAATCTTGGGTCTACAAAGATGAGTCCAAGGCTATATGAGCTTCCATCTCCTTCCATGAACTTAGGGTCCCCAAAAGTGAGACCTAGGCTAGGCAGATTTATTTCAGGCGTAGGCTGAAATACATCAATATCTTATCTGATACATTAATATATATATATATATATATATATATATATATATTGGATTACTTTTAGTCGGGCTATAAACTATAACAGATTGATAGTTAATATGATGTATATTCGTTTATATATAAGTTTATCGTTAGACTATGATCCTACATTCCCTGGATGCTGAAATGAGAATTCCTTCACTCTTTACAGTTATACTGCGGACGAAGACTTTGAGAACGCAGATGCAGTTTTTGATTGCATCGGAGACCCTCCTGAGGAACGCTTCAACTTGGATTTCTGCAGGACCCTTGTTGCAAAGCAGTATGCTAGTTAGCTAATTCTTCCATTGAGAAACTCCGTCTTATTTTCCAGTTTTTAACGTATGTAAATCTTGCCAACATTTTATTGCACAATTGGATTAGGCCCGTTCTTTTATGCGGTAAGTATGCTACTGCATTCTTTAATTTTTCATCACACTACTATAGAACTTCACAATCATTAACAATATATTTTTTCATTTTTTCTTTCCTCACTTTTCCTATTCTCTCTTAACCTACCCCACCAACCACAACTTTCACCACAATTCACCATAACTCACTACACTTTTTTAATTTCCACCGCACTGCACCATTACCACGCTTAGCGCTGGCAAAAATTCGGGTCCGGGTAAATTCGGGTCGGACAAATTCGGACAATGTCAAGATTTGGACGAGAAATTCATGTCCAGATCCGGTTTTATTCCGGGTCGAACCGGGTTGGACAATTCGGACGAAGCAAAAATCGAGTTTGGATAATAGAAAAAAGAGAAATTTTTTGTCCGGATATTCGGTCAATATCAAAATTTCGGACGAAAAATCTATGTCCAGACCCGGTTTTTCCGGGTCGGACGAAATTTCGCCAGCGCTAACCACGCTGCAACTAGGGATGGCAACGGGGCGGATCAGGGATGGGGGAGTATACCCCCGTCCCCGTCCCCGCTCCCAAAACTCATCCCCATCCCCGTCCCCATCCTCGCTTCGGGGAATGATTCTTGCCTCATCCCCATCCCCACGGACTCCCCGTCCCCAACGGGGATCCAACGGGGATTTTTTAAAACTATCTTAAATTTAACTAAATTTTAATCAGATCCGGTTTTTCATCGAACCCGGTTTTTAACATGTTCAAAATACAACGTATTTAACTTGCTCAAGTAATAATACATCAAAATCAAACAATAATACATCAACAAGTGAGAATAAATTGGAAAATTACTACTTTATCCTTCCCATTAATATATATATTAAATTTGAATAAAAGTTATTTGGTAATTTTAAAATTTTCGGGGATGGGGATTCGGGGATGGGGACGGGGAATTCACCCCGGCGGGGAAAATGGGACGGGGATGGGGAAAATTTTGTCCACGTCCCCCCCCCCCCCCCCCCCGTCCCCGAGCGGATTTTGCAAAATCGTCCCTGTCCCAATCCCCAATGGAGGCGGGGATTTTTCCCTAGAGCAGGGTGGGGCCCCGATGGGTTCGGGGATTCCTCGCCCCATGGCCATCCCTAGCTGCAACCAACCATATGAAAGAACGGGGCCTAAAGCAGTCGGTTTCCTGAAATTCTCTGTAATGACCAACATCTCCCCATTCATATCTCATTGATTCATAACATGAGTGTACGAAACCAGACTAATCCTTGGTTCTATATACTGTCAATCAGTATATTTGATCATGTTTATCAGGATTAAAGATCATAGTATACTGTAAGGATTCAAATATAGTTTCGGCTGCATTTTCAATTTCAAACACAGTACGGGAAGATTGCTAAAATGCTGCAATCGGTTTCTATGTTGTGCTTGTGGCGGGTTGTGAAATGAAATTCAGGATGGAAATTTGATTTGCCAAATAGCAAAGGCCTTTCCAAAGCAAGTCAGCCAAATTTTGAATCCTTGATTAGTAACTTTGTCAGAGTAGGATAATGGTTTCAATGTTTGACATTTAACAGGGGTGAAGCCACTAGAAATTACTAGCTAGAAACGTACATATCGATACATCTGTAAAGATTTTGGTGTTATTTTATTTCATTTATTTATTTTCTAATATTTTAATTGTAAATTTTTTCAACTTAAGTAATAATTAAAACAAAATGTTTTATTAAACTTCGTATGTTTCTTTTCCATGAGTAGTAGGTAGTGAACGATTTTTAAATCTTAGGTAAATTTTAAATCAGTCTCACCCTTCCGTACCTTGCTTGGATAGAATTATAGAGTATTGGTTTTAGTTTGATTATTCTAATTGTAAGAGATATTTTATTGAATTACTAGTATTATAATGCTAATCCATTTCCATGTTTATTAAATCACTACAGAATAGTAATATTATATCAATTTTTTTTATTAACTTTTTTCTCGCCCAAGACCGACTATCTCATCCAATGGACATTACTCCCTCTTTTCCATATTTTATCTCATCTTTTAAAATTATGCCTTCAAAATTTTAAAATTTGACAATAAATTTATCAATATATACTAGGGTTGGCAATGAGCCGAGCCGAGCCCGAGCTTGGCATGCGCGAGGCTTGGCTCGTGAACTACATTGCAAGCTTGGCTCGGCTCGCGAGCTTGGCGAGTCTAAAAAATTAGGCTCGCGAACCCTCACGGGCTTTAACGAGCCAATAGTTCATTGTTTTTTCATTTTGTTAACCTATAAAGTGATAATAAAGAGTAACTCTTAAAATAAAGAATAGTAAAAAAAGCACTTATAATAAAGTCAAATAACGATATAAGATTGAAAATTAATTAATTCAAAATAACAATTGTAGGATATAAAATAAAGTAATCTTTTAGCGACAATGAAAATAATTTATGATTGTGGATTTATAACACATAAAAAATAGATGTATCAATAGCACTAGTTTCCATTCATGTGAATAAGGTAATTTTATTTTGGAAATTGTATTATCGAACACAACATATTTCGTCCAATTTTCCATTTTCACGAGCCTTACGAGCCGAGCTTCCTTGGGCTCGGCTTGGCTTGTTCATGTGACGAGCCCGAGCCCGAGCCCAAGCCCGAGCCGCCTCGATCTTATTGCGAGCTGAGCTTATCGAGCTTCCCGCCGAGCTGGCTCGCGAGGGCTCACGAGCCTGCTTGGCTTATTGCCAGCCCTAATATATACAATGATTTGTTACATAAAATTACTACTATTAGATTCGTAATAAAAAATATTATTTTAAAAATATAATATTATAATTTTTAATAAAATATTATATAGGAAATTATCACTCAAATAGTGACATTAAAGACCGCGACAGTTAGCCAAGTGACAGGCCATGTTCTTTGGGATGTAAGTAAGAATGAAGGTAAGGTAAGGTAAGGTAAAGTTGAATAAGAAAATGTGAGTAAAATAATGGAGGTAGGTAAGCCTCACATCATCTATTTTTTTCTGTTTTAAATAAAATGTGTGAGTTAAATAAAGAATTTTAAATATAAATTATAAAAAATATATTGGATATGTCAACTGTTTCAACTTTCAACGAGCAAGGTTTGATGGATTTGATAATTTATCCTTCTTGCCATCAAATTTAGGATTCCAATCTAACATCAGCCTGATTCATATTTATTTTGGTGTACAACTATTTTACTGACTATTTATGTTAATTATTTATGTCAATTGTTTCAACTTTCAACGAGCAAGGTTTGATGGATTTGATAATTTATATTGTAAGACAATAAATTTCCTCCCTAATCCCTTTTTTTTTTGTCATATCAGAACCTTTCTTACAATGTAGAGTCCAGATTTGTCTTCATTTACAATATAACATAACTTTCTAAGAATACAATTAAAGCAAAACATTTTGATGCTAACATTATGACCTGATTTAGCTAATTAATCTGTTGCTCTATTAACTTCTCTAAAAGTATGAGTTAGGGAGTTACATCCCGTCTCCAACATGAAATTTCTGATGTGCATCACAATGTTGAAAATATCCCATTATACACCACCAATTCCATTGACAACGTCTATAAAAATTTTGATATCTCCCTCTACTACTACACCTTGCATTCCCTTTTTCACCACCACCGCCACCACTTAGACATTTCTCAACGTCGCCGCTTAAGCTTACAGAATGGACATCTTTACTAAAATTGAAAGACTGAGGTTCAACCATCATATCTCTTAAATCTCTTATGATAAATCCACCCGTCAATCGTTCCACCACTTTAGAGCCATTGAAGTAGTAGTTCTCTTGAGGGATTGACGAGGACACCCACCTCTCCTCCCTCATCATGGATGGTTTGTTTCTCTGGATGAGTAGGTCTTGGTGAGGAAGAGCGAGTCTCCGACTCTCCATTCAGTGCTCACTTTCTTTGCCCTAATCAAGCTAATATTAACCTCATGAAATATCTTTGCATTTTTCTCATTTCACATTGATCAATGCAACACAAAGGGCAATCTGGTGCACAACCACTATCAATTTATATCAACGATGCTATTATCCTTTTAATATGTACAGATAAAGATAGTTCTATTAAGACTCGAACACATAAAAGTAGCAACAACAAACATTTTGGTAGGTGAACCACTGAGCCATTTGTCATTATATTTTTAGTAGATATATATCAAAATGTAAAAAAAAATCTTAATTATTATTAAATTATTGATTCCACATTCATTTATCGATAATAAAAATAATAAAATTATTATGGAATTTTGGACGTAAATAATACGAACTTTGGGGGTATTGGACACCAATAATACAGACTAATTTCTTGGATGCCAGTAGTACCAACTATCATCCCATTTTCCTCCAGTAGTACGCCACCGAGTTGGCTTAGGTTTGACTCACCGGAAATCCGACGTGGCACCCATTTTGAATACGTGGAAGGCTGAGCATGTGCCAAAAAAATTAATTGTCCAAAAAAATTTCCAACTCAGATGACACCTCATATTTTGACTATGAACCACAATTGACTTTAAAAAAATTGAAAAATGAAAGCATCTCACGTGATGGAATTAGAAAGACTGAAATTTTTTTTGAAAATTCTCCTCTACCTTTCTACTGGAGTTACCGTCCAAAATAAGCTAACATTAACTTTTCACCCACAATTTTCACCTACCTGTATTAACCATCCCCTAAACCTTCTCCCATTCCTTTCAGTCAGACGAAAAATGCTTGCTTTCCGATTCTGAATTCTTGGAAGAAAAACGACCCAGTGCATGTCGATTTGAGGAGCTGATACAAGATTAGAGGTTGGATTCCAAGTTGTTGAGGAAGGTATGCCTGAATTGTAGTAGATGTTTCGACGGTAAAATGCGTTTGCTATTGTAAGATGTGTAATTCGGTTGTTCATTTTGTTGTGTTTGTGTTTGCGAATTCTAGGGTTTAGAGTTAAAATGCGAATTCTAGGGTTTGAACTGGGTCTGATTTGTTTGCTTTTGAACTAAGTTGGACTGCCTTTTCGAATTCTAGGTCAAATGCGAATTCTAGGGTAAAAGTGAAATTGATGATTCTTGGTATAATTTGAACAGAGTCTGTTACGTTTGTGAACTAATTTGGGTTTTTTTTTTTTTTGTTGTGTTTGTGTGCAATAGATCTTTGTCTGACATGGCTGACGACACTTTCATCACTTTACAATTTTATCATGGGGGCCAATTTGTGAAGTGTGGGAGGAGTTTAAAGTATGAAGGTGGAAGTTGCTCAACTATAGTAGATGTGGATTTAGATAGATTTTCTTACTGGGAATTGCAAGAAATAGCTAAAGTAAACCTTGGGTATGAGAATGTTGTGGAGTTTTTTTACTTGCGGCCTAAATCCACCAGCTTAGCAAGGGGTATTAGAAGGGCATGCACAGATGATGAAGTCAGAGATATGATTGAGAGTATCATGGGTCATAAAAGTGCGAATGTGTACATTGAGCATAATGTAGATGTGCCTGAGTTGATCCCTGAACTTCTTCCATTGACAGATGGTAAATCTGATCAACCACCAGCCAATCTCCAAGACCCAATATCGCAGGCCCCAACAGCCCAACCATCATCACCAAGCTCTTCCCAAAAAGCCAAGCCCACATCTACCAAGACACAGACAGCCCAACCCACATCTTCTAAGACCAAGACAGCCCAGCCAACATCTTCCAAGACCCAAAGAAGCAAAACATCCCCTAGCTCAAAAATCAAAAGATCCCAGCCTACCACTCCCAAGACCCAAAAAACCAAAACATCCCCCAATTCACAAACCAAAAGATCACAACCCATCCCCCCCAAAAACCAAAAAAGCCAGCCCACTTCCTCCAACACCCAAAAATACCACACTACCTGTCCTTCAAGTACCCAAGAAGCCCAGCCCACCTTCTCCAACACCAAAAAAAAACCAAGCCCAGCCCACCTCCTCCAACACCCAAAAAGCCCAGAAAACTCCTCCAGAAACCCAAGAAGCCCAACCCACCTCAGCCAACACCCAAAAGGGCCAGACAGGCCCTACTGCAGAATCCCAAGCCCATCTCTGAGAATCGGGGTATACAAGTTTTCCACCGTTAATCGATCCATGACCGCTAAACTAAAGAAAGGAGTCCTTTACCAAGTAAGCTAGGCAACCTTACCTAAAGATTAGTTCTTGGAAGTGGTGGTATGAGTTCGATTCTTCCGGTCGAAACTATCTTCCGCGTTGGCTCGATCAACTCTTAAAGATCATAGAAATGTTAGGAGCAGAAGCAGAAACTAAAAAGTCCGGTAAATCTCTATAAGATTTCGCATCAAGATCTTCTATGGAATTCCACCCACCTCCTCCACAGCTCCTACTTCAAAAACCCAAAAAGCCCAGCCCACCTCATCCAACACCCAAATAGGCCAACAAAATGAGGTTGAGTATGATTGGGAAGACTATAGACCAGAGTCTCCAATACCTTGGCATGAACTAATTGGGGGAGATGAGCTAAGTTCAACAGATGGCAGTGAGTATGTCCCTACTGAGTCCGATGATAGTAGGGATAGTACAAGGTGTAAGGGAAAAAGGAAAATTACTTATGAGGGAGGCTTTTGCCTTAGTGAAGATGATGCAAATGGTGAAGATGTTGACACTAGTGATGAAGAGTATTGGGAATCACATCAGAGGGTGAATAAATTCAGGGGGGACACTGAGGCCAACATTCTTAGACAATTTGCAAATGATGACACTGGTTTGAATAGAACAATGGGTGTTGGCTGTGAAAGTGAATACGAAGACACTGATGATCAGATGGACAGTAATTCTTCAAGTGATGAAGAAGGTAACACATTGTTGAGGAAAAAGACAAAACCACCTCATGTTGATCACAGAACCAACTTCAAGGATTTCATGTGGCAAGTGGGGATGAGGTTTGCGAATACTAAGCAATTCAAGGGTGCTGTTATCAAGTATGCATTGATCTCAGGTTATGATATGAAGTTTAACATCTCTGATCATGCCAGGAAGAAATATCAGGCTGTGTGCACCAAGGGTTGCAAGTTCAGGGTCTACTGTTCTTGGGAAAGGAAGAAGGTTGTCTTCATGGTCAAGGCTGTGTGCAACGAACACAACTGCACTAGAAGTATGACAAAGAATACTCAGTTGAAACGATCATGGGATGCTGAGTATTACATAATGAACTTTAAAGAAAACCCTCATATGCCTGCAAAGATGATACAACAACTTGTCAAACAAGAGTTTGGTTTGATGATCACTAAGTGGCATGCATACAAGATCAAGCAAAAAGCAGGGAGGCTACTACATGGAAGCATGAGGGAACATTATTTCAAGGTGGGAAGCTACATGGAAGAATTGAAGAGATCAAACAAGGATAGTATGTTCATCTTGGAAACTGACCCAACACTTACAAATCAAATACCTGTTTTCCAAAGGTTTTTTGTTTGTTTTGATGGGTTAAGGAAAGGAATTATGAATGGTTGTAGGCGTGTTTTGTGCATAGATGCAGCTTTCCTAAAGACTTTCATTGGTGGAGTACTGTTGACTGCAATAGGATTTGATGGTAATAACCAGATGTTCCCGTTGGCATGAGCTGTCTGTGAGGGGGAGAATAATGAAAGTTGGGGTTGGTTTCTATCGAATGTCAAGACAAGCATTCAAACAACACATGGTGATGGTTGGATGATTATCTCAGATCAGCACCATGTAAGTACCAGTCACCTAGACTTTTCAATTTTCAGTTGACTATTCTATTTTTTAACTTTTTTGACATTTCATAATCACATGACTATTTCATATTCACTTGGCTATTTTTATCACTAATGGCATGTAATTAGAGATTGAAACAATCTGTCTTGAGGTCATTTATCACTTGACATGTAATTTTTCATCACAATGTAATTTTTGTCTTTAACCTCATGTAGTTGGAGATTGTAACAATCTGTGTTTAGGTCATTTATATGGCCATAACTTAAGAAGTGTGTTGTTGGATTGAACTTACAATGCATGTAATAATTGGTCATTTGCGATTGACTATCTTATTTTCTAGGCAATCAAGCACGCTATTGGGGTCGAGCTTCCCAAATGTCATCATCGAAAGTGTGCAAGACACATATATGCCAATTGGCATAAAATGCATAAGGGAGATGACATGAAGTTGTTTTGGAATGCTGCCATGGCTTATAATGAAGTGGAACAAAATATTGCGTTACAGGAGATGAAGAATGTGTCTGTTAAGGCATTTGATGATTTCGTAGCGCAAGATCCACATTCTTTCTGCAGAGCTTACATTAGGCCAGATAAGAAGTGTGATTACATCACCAACAAATGGCAGAAACGTTTAATGCGTACATTGTCCAAGCTAGATCAAAACACTTAATTTTCATGCTTGAAGAGATCCGGACATCGCTCATGCAAAGGATTGTTTTAAAGCGATCTCTAATGGTGCAATCTGCTGATGATGTATGTCCTAGGGTGAGGAAAAAGTTTGAGAAGGAAAGAGAAATGTGGAGGGAGTGTAAACCAATTGTTTCAACAGACAGGGTGTTTGAAGTGAACCATGGTCTTGACAACTTGCACGTTGACATGGATGCTTGGACTTGCACTTGCAAGAAATGGGACTTGACTGAAATCCCATGTTGCCATGCCATTGCCTGTGCTGTGTGGCTTAAAGAGCCCCCAGGGAACTTCATTCATCCATACTTCAAGAGGGAGATGTATATGAAGGCATATGGGAGTGCTATACACCCATGTGTTGGGGAAAAACACTGGCCACCAAAAGACATGCCCTTGGACCCTCCGGATGTAAAGATTGGTCCTGGAAGACCAAGGAAAAAAAGGAGAAGAGATCCTCGTGAACATCCAAAGAAAAAGGGGAAACTTACAAGACATGGGAGGGAGATTAGCTGTACAATCTGTCACTTGAAAGATCACAACAAGCGCACTTGTCCACAAAAGAATACAGTTGCAACAACTACTCCAGCTCAACCAAAGAGGGGCAGAGGAAGACCTAGGAAGATGCCTTCAACAGGGACAGCTAACCATGCTGAACCCTCAACCAGTGCTGGGCCAAGTGCAACATCAACTGTAAGAAGGAGGGTAAACAGGGGAGGAGGAGCTACATCACGACGCCCTGTGTGCTCGATCGAGTCGATCACATAAAGCACATGCCACTGCCAAAAGATTCCTACTTTTGAATAGATGTCAAGTGGTACTACTTTTGTCTCTGTTTTATTTTTCTTTTCTTTATCTCCTATGGTGTTAAAACACTCATTATAAGGGCCTACTTTTGGATAGATGTCAAGTGGTACTTTGGTGGTGTGATGTGCAAAACAGTGGAATATGATGCTTTACAATCCAGCATCTAGTAACATTTTGGATCTACTTTTGGATAGATATTTTGTAATTATGGTTGATTAGGCCAACAACCATATGTAATTATGGCACCTTTTTGATTGAACTTATGTAATTATGGCTAAGTTTACTTTACAAGCCAACACTCATTGTCAGGGTTTACTTTTGGAATATGACAAGTGGAAGGAACATTGGTGGTGTTATTTTGGTTGTGTAAAATAACAGGTTGATGCACCTTTTGGTGGTGTCAATTTTGTTGTGTAAATTAACAGGTTGAAGCACCTTTTGGTGGTGTGAATTTTGTTGTGTAAAAACACAGGTTTAAGCACCTTTTGTTGGTGTTATTTTGGTTGTGTAAAATAACAGGTTGAAGCACCTATAGGTGGTGTGAATTTTGTTGTGTAAAAACACAGGTTTAAGCACCTTTTGATGGTGTGATTTTGGTTGTGTAAAAAACACAAGTTAAAGCACCTTTAGGTGGTGTGAATTTTGTTGTGTAAAAACACAGGTTTAAGCACCTTTTGATGGTGTGATTTTGGTTGTGTAAAAACACAGGTTTAAACGTAGTGTAATTTTGGTGGAATGACCAAACAGAGAAACTAATGTTTCTATTCTTGTTTACCACCTAGCAAACCAATAATACAATGACACCAACATCATATTTCATTTCATTGAACTGAATCCCAAATTACAGATATGCATTAAATTACAATACACACCTAGCAAACCTAACATCACATTTCATTATCATACCCACCTCCTACATTAACATCCTTCACCTACCACAACAACATCAACAAAACAAAACAAAACAACACAGGTAACTTGTACCCTGTTTCCCACCATTGCAAACTCCTGCTTAAATGAGCTTATAAAAGATGACAACTGCAAGGACCAGAACTAACAAACAAAACAGGTAACTTGGACCCTATTTCCTACCATTGCTTGATTTCAATTCAGCAATCTCGTTTTTCAAGCTCATCAATTCAGCCTCTTTGGTTTCCCTCTTCATCTTCTCCATCATAATTTTCTTATTCAGACGCATATTCTCTTCCTTCATCATCTGCAACTCAATTTCCAAGTCCTCATTTTTAGCCCCTTTCAAGCTCTTCAATTCCAACTTCAAACTTTGCACATTGGTTATTAATTCCTCCACTTTCTGTTCAAGGAGAACCTTCTCCTCCGTCCCTCCCTTCTCCACTTCATCAACCCACTTGAAGACCTTGCAATCTTGTACCTTCAACAAATTCAACAAAAAAAACCCTAATTTTTGCCAATTTGATCGAAATCAAGCATATATGAGAGAAATGAAACCAAAATCCCAAATTAAAACACTGTTGCACTGACCTTCCAAAGAGGGCATGAATAGAATTCTCTACCCAGACTTTTCTCTTTCTTAGACACTGGAATAATGGTTGGTAACCCTTGTTTACACTTGAACAAATTACTCTGCTCAATTTCACTGCTCCCACTTGAAGATCCAGGAAGCATCGAACCTCTCCTTCCTGAATTGTTCGAACTCCTTTGGCTCATATTCAAACCCTAATCTGACTTGACGTTTTTCTCTCCAAGAACTCCTCGATCTGCAATGGTGGGGGGGCTTCCTTCTTCGCAATGGTGATGACAATCAACAATGGTTTGGTTGGATAGTGTGAGAAAACATAGAGAGGAGGTGGGTAAACCCTAAAATCGATTACCGACAATTGAAGTGGGTAATTTTTTTGGACTTTTCAATTTTTACTTTCTCAACCTATTTTAAAGTGCTCAGCCTTCCATCACGTGAGATGCTTTCATTTTTCAATTTTTTTAAAGTCAATTGTGGTTCATAGTCAAAATATGAGGTGTCATCTGAGTTGGAAATTTTTTTGGACAATAAATTTTTTTGGCACATGCTCAGCCTTCCACGTATTCAAAATGGGTGCCACGTCGGATTTTCGGTGAGTCAAACCTAAGCCAACTCGGTGGCGTACTACTGGAGGAAAATGAGATGATAGTTGGTACTACTGGCATCCAAGAAATTAGTCTGTATTATTGGTGTCCAATACCCCCAAAGTTCGTATTATTTACGTCCAAAATTCCAATTATTATTGAAAACGCGAAAATAACAAATAATTATGGATAAAAATGGTAGTTTGATGTGCAATTAATTAGTGACATAGGGAATAATTTGGTAAAAGAAATAGCTTTCTGGGCGAAAAAAAGATCCAAAGTCTATTTAGAAAGCTTTCTACCATATTTAAACTTCGTTGTTTCGTTGGTCCAAGTGTCGATTTATTCTTCAGCAAAAAGCTCGCGCAATTCGTTAAACTGTAGCTAGGGGTGTTCATATTCCGGTCCGAACCGCTTAACCCAAAAAATCCGGACCAAAAACTCGAACCGAATGGTAACCGGTCCGGTCTTCGGTCCAAGTATTTTTAGTTTTCGGGTTTCGGTCCGGGTCGGTCTAAACCCGGAAAAACCCGAACCCGGACCGGAAACCCAATTATGATAAAATTTAAATTTTTATACCATAAAATCATATTATTATAGCCTAAAAAGATTATTCTATTTCCTATATTTAATGATCGTTTGAGTCCTAAATTGATATAATAGTCACGTAAATGGTAAACAATGATTAAATTTTGGTAAACTTTTATATAATGTATCTTTTTCAATTTACCATTGTCAACTTTTAGTATTATATATCATAAATTAGGTCTATTTACAATACCAAAAAAAATGTGCTTCCTAACAATAGACATACATGATTATTTAATTTGTCTATTTACAAATTTTATCAGAAAAATTTCAATAAGATCTCAATCGGTCCAAACCGGTCTGGGTTGGTCTGGGTTGGGACCGGTTGTTTTCGGTCCGATCGTTGGTCCAACTTTTTTGCTATTTCGGGTTTCGGTCTGGTCCAATGCGGTCCGGGTTTGACCCAATGAACACCCCTAACTGTAGCACTTGTGGTTCTCCTACGTCAAAGTAGAAATTAGATGAGAGAATGCAACGGCATGACATTCGTTTGTGTGTTTATCTGGTAGAAATCATAAGCAAAAAAAAACTGGCCATTAGCCACACAAATTGACCAGCCAGTCAGGCACAAGCTGATTAATTGTGCTTTCATTGCTCAAGCTCTTATGTTTACAGATATTCACAAACCACCAGATATGTCCAAAACAGAACCCTAACATCCTAGCAGACCGATTTCAGGCACAATAAATACTCAGTAACAGAAGCATATATTCCATACATATACCTCCTCAAAAACTAATCCAACGAGTTATCAGTATCCAAAGATCCAAACGGGGTCAAATCTGAATAGAAATTAACAAAAAAAACTTTTATACATCTAACTCTCAGCATCCAACTCTCTATCTCATCAGAAGAAAGCAGTAAAACCAAGGAAACTTAACAGAAACAAGAGCCAACTAGTAGGCAGCAGTGGGGGGCAGTACTTTGAGGTGGATGAACACTGTTAAAATCTCTTCTCCCTCAAGAAGAAACGTCCTCTTCAGCAGAATCAAAACCAGGGAGGATCCATCCCCGGCTCCTCGCCTGCTCGACATATGATTCAAACTTCTGCTTAGCATTGGGGATGTCGAGGGCCAGGTCATCCAGCCCCTCTTTGACCCGAGCAAAACCTTTGGTCATCTGGTTGATTGTGATGAGGCCCTCGCTGAACGACTCTTGTAGAAGGTCCAGCATCCGGTCATTCTGCTTCTCCATGGCCATCACCAGGGCTTTCTTCACCACCTCGTGGTTGAAGAAGGGCATCCCCAGATCCCTAATACACTGGCAAGCTTCCCCAACAACACCCCCACTCTCGTATTCCTCTAGAAGCTTCCATATCTTGTCCTTGGCATCTTCAACTGCCCAGCCAGTCCCACCGCCCCAGCATCGGAGGATCCTCTCCCCTGCATGGCGAGAGAATATAAGCGACCTAGCCATATGTACAGTTTCACTTCCGCTGCAGTTTGGTGGCAACCTGCCGGCAATCTCATCCAGATTTAAAGGGGCCAGCACATCATCGATCACTGCCCTCGCCAGGAACAGAGCAAGCTCATTTGAGGCATCCAGGATGTCTAGCGCTGTGTCTTCAGCTGATTCTAGCAGCATCACAAACCCATTCACTATGTCTTCAGTCGAGAAAATTTCTATGTGCAGAGCTGACAGCAGAACAGATGCCATCTCTTTCTCCCTGTTCTTCCTATCCATGGCAAGCGTTATGAGTCTTTTAAGGAAAACAGGGTTGAGTACAGGGGCACCAAGATCTTGAAGGCTGTGGATCAGTTCAGGGATGTCATCTGAGAGGAAGTACTCGTGAATTATTGTGACCACCTCTTCCTTGTACCGCTTCACCTTCTCATCATCTTGTGCCACGACCACACCATCAGTAGTAGATTTAGAAAAA
This sequence comes from Portulaca oleracea, assembly GCA_029582165.1. Lineage (NCBI taxonomy): Eukaryota > Viridiplantae > Streptophyta > Magnoliopsida > Caryophyllales > Portulacaceae > Portulaca > Portulaca oleracea. The sequence goes on along the minus strand of CM055885.1, from coordinate 6,930,722 downwards.
GAAGGATCAAACCATCCTTCAGAAATTGCCCTGGGTACCAAGGATTCAAACAATGATCTAGCAGATGGGATGTCCAAACAAAGGTCATCAAGGCTCTCCTCTACCCGATAGAACCCCTTCATCATCTGACTGGAGCTTATCAGGCCTTCCTCAGATGCTTCTTTCAATAGCTTCGTAATTAGGGGTTCAGCAGATCGAATCTCCATGGCAAGAACCAACGCTCTTTTCACAACTTCGTGATGGAAGAAAGACACTCCCAACTCTCTGATACAATGACAAGCTTCAAAAGCATCTCCATTCTCCACGTATTCTCTCAATAGCTCTGCAATCTTCTTCTTCACTTCTTCCACAGTAAGGTGAGTACTTCCACCCCATTTTCGTTCCACAAGCTCTGCATGGTGTGGAGCAGAGAGATAGCTCTTCTCCGCAATTTGCACTGCCTGGAGTCCCTTCGATGATTCTGGAAGGATCTTTTGCACCCTTGCTATAAATGCTGGAGGAAGAATGTCATCAACCACAGCACGGGCAACAAACAAAGCAAGAACATTCACTGCATCAGGAATGTCAACAGAGAGGTCATCTGCAGACTCAAGTAGCAGGATAAAACCCTGGCTAATCTGGGCTGGACTGATAACATCTGCATAGAGGGCTGAAAGCAGAACTGAAGCCATTTCCTTCTCCTTATCATGCCTGTCCATAGCCATCGACACAAGCCTCTTAACAAAGTAAGGGAGGAATTCACTTGATCCCAGTTCTCGAAGATCAGAAGCTGCCACTTCCACAACACCATTTGTAAAGTACTCCTCTATGATTGAGACCACAGCCTTTTTATAATCATCCAAAGGGTCTGAGACCGTTGTCCCTACGAGTTGGTATGGCTCCTGCACAAGTAAATATGGATAAGAAGGTATAGTAACAAGCCACAGGAATTATAGTTTAGAAGTAATATCACTGGAAGAGGAAAAACCATCTGCAGATAAACTAGAGGAAAATAATGTCCACAGTGCAGCAAACCCACAGTTACTGGGATCGCTACATACCCTTGTGATCCCCATCCCAGGAACAAATGTTTCAAAGTCAAAACTAGAATGGTGGCTTTGTGCAAAACATTATGAACCACATTCCGGAATTAACGACTTAGGAGGCATTATGAGTAAACCATTTATAAGCAAAAAGATCAACAAGGTAGACGACAGATAATCACCTCGCCACTATCATAGTTGGGATCATTGCGGTCAAGATGCGGTTCACCATCAATGTCAAGTAATTTACCCCATGTTCCCTTACCACCAGCACCATCTGTCATTATCAGCACATGATTCAACATTAGAAAAATCACATCTTGAGAAAGGTGAAGTTCACACAGGTCATGAGGAAATTATTTTGGGCCAACAGATGACAATTTGATAAATTGCCTTCCAAAAATAGAACCAAATAACTATGTGGTAAAGAAAAAGACACTAGAAGGTTGAAGCAAGAATTCATGCCCATTGTAAAGTGAAGATACAGCCTCTGTGTGTTTCCACGGCATGAACTAGTCTAAAAGCTTCAAAACCTTGCAGCCAACACGCACTTATGATTGGAAACTACACCGTAGTACAGGTAACCAAGAGTTCTGTAATTTCAGACAGAATAAAGTTCTCAACATTATAGAAGTTTAAACACTGTTATGATCACAAGATGTCATAGATATTGACCCATTTTAGACATAAAACAGTGGAAGCAAAACCAGCATAAAACACATCACATATAGATTCTGGAATAATTTTCACACCTATGTTATAAAAGGCTGATGCATAACATATAAACCACATAAAGTGTTATTTCTCCATAAAGCATGAACATTCGAAAAACAAGTACTCATTTGCATAAATGCTAAACAAAGGTGAAAAGCTTAGAAATCTCTGAAACTAAGGTGGTGCAAGTGATTTTGATACTTACACTACACATCCATATAATCATACCACTACAAAGAGCACCATATATGAAAATAGTCTTCATCAGAGCTTCTAATCTTGAAACACATTATCAACTTAAACAAAGAACTCCAATGTTGGTACGAACTGTTGGGTGACAAGCCCATGATAAACAACTTCATTTATAGTTCTATGCATCTATGCTAGTGGGCAAACTCTGGCATCTGCAGGTCAATTAAACTGTAGCATACAAGAATAATGAAACCTAAAAATTTTCAGCGACTCTATAAGGTCATCATTGTGCAACCAAGCCAGCGCTATCAAAATTCAGGTTCAAGTCAAATTTAGGTCAGCCAAAGTCAAAATTAGGATGAAATTTAGAAGTCCATTACCAGATTATTTTTTCAAGCTCGACACTATGGGCGAACCTAGATTTGAGTGAAAATCAAGTCTGGAAAATATAACTAGAAGAACTATTGAGTCTGACAATTCATTCAAATCCGTTGATATCAAAATTCAGAAATACAATTTATGATTGCGCTATTTTTAATAACCACACAAATTCGTTCTTTCTTTTTTCAAAAATAAATAGTTGCATTTATTTTAATCAAAATTGTAATTCACTTAATAAGTTTTTATCACATGGGAGTTTTAGATATGGTCACAAACCAAAAGAAGATAGCCTTGAAATAATGTCACTTTACTCACACAGAACTTAGCGCACAATAAGCCCTGACACAAGAAATATCATTAAGGCAGCTGATAAAGTGGACGACTATGAATACTTCAAGCTTATATAGGCAACTACCTCTACAGAGACAGGTATGTTAGGCAGCAGATTTAAACACAACATTCAGCATGTCAGTCTAATTTCAATTCGTACTTCACAGAAAAATTGTTGGTTATAAGAGCTCACCTAATAAAATCGCGGTGGAACAAATGAGCTACATAAACGAAAACACCTACAGATCACGTCTGTATTCATTTGTCCCAAATATCACACACAAAAGCATAAAATGCAAAATATTGATGCATAACACAACCAACTGAACAAGGCCTCACCTTTTTTGACTCTGACAACCTTCCCAGAATGGGAGCGACGGACATGCTTGACAGCAGGCGCCTTACCACCACCGCCACCACCTCCTCCGCCACCATGGCCTCTTCCGTGGTGATCAGAAATCAGCGTGGATGTTGATTTCGGTGAAGAAGACAGACTCCTCGGTGACACTAAAGCCTTAGCAGGAGGAGGAGCTGCCACCACGTTCTCCGCATTTAGTGACGCTGTTGCTATCTTCAACATCTCCCTCTGCTCTTCCGTCAAGAACCCCTCCTTCGATGCCATGTTTATTATCTAATCTGAGCTCCTAAATCCCATAAAACAATTAGCATTCTATCCTATTTCAATTTGCTCCAAAATGCCAACATTTAGCAAAACAATACAAAGCTGCTCATAATCACCACATTCTTTTCCGCTTGAAATGCACACATATTTCTCCGTTTTTCACGCAAAAACTTTCCTTCAAGATTTGTAATCAATTTCTTCAAGATTTCTAATCAGTTTCTTCATGTTATCCTAAAATAGACTATCCAGCAAGAAATTAAGCAGACAAAAATAGATACAAGTAAAAAAAAATACACCCAAAGACGAGTAACTTACCTCAAGAATACAGAATCAAATCCAGAACTACAGAGTTGAAACTACCAATAGAAATCGAATACCGCAATCGTGAACCAAAGTATCCAGAACTGAACCGATTGTTTCCCCCTTCTTTCTGTGCTTGGCCCGGATCTCGAGCCAAGACAGACAGAATACAGTAAAGAAACCGTCGGATCTTCGTGACAAAACCTCACAAAAACCACACTGAAACTCCTCGAACAATCTTCAAATCACAGATCGACGATTGATCGTTTATGAGGTAGGAAGAAAAAAAAACCCTAGGTATTGGGGGGGAGGGAAGGAAGGGAAGTGCGTGCAAGAGTGGTGTGTAAGAGACTGTCCCAATAATCAATGGGTCAAGAAAGAAGAGAGAGAATGGATGAGAATGAAAATAAGAGAGGAGAGAGAGTAAGATATCGAGGGTGGGGGGTATTTATACGGAGGCTGCCGCATTGCGGGTACACGTCACCAGGTTTTTAGGGAGAGGGGGGCCGTTTATTTTATGATTTTATCCGATGGATCTGCCACGTGGCTATTTTGCTCTTTTTTCTCTGTCTTCTTTGCCTGTATGGTTCCTCTAACTGACCCGGCTAACTCTCTATTACTCACGTCCCAAAATATTTGTCCTTTTACCTAATTTTTTGTCTCAAAAATATTTATCTTATTCACAATTTCAATAATTATAATTCATTTTTTATCTTTAATTAATAAATTTCTTATCACTTTTTTACAATTCTAACTACTATTATCTTTAATTAAAATAGGGGTAGTTTCGGTAAATTATAAACTTTTCACATCAATTTTCAATATACATTAGTCTTCTCAAATTAGATAGACGGACTAATATAATGAGACAGACGTAAATAAATAGGCCAATTGTTTTATATTCTTACCAATTTACCAATTTGTCCCCCTGCTCTTTCCTTTGAAGAGGGTGAATGAACGGGCAAGAAAGTCAATTTGCCATATTTGGGTTTGTCTTAAACTCCTACCTCTAACCCTAAGCTCCTAGGCCATAGCACATTACTCTGGTAGTCCGTGGAGAAATCTATCGGTAGTTTTTAAAAGTATTTAAATGGAGGGTAGATTAGCTGGTGATGTGAATCTTATCACAAGTGGATAAAATTTAATCCCTCCGTTCTTTTTTATCTGTCATTTACAGTTCTCAGTACCAATTTTTAATCAATAATTTTTAATATAAATATTTTGCAAAAAAAATATAATATTATACTCTTTTAATAGTATTTTTTATTATAAATCTAATGACATCAATTTTGTATGATGGATCATTGTATAAATTAAAATATTAATGGTCTAAGTTTTGACACAATTTCCAATGACGACTAATAAAACCAAACAGAGGGAGTATTAGATTAGGCACCCTTCTTTTATGTGGTACCGCAATTTATCGCACCACAATTTACTGTAATTTAGCGTAACTCACCGCAATCTACCGCAATATACTATTTACCTTTTCACTAATATCAACACCCATTTATTATTTTCCACCGCAACTTACCGCACCCCACCGCAATCTACGCAACTTACCGCACCACAACTTACCGCACCGCAATTTCACCGTATAAAAGAATGGTGCCGAGATGAGCTAGATTTATGGTAATGAAAAATTTACTGAATTGAATTCTGCTAGTAAAATCATTTTAGACTGGGTTTATAATTGTATTGAGCATATGTTCTTTTGAGTTGGATAAGCAGAATTAAAATATAGCAAGAAAAATAGTTATAGGTAATAATTATAATTCAGTTGGGTAATAAAAAAAAAATTATGTTGTCCTAGTTATAAAAGAGGTGACAAAATGATTATATTCCCATAGATAAAATTATTATTTCAAAAAATTAATTGGGTTGCCCTCTGGTAGTACTAGGGCTAGGGGTGGGTACGGATCGGTTAACCGATCCGATCATAAATTTGGATCGGTTAACCGTATGTTTGGATAGTTAAAATCATGATCCGTATTCGATCCGAAAGTTTCGGTTAGCCGGACTTTCGGTTAACCGAATTGTCGGATAATAAAATTTGTGATCCGTATCCGATCCGAAAGTCTCGGTTGACCGGATTTCGGATCGGATAACCGTATATCCACAGATTATAACGCACTCGTACAATAATTATCATTGTTCTTCTTACCTTAATGGGTTCAAAATGTTAAACTTTATGTATTGTGTATTTGTGTTACATTTCTACAGTAATGACTACTAATAACGACAAAAAAATAACATTTGAAGGGTTCAAAGTTGAAAATTAATTGTTTTCGGATTTTCGGATAACCGATGGATTATCCGTATTTTTCAACCCCCGATCTGTATCCAATCCATGATCCGGGGAAAAAATTCGGATCGGTTAATCAATCCGCCAACTTCAAAAATTATCCGCTAATTATCCATTTTTTCGGATCGGATAATCGGATTTTTGGATCGGATGACGGTTTACGGATTTTTTGCCCACCCCTGACTAGGGCTACGAATTCATATTTGGGTTGCCCACTTTCACCTAGGCCTGTTAAAAATTCTCAGGGCAATACTTCGCTCGCTATCTTCTCGCACATAAGGACACAAGAGAGAAACATGCACAAAGAGAGAGAGGAGCATGGTTTTCCGACTACCACTGACGGCACAGCTGTTAGAGCCCTGTTGGCCACTGCCGGACCGCCATTGTTCCGACCACCACCGCTAGCGACGACATGCACTAGTTAAAGGATTGGATTTAGGAGCATTAATTAAGAAGGTGTAAAAAAGGCCCTACTTGCTCGAGTTAGGTCAGTATTTCTAACCTGCTTTCTTTCGATATGACTCGATTCGGTGTTCTCTTATTGATCGTACTGAAAGAGTTTGAAACCTTTCAACGCTGTATGATGGCGATTTTTGCTGATTTTATTTAAAAACCAATAAAAGTCTTTATGGACGACCTTTCCATGTATGGTTGCTCATATGATGCATGCTTGCAAAATCAGGAACATGTTCTTGTTCGTTGTGAGGAAGTAGACTTGGTGTTAAACTAGGAGAAATGTCATTTTATGGTAGAGTCGGCTGTTGGCTTAGGTCATATCGTTTCTGGGAGGGGCATCAAATTGGACAGAGCTAAGATCGAGTGATTGAGCACCTACCACCCCCAACTTCAATCAAAGATGTGCGTAGCTTTTTGGGGCATGCCGGCTTTTATCGCCGGTTTGTCAAATATTTTTCAAAAATCGCTCGTCCCCTCACTGAGCTCCTCTCCAAGGATGCTCCATTCATCTTTACTAATGATTGTCGTGAAGCTTTTGACAGGTTGAAACAGGCTCTTGTTTCCGCCCCAATGCTCCAACCCTCGGATTGGTCATTACCATTTGAGATAATGTGTGATGCCAGTGATGATGTTGTGGGAGTAGTATTGGGGGAAACCAAAGACAAACAACCTCGGGTTATCTATTATGCAAGTCACACCCTCGACCTTGCTCAGAGAAATTACACAACCACATAGAAAGAGCTCCTTGCTATCGTATTCGCCATCGAGAAGTTTAGGCAGTACATCCTATGCTCAAAGATCATTGTGTTCACCGACCATGCGGCGTTGAGGTATCTCATGGGCAAGAAGGATGCTAAACCCCGACTTCTTCGGTGGTTGTGACTACTTCAGCAATATGACATCGAGTTTTGAGACAAAGCGGGAATGAACAATATCATGGCCAACCATTTATCTCACCTCATTGTGGAGTTAGAAGATTGCCCCATCGATGATGCACTTCCAGATGACCACCTCCTCGCCATTCAAGCACAAGAAACCCCTTGGTACGCCGATATCGTCTGTTCAGTCGCAAGATAGTGCGTGTGTAATTGTCGTATCCACATGGAGTTGGGGCTTCCGAACCTAAGAGCTAATTGAGCACTCACCAATGAGGCTTGGTGTTTGAGGTTTTGGGTGTTTGGTAGACACAAGGACTAAAAGACAAAGAAAAACCAAAATTAAAAAGGGAAAAGAGCTTGGGAGTATTACCGGGCCTCTTAACGAGAGAAAGAGGGTTGGTGAAGAGGTTTAGAGATGATTCATAGGCAAGTTATTCAACACGAGAATTAGGCGAATGAATTAGCTTCGAATCCCTCTCGCCAATGTTAGGATTTGACACTTACTCCTTAGATTCCACCACTATTCCCATAGGGATGGTTTCTAGGTAGCATAATGGCTTAATTCTCTTAATCGGACACTAATCACACGCCAATGTATATTAGTGTTCAATTAATCCATCCATAACCCTCCAATTCGATGTTGAGAGATAATCTATCACCTCTCGGCATCAAAAGTATCGACATCTAATGGAGAGGTATTGTAGGAAGTGCTAAAGAATTCATCGAATCATCCGAAACCACCCAAACTAACCTAAGCACGGATTTTGTAGTTTTAGGAATGGTCGGTATTCGGTCATCAAGTGTTAGGATTGCAAGGATAACTAGCATCGATTTCCCTCTTTCGAGTGGTAAATTGATGCTTACTTCCCAAAGTCGGCCATCACTCCCGTGTATGACGACCCTTGATAGTATTTGAGCACAATCGAAACTAATCAGATCCAAAATCCCTCTCGCCAGAGTTAGGATTAGGAACTAATTGCTCCTACCTCTATCTCCAACTCAATGTTTGAGGAAGGATTTATAACCTCTCGGCACCAAAATCCTCCACATTGAGTGCAAATAGAGGAAGGAACACTTAATTAATTACCTCATTAATCACCCTAATCTTACTAATCCTAGTCTAATCCCTCATTAGGGGCTCGAATCACCCCCTAACCCTAGAGGGACTAGCAACACATATTCATAACTACCACTATTCCAATAATCTATCAAACATTCAAGATGATAAAGCTAACGTAATAATGCTAACCAAACTAATTGAAATCATAACACAAGAAAATCAAACAAGTAATTAAACTAATTGAAAACTGAAACCATGAGAGAAGGAGAAGGAACATAATAGAATTTGGTACTAATCGACGCTCCAAAGGTAGCAAAAATAATAATGATAACCAAAGATAATGATAAATCTTGATTCTTCAAAGAAACAAATATGAACTACCCTAGAGATTAGAAAGGAGTAAACCCAAATTAAAATCCTACTTAAAACTATAAACTACAAGCTAAAACCTAGAACTAGAGACTAAAACCTAATAATGAAGGCTTCTGGAGAAAAAGTCAAAACTCCTTATTTATACAATGAAGGAAAGGGGTCAAAACTAAGTCGTTTTGACCCCAAAATTAAGTCGGTAGAAATAGGGCGTCACAGCCGTGACGAGGTGCGTCACGTCCATGAGGCAAGAAAAACAGCTGAAGAACAACGTATGGATGATAACCCTCACGGGAGTGACCTGAGGGTGTCCCGGTCGTCAAGGGCCTTCTGTCTGGAAGTCATGGCCGTGAGACTCTGTGTCAAGACCGTGAGGTTCTTCTTACTCAAACCCAGAAATCCATACTTTTGATGTGTCATGGTCGTGAGGGCCTATGTCACGGTCGTGAGGTGGTGTGTCATGACAGTGACACATCTTCTGTCTGAGGTTGATTGACTTTTCTTTCCTTGGCCTTGGGAGGGCTCTGTTACGGCCGTGACTCAGTGTGTCACGACCATGGGGCCTCTCCTGTCTTGAGTCTTCAACCTTCCTAAGCCGAGTTTCCTGGGTATTCACATTAGAGCCTCATCTATCCTAGAGTTCATCTCGGTTTTGCCTCTTTTTGCGCACTTTTCCTCCATTTGCCCATTATTGCCGAAGAAACCTAAAAGGGAAGAAAAGTAACATAAAAATACTATAATTATTCGTGGAACCGAGGAAAATGCCAAGGGAAAATGATTTATTTAGGCTCAAAACTGAGCCTAAACACCCCACCAACACTTAGCTTTTTGCTCGTCCTAAGCAAAATAAAGCAGGGAACTACGCTAAGAAAACAAGAAAACACATAATTGACTTTCGCAGGAATCGCAGATGAATTTAGTGAAAGCATCAAGCCCTTTAAACCCCCCGGCAGCCCGGGTGGACGAGTGTAGTCTTGTGAGAGTTTGTAGTAGCTATACCCACAAAAGCCAAAAGAAAGAAAAGGAAAAGGAAGAAAAGAAAGTGAACATAAAAACTTTTTACAAAAGGAGGGAAGAACTCATGATCGCAACTATGCAAAAACTACTCAAACAACATCGTTGATCAATCAAAAGCAATTAATATGTACATGCAAGACACTAGACTTGGGTGAGACCAATCTTTCAGATTTTCCACTTCAACCCTACCCAATGAGTTCCTTATGCGTAAGTGCAAGTGTCTCTAGTCTACTCTCGCTCACATAAAGGCAAAGGTGGTCAAGTCTCGGTTATCCATACGTCTATGCTCATTTTTATTAATTTTATTTATCCGATATACGTCACTCCCCCCTATTTAGTGTCTCCCTTGGCTTGGTGAGGGCCGCAGGTTACATAAGAGAAGGTTTCATACTTTATTCATTTAGTTTTCATACTCGTCGGTATGTTTCGAGATGAAATGCGACCCATGAGGGTTTACTCTCCTGGCGTGGTTTTTCTTCGTATGTAAATGATGTACTTTAGGGGCGGGGCCACGAACCACCCACGCCGAACCACTTTGGTAAACCAACAAACAAGCATATATAATTTTTTTTTCATTTTTCATTTTTTTCTTTTCTTTTGTTTTCATGCCAGGTTTTTCAGGAATTTGGACGACCCTCTGAAAAGGGGTTACCCACTCAACTTAGGTTGCTTCATACGTATATGAAGTACTTAAGGGGTGTGAGTGCCATCCACTCATACCAACCCTTGTTGGTTTCGCTGGTCAATTTATTAAGAGCATGAAAAGCGTGAAAACCAAAACAAAAGCCTTCTAAACCAAGAAAATTACGAAAACAAGCTAGAGGTCATTTAAGGGTAAGGACACCACTTTGCAAAGGCGAAAAGGCTATTGAATAATTCATGGGCACAACCGAAGGAAAGGTTTGGCATGCACATAATGAACAACTAAGCTATCTAAGCAGCTGAAAGCATAAATCCAAGCATAAGCTATTCCTAAAGAATAAAAACAAAAACTTTTTGGGATTTTCACTAAATTTTTCTCTCTTTTTCAAATTTTTCAAATTCACCTAAAAACCAAAGCTACACAAGCAAAACAAAATGAAACGAAGTAAACCTAAAACTACCCTTTTTCAAATTAACCTAAAATCAAAGCGACAAAAGCAAACTAAAATGAAACGAAGAAAACCTAAAACTACCCAAGCAAGAATACTACCCCCACACTTAAATCTCACAATGTCCCCATTGTGAGGGTAGGAGTCTCAAAAGGGCGAAAAAACACAAAAGAACAAGTAAAACACAAAAGATGGTGACCCGAGCCTAGATGGCTCCAACATCCAAATATCCAACATGTATACATTATGGGGCGCACTGCAAAAGAGAAAACAAGCATGCAAAAATAACCTATACAAGCAAATAAAATGAAATATTTAGAAAAAGAAGGGTGGAACAAGGTTACCACATGGTCTTCAATAGCAAGCGAAAAATTATTAGGTGAACCTCGACCACAACGGGAGCAACAACCACTCCTTATTCTTCAAGACTCGGGCTATCGATCTAGGAGAAGTCAAAGCCCGTAGTAGAAGGTCATGCATCCTCGAATGCATTTCAGAGTAGTGGATGTAAGAGAACACACAAAGCAATGAGTCAGTATAAGTAAGTTAACTCAACATCTTATCAAATGCCTTTGAAAAATCACAAAAATAATGATCAAAGGGAATGTGTGTGATTTTTCTAGGCGAGTCCTCTAGGTAAGCATGATAAAGGTCAAGGAGGGAATTGTCGTTGGAAATGTCCCGACAATGTTCGATATACACGGAGATTAAACCAAAGTAATATAGTAATTGATGTATGCTAGCTCACTAAGATCAGAGTTTTGAACTAGAATGCACCATACAATCACACATACACAACTGAATGCTTGAAACACAATAACTGTTTGAAAGCAATTAGCTGGAATAGAAGACAACCCAAGACAAAATATAAAGGATAGGCTTGCTTGCAACTGTTACAGACACACCTTCAGTTGCAATCAAGGGCAAAGGACTCTCACATTCATGCCTCTACAGACACACCAAAGCATGGATGATCAAGCACAATTGACACTTGCTGGATGATTGCCAAAATCCAGTGACATGAGCTATTTTTTTAAACCAAGACTGAGAGTTATAGGACACTCACAAACTTTCAGAGGTACAAAGACACTCGAGAATACTATTGAATGAACATTGAGATGCCTTTCATTGATGGAAACTTCAGAATATAAAGGAAACTAACAATTTGATTAGCAGCTGCTTAACATAAGCTAATCTGCCTATTCACCCTGATTTAATCTAACTTACAAAGCTTAAAATAAATACATATGATTACATCTTAATCTATCTAATATGATCCGGATTACAAAATAAAAGGACAATGCTAGCTATAACCTGATTGGACCAATTTGCCAAAGGGTTGCCAAATGAACCAATAGGAAGCTTTCCTGCCTAAGGGGTAAAATTTGGTGTTACTGAGGTAATTACCGCGTAATTACTAACCTGGAAATAATCTCAACAGGTTAATATTAGGCTGGAAAGACCAAAACAACCCTTAGGGACAGAAATCAGAACATATAGTCCCAGAATTGGGGTTCTGGAAAACTGATAACAAACAACCCTGTTGGGATTGCTTGTTCTGGCTTCTGAATCTTGCTGTTGCCATGCTCGATCATGCTGAGACTTGGCTCGGACTTGAAAATGGCATGACAAGGAACAAAAAACTCCTAGGGAACCTTGGCTGAATCTTCCTCAATCAATAAATATGACATTGAGAAAGATTGCTGCTTGCACTACAAGAAATATGGTTATTTGTGGCATCAAGTTTTGCCACAAAAATATAAAGATATTTCTACAATAGACTTTTGTAGCATTTTTTGAAAATGCTACAAAGATGCCACAAATGCCTTGTTACAAAAGGATTTTGTGGCAATTTTATAATTGCCACAAATTATAAGGCTTTTGTGGCATATTTTGAATTGCTACAATTGTTAAAATGCTACAATATCATACAAATTGTAGCAATTTCACTCTGCTACAAAACTAACTATGCCACAAATGTACATTATCTGTGGCATATATGATTTGCTACAAATCATATTTTAATTCTAAAAGAGCATTTGTGGGAACTTACATTTGCCACAATATGTATCTTCAATTATTGAATAATTGTAATATAATTTATGACATTGCTTGTAATGATACATTTAGGAGATAATTATATATATATATATATATATATATATATATATATATATATATATATATATATATATAACATAGTGAACTCATATTAAGGTAAAAGTAGTAGATTTCAATGATATATAAATATTTATTTTATATATCGTAGACAATGTATATCAAAAAATGAAAAGATAAAAAGAAGACTTTGTTCATAAATCATAACTTCTACCTATCCAATTCCTAGAATATACATAAAAATCGTTCTAATTTCATTTCTTAGAGCGATACGGATAAACACCTCTATTGTTCTAAACTAATTAAGAAAAATAAAAATAATATCATGAATAGCCTAAATTAACATCTTCATGCTCGGTAGCCTCAACGAACTTCGCATTTGCAACATCTTTGTTTGCATTACATATTGTGCAAGAAGTCTCTGATTGAATGCGTAACTATAAAGAGAAAACAATTTCATTATAAGTACTTTTCAAAATACACTACAAAAAATCTGACAGCATTTCCCCTTAAAATTTGTAATATCCCAGGCAAAGTACCTTAATTACATATCAAATTCACATAAAAGTAATAACCTCAATGGCCACATGCCAGAGTATATCACGAGCTACACGCTCGGAGTCCAACCAGACATATATACATAATAATAAATCTATACAAGGCAAGATAGTCATCATACCTTTAGTACTATCTATCAGGACTTGGAACTTGACCCATGAAAGGACGGAGATGTCGAGAAGAGCCACTTGGTAGTAACTATCGACATTATAAAACTGAATCCCCCTTCCATAAGAATGATCTGTGGTGCAGATATGTACTTCATTTTCTATAAGAATGATCTATAACAACTCTAAAATGATGTGTAACTTCTTTTATTCTCAGCAGGAGCTCTAAAGTTAAACATCATTCCCATCTCCCTCATAAATGAAAGTTTTTATACATACTTATCATAAATATGAAGCAAATAAATCAAATACAATTTTGTTATTTGCAATATATGTGATTAAAGGTTTTACACGATTAGACCAATTTATACCTAAAAGGCTCTTCCACTTTTATTCTATATCCAAATAAGTATCTCTATTCACTATGAAACAACTACGTATCCTGAAAAAGGGGAGAATGTAAAACTTGTAGCAATATGAAACCAAAAAAGCCAACTTTGGGGGATAATGACTAGCTAAAAAAAGCATAATCAAAACACTCACATTATGTTGTAACTAATAAGCAGAAAGCCTTTTAAAGCTAGTACTCATACCCAACAGACATAATAATCCTTGTAAAGAAGGATGATAAAATCAAACCCAACCATGCAACCATCTCCCCCCCCCCCAAAAATATAAGCAAGATGCCAGAAGTAAGATGTTAATGGTAGAAGACTAATTTCTGGTAGTCATCCCTCTCCATAACAGTACATATATCAGAAGTACAGGACAATTGTTGCTCACTTTTCCGGTGAAGATATATAATTGGAAGAAAAATAAATCAAATTACCTTTCTGAAACCCTAAACAGACGTCCAATGAATATGAGAAAACTGAGAAAAGGGGATAGGTTACAGAAAAGCTAAAAAGCTGTGAAACGAACAATTAATATAAGTACATTGAAAAAAGTTAATCATTTTATGAAATTTAGACAAGCACATTGAAAAACGTTAGTTATTGTCAGAATTATTTTGGAGAATACAACTTACTGTTTTTTTTAAAATAAAAAGTCAACTAGGTAGACAAGCAAAACCTCGGACGTGAGACACATAAAGAAGTCTGAAGCCAAGAGAGTATCAAGAAGCACCAATCTATGCAGCTCCCTCATGTTCTGAGTAACTGCCAGAGTAGCAATATTGACAGAGAATAAAACCAAAAATTGATAATAATGGTAATGACAGAAGCAACGGATAAGTTACATATTATATGTGATTCCTAGCAAATTGGTGTAAAGTATTCGTTTGTATCATGTGTATATTTTACCTCTCTTATGTACCTTCATAACTCTTCCCACCCTTGGTTATTTTACAACATTTTAGTTTTCTCCTCTTCTTCATAAGCTGTATTTAGCCAAATTATACTCCCCCTAAACCCAACTCTTTTACTACTATACTTCTAATTACGCTTTTGTGCCATCCAGCTAAAAGTGTTGTTGTGATTCGATATTGGTGTACAGTATCGTGATGAACTATGGGGGTGTTTGGTTACCCAACTTTTTGGGTAACTTTTAGCTATTTGGATAACTTTTAGCTTTTTGACCAAGGTTAAAAAGCTACTTGAGGTGTTTGGTAAGTAGTTTTTTATTTTAACTTTTTGGACCCAAAAAACTAGTTTCCAAAAAGCTACTTATGAAGCTTTTTGAGTTAGCTTTTCACAAAAAGCTACTTTACCAAACACTTTTCCTACAATAAGCTAAACCAAACAGCTAAAGTCAAACAACTAATCCAAACAGCTATTAGCTAACAGCTACAAGCTAACAGCTAGCAGCTACTAGCTACCAACTGGTTGCCAAACAAAGCCTATATCTCTAAACAAACTTGATACAAAACCAAAGGATCTAAAAGAAAAAAAGCAACATATTTGTTCTGGTGGCCTATGCTTGTTGTACAAAGTCTCTAAAGTACCGCTTATGTATTCTCACCTTTCACTACTACCAACTTATTTTACTTTTCTGAATGTAGCTAGTTTTGCAAGTATCTTATTCGCTTCACCTTTTTTTATTATTATTAAGTTAAAAAAAAGAGTAAAGGATAAACAATTTTGACTCACAAAAAAAGAATTTAATTTATATTATATGACACCACTATCATCAACAAAACAAATAAAAACAATAGTAAGAAAAAAAAAACCATCGAAGAATGATCTTGTTGAGTGCCCTAACACAGGACATTGCTTCCCACATCTGGATAATACTATATGAAACCTCTTATATAGTTATACACATAGCACCCACAAGTTAGTGAATCACAGTTTAATTTTCCTTTTTTTTGTGTAAGGGTTTAATAGAGGAAGAAAATGAGTTGGTTCCATTCCCAACATAAGAAGGAAAGTATCATGTTTGTAACACCCCAACACCCTTAACCACAAGATTATCATATCATGCCATAAACTTGTGATTAGCGCAGCGGAAAAGACAAGTTGAGGCATTACCGCCGTCCCTACTCGGGACAAGGCCAACAACTACTAGAAACAACAACTACAAACCTCAATAAAGATTAACTTCAATCTCAACAACCCCATCTTATGAAAAATAACTTACACAACCCATAAGATAAAACATAACATAACGTATGATTAAAGATTCTTCATGAATCAAAGGTCCTTAAACCCCTTGAGATCACTTGGTAAACCGGCTTCCCTCACCCTCAAAGGCTACCTTGCTCAGAGAGGAAAACTTCTGCTTTTGCTTGCTTTTATCCTGTGAGCTCGGACCGCCTAAAAACAAAACATTGAAAACCACGCAAAGTGAGTGGGGAAACACTCAATACACAAACCTCCAACACGTCAAACCGTTCGAAAACGGTTTTAGTGCCGACATTTAAATTCATTTTGAAAACGGGGACGGGGCTAAACATGTCATAAATGGATTTGGCATAGACATGAACATATAAAAGTAGACATGCTATAGATATACATATATACATAGAAAATAGAGTGGTATCCCTTACGATCTGGTGCAAAACACCTAACACGCGCACGCCCCAAACCGATCTGGAGTTTGGGTTGGGTATCATCTTGATGGACACCGCCGTGTCCGTAACTCTGATCAGGAGCACCCTATAGATGAGTAAAGGCTAGCACTACACGACTAGCTAGAATTATACTAATATGGCGGGACCACCTTTGAAAATAATATTGTATAATCATAAATCATGACATAAATTGATATGAATAAGCATCGAAACGTGCTTGAATGGTAAAAGTTGGACAATTTGCGTACCTTGAAATGAAGACAGGTGACGCGTCTCGGCCTCGGGATGGCTTGGGCGGCTTGGAAACTAAGATAAGAGAAGTATAAAGTGGAGAACCGAATAAGGTTGTTAGTGAGTTTCAAACGTTAAGTAAAATGGAAACTACGAACGTAACAACTTAGAAAGAGAATTTCAGGTTTTTAAGAAATAGAATTTTTAGCATAACTCGGGTTAGAAAACTCGGAATTAAACAAACGAGTACTTCCCGGAGTAGGGAAAATAAAGTTCTACAACTTTGTCAACAGACCCGAGGTCCAAAAATGAAAGAAAGAGCTCGGATAAAGGCCCGGACAGAAGCAGTACCCTTGGAATTGAATATACGGTTTGGAGATTTAGAGTGAAGCTTATATTGAAACTTGGATAGGATCAAAGAAAGCTTATAAATTGTAGAGTATCCTTAACAACCAGCTTGGATGGTCATAGAATGGGAGTCTTTGAAGGCTTAATAAGAGAAGCTATTCTTTTCTTGAAATCATGAAGGCAACGTCGTCAAGCGACGGAAAAAGATTATAGAAATGATTATAGGTCCTGAAAGTGCTTGAAGCGATTCAATAGAGTTGAGAACGTAGAAGGGGATTATTACTCAAGGCTACTCAAAGGTAAATAGAGGCTCGAAGTTTGATAAGCAACCAAGCGTGCCATAATTTAGCTAACTATAAACCTTAGCTGAATTTAACCTTCAAACAATTAATCCATGGCTTGCTAATATCCACTAAACCTTTGAGAGCTAAACCTAACACCCCCTTGACTTGTATCAATTTGGAATACCTATCCAACCCATCTTAACATTGATACAAAGGTCACCATCTCATTAGAGCTCCCTAAGAGGTCAAGTTGTAACCTTAAAGTTAAAAATAACAAAAAAAGTTCTGGGCAGCGACTTTGCTGACGACCTTCAATCACAGCCTCATATCTCACTCTCCCGGTATCGTATGGGCGCAAACCTTATGTTTCTGGAAAGCTTGAAGAGCGACCTAAAACTTTTATGTATCACTAACGCCAATAAGGTCTCCAAATGGGCGAAATCTTAGCCATAAGCTCCTGACTCAGAAAACGTATATAATTGCACCCTTTCACGGTTTTGCTCGTATCTCGGGCTACACATACCGGAATCTCGAAATTCCAAAGCCTAGAGTTAGATAATCACTTGAGCTACCATTTCCAGTAAGAATCTGGGCAAAAGTCACACTTTAAATCCTCTGTAAAATTCCGATACTTAGATATAAACTTTTTATGACTTTAATTCTTACTTTGTTGCCTTCTTTGGCCTCTAATTTGTACTAATTCACAACCAAAGCCCAAATTAACTATTACTCATGGTTCTTCCAGATTTTAATACTCAAAGATTACCCAAATAAGATGGAATCTTTCACATGCATCCTTAGATAACAATTGTAATTCCAACCCAAGTTCAAATTAGCACATCCATGTCAAATTCACACTAAAACAAATCATCCAAGTATTGAATAACTTAATTAACATAGTAATCACTTCAAAACAGTCCCTTAAACTCTAATTTCTTCATCAAGAACCTCATGCAAGCAAGCCATTTCATTACCCATCAAGAAACAAGCAAGAATCACTTCACAACCTCACCCAATTAACATGCATCAATTTTAAACTCAAACCCTAATTGCTCTAACTTAACCACACTATAAATTCATGCTTTAGAACTTTAAAAGAGATGAAAAACAACAAAGATACATAATTTAAACATGAAAATCTGATTAGGAAAGCAAAAGCTTGAGTTAGGGTTTTGGGATTATACCACTTGGATGAGAAATTGAGGAAGAAAACAAGAGAAGAGGTGGAGGAGGCTTGGGGGACTGCCGGAAAACGCGCCGGCTGCCGGAGATTTGACCGAAAAATGCCAAAGAATAAGGCTGGCTTGGCTGGGGTGGTCGGCCGAGCACAAGGGAGAGGGAGAAGAGAGTTTGGGATTTTTCTGATTTGGGAAATGAACTAAAAATGCCATAACACCCATCCCTCCTTGTATATAAATAAACTCCCCTAAAAATTAACTTAACTCTTCTAACTAACAAATAAATTAGACAATTAGTAATTACAATTAAGCTAGGTAAAATAATTGGTATTGACTAAATAAAATTAATAGATATAAAACTTGATAAAATAGTTTAGCATGAAATAAATAAAATTACTTGGGAATAAATTGGGTAAAATTAACTAGTACTAAACCACATAAAATAAATTGGTAGGACATATTAATAAAATAAATTGGGCAATAAAATGTACTTAGGAAGGTTGGATAATATAAATCGTAAAGGAAACGGAAACGAAATTAATATAACCTTCCTCGATTAAAACGTAAAATTTAGAACCATAAAATAAATTATATAGCTCTTCGTAAAAAAATATTCATGAACTCATAGTAATATTTATAACTTTAAATCCGAGGTAACATAAATTCAACCCATTTAGCCATCGCCTTGCTCGAGACCTGTCACGCATAGAAACAAATAATAATAAAAGAAAAAAAAATTTTATTAGCGTATTTTGGGCTAATTACTGAAATTAAGGTTTTAATTAATACGGGTTTAGGGCGGGTCGTTACACCATCCCCCCCTAAAAAGAAGTTTTGTCCCCGAAACTTGCTGTTGGATTAATCGTGTTTGTAACGCTTTAAAAGAGATGCAGATAACTTTCTTCATGTCTTCCTCGGTTTCCTACGTGGCTCCCGAGGTGTCTTAGCTTGCCCATGTTACCTTGATTAGCGGAACTTTCTTTAGAACGGAGTCGTTTTATTCTACGATCCAAAATCGCGATTGAAACTTCGTACTTTGATCGGACACTATGTCCTTTGGTATTCTGCGCAAACGAACGATCTCCTGAATGTAAATATCTGCCAACTTATTTACTTTCCATCCTTCGTGGATAGAAATAAAACGCGCCGACTTAGTTAGGCGATCCACCATTACCCTGATGGCATTCCTCCTAAAAGCTGTGAGGGGTAATCCCATATTAAAGCCCATAGAAATTGATCCCTATTTCCCCGTGGGAATTCCCAAAGGTCTAAGTTCAATTAATTGTCGCTGATGTTCCGCTTTAATCCTTTGACCTGTTAAGCCTTTATCCACATAGCTGGCTATGTCCCTCTTCATGTTAGGCCGCCAAAGGTGTTCTCTTAATTCCCTATACATTTCTGTACCTCCTGGATGTACAGAGTACGATGAATTGTTGCCTTCTTTTAGAAGCTTAAGCCTTAAATTCCCCCTGTTGGGTACTCTTAGCCTGTTTTGAAATCTTAAAGTTCCATCCTCGTGGACTAAAAAAATTCACGCATCCCTTTTTGCGGCTAGATTATTCACAATCCTCTTGTATTTAGGGTCATTCATTTGTTCGACTTTGATTTCTTCAATGATTACCGGTTGAAAGGTCAGTATAGCCAGTCTCTTGGCGATGTTCCCCTGGTTTACTAACTCAACATTCTCCTTATTTAACTCTGGCCATATCCTTGAATGAGCTTTGCGGTGAATTAAAGTCCCATGTTGAGTCTTTCTACTCAAGGCATCTGCCACTGAGTTTGCTTTGCCGGGGTGGTATTGGATATTTAGATCATAGTCCTTGATGAGTCCTCACCACCGACGCTGCCATAAGATCAACTCTCTATGAGTGGGTATATATACTTGAGATTCTTGTAATCCATGAAGATAGTAGTAGGAACTCCATAAAGACGATGCCATCAAATTCTTAGGGCAAAACTACTGCCGCTAGCTCTAAACCATGCGTCGGGTAACTCTCTTCATATGGCTTCAATTGTCGTGAAGCATAAGCTATCACCCTATCATTCCGCGTCAGCACACACCCCAGCCCTTGATGAGACGCATCACCATACATTACATACTCCTTTCCTCCCTCGGGAAGAGATAAGACTAGGGCGGTTGTAAGCTTCTCCTCAAGCGTTGGAAAATCTCCTTCGCACTTGCCGGTCCATTCAAATCGGGTTGATTTCGTGAGGCGATTGGTCAAAAGAAGAGCTATTTTAGAAAAGTTCGGAACGAACCTCCTATAGTATCTGGTCATACCTAAAAACTTCGAACTTCAGTAGCCGTAGTAGGTCTTGCCCAATCTTAAATGGCGGGTACATTGCTAGGGTCCACTCGGATCCCTTTACTGGTTATTATATGTCCCAAAAATCCTACTTCCTTGTACTAAAATGCACATGTTGAAAATTTAGCATACAATCTCCGTTCCCTTAGCGTCTGAGATACCATTCTTAAATGACTTTCATGCTCTTCTTTACTTTTTGAATATACCAAAATATCGTCGGTAAGTACCACTACAAATCCCATTGGGATTTGAACACTCGGTTCATCAAATCCATAAATACTGTTGGGGCATTAGTAAGCTCAAAAAGGCATTACGGTAAACTCATAGTGACAATATCTTCCTCCTAAAGGCAGATTAGAGATTCTTCATCTTTAACTTTGGGTTATGGCACCCGGACCTTCAAATTGAGCTTAGAAGAAAAAATACTCCTGTCCCTTTGAGTTGGTCAAATAGATCATCGATCCTTGGAAAAGGGTACTTGTTTTTTATCGTGACTTTATTTAATTCCTAGTAATCGATGCATAACCTCGGACTTCCGTCCTTTTTCCTTACAAACAACACTGGGGCCTCCCCAGTGTGACGTACTAGGTCTCATAAAACCTTTGCTCCACAAGTCTTCCAATTGCACCTTTAGTTCTTTAAGCTCTGTTGGCGCCACCCGATAGGGTGCTTTTAGATATAAGTCTAGCTTCTGGAACTAGTTTGATCTCGAAGTCGATCTCCCCCCCCCCCTCGGGGTAACTTTGTAACTTCCTGGGGAAAACATCTAGAAAGTCTTGCACCATGAAGATCTCTTCTATCTTGGGTGAGTCATTAAGATTTTTACTAATCGAACACAGGTAACCCTCACACCCGTGATTAAGCAGCTTTCGAGCCTTTACGCAGGATACGATAAGGCACTGATTTATTCCTAGGTCCTCAATAAAACAAATCTCTACTCCTGTGTTATTCTTAAAAACGACTATTTCTTCCCTGCATCTAATCTGAGCTTGAGTTAGGTCTAACCAATCTATACCCAACATTAGGGTGTCTAACCTAAGGTCTACCTTCTCATACGGGTAGTTACTAAGAGAGAATATAAATGATAAGGATAATAATTATAAGGATTCCATGAAGAAGGAATACCATATGTGACACTGAAATGAACTTGATATGAAGAAAAAGATCTTGGGTAAGTTTTTGATAATCAAATCTGGGTTTAAGAAATGTTTATGTGAATTCCCAGAAGTGTTGTGGAGTTTTTAGTGTTGTACAAAGGAAGGAGAACCTTCAAGTTCAAGAGAGAAAGGATTTAGATAAGTGAGTCAATATTCTTGAATTGGGAAACTCAGTATCAAGGATGCATGAACGATTGACAATAGTCGTTTGGAGTGTACAAAACGTAAGTTGTTGATATTGATCGAATAGTAACTTATATTTAAGCTAAATCTTGGATGTAAACTGTAGATGCTTACGAAGAATGATAATTACTTGGAAAAGAGAGAAACTGACTAAAGAGAAGGCATGGTAATGTAGATGTAGTTCATCATCACTGGGTAAATGAGCGGATAACTGATAAAAGAAAGGCACTTGCCAGAAGGAAATTGAGCATGAGCCAAAATGATTGGCCGATAACAATGATAAACTCTCCTAGGAATTCTTGAAAATAAGCAATGATTAGAATTGACGAAGCTGAATGCAGTCTTACAAGGATAAAGATGAATTTTTAATAGGAGGATGCACAATATGAGTGTGAGATAAGACTTGGTTCACCAATGGACTCAAGGTATGTTAGCCATACAGAGGAGGGTTGAAGCTTACAATGGTTGCTCGTTAAAAGAGAAGGCTAGGTGAATTTTGATACATGTATACGTGTAAAAGGGATCAAAACTTCTAAACCTCACAATCTCGTTGGATGCCTCTAGGAGACCCACATACATAATAAGTTTATCCCTCCAATTCAACTATCCCCCTTAGTCTCATTCTTAGTCATAAATCTCTAATCCATATTAATCTCCTAATTTCATCATGATTCTATTGCTTCCCTTTTTATTTCACCCCAACATTGTTCCTTATACAGAATTAGAAGTGACTATTATTAACTCCACGACCAAAGTCGAAATCCTTGTATTCGCGCTAAAGCCCCCCCATTGTGGGTACTGCGTCCATAAGGCCCTTGTTTATCTCATTGACCACTATTATTAGACCCTTCAACCCATTTGAACAGTTCAGATGAGTATAAAGTACTCCTTCCCCTTATGACTTCAGGTGAATCTCTATAGAATTACATCCAAATATGAGTTACCGAAATTGGTATGTTCTCTTGATACCTCGGAATATCGCATCCCAAACTTGGTCAAGGCAACGTGGCCAACTATCCGGTTACGTATTCTTCTGGTCATCTGGCGTTTAGTAGTCGCTCTTAACTCTCGAAAACACTATCACGTGCTGGTTCAAGGATCGGGGAATCATATATATATATATATATATATATATATATATATATATATATATATATATATATATATATAGATACCTACTTCTGATACTAAAACGGCTCAAACGATACGTATACTACTCGTTGGACCCAAATTTCCGTTTTAAAGACCACTACGTGTGCTTTCTTTTCCCTTGCGCGTTACTGGAGTCCGACCCATTTTCTTTCATTTCAAGAATTAACTTGGCAGCACTTAAAACATGGAACGATTATTATTATTATAGCCCCTTGCCTTCCATCACACACGAATTCCATTTATTCCCTTGTCGACTACACATAACATAATACATCAACATTACTACCTTCTTACTCGCATAGAACCTATATGTGCTTTCATCCCGTCCGTTCTAGGCGGAGGTGCAGTTTCCATTGACCGAGCCATGGCTTCCTTTAGATCTTGGGTCACTCTTGTCCCATTTCTAGACTTATTTTCTCTTTGGCGTAATTAAATTTGACACTCATAAAAATCCAGGGCTACCTGTAACTCCTTTACATAATTACGAGCATACGACGACCAGAGGGAAAAATTTGAGGACCCAAAAGGTCGTTAAAAGGGTATGGTATCCCCTCCTTGGGAATACCCTTGACATCGATATACTTTGGAGGTGACAACTCGAGGGTGGTAGCAGTTAAAGCCATGCTCCCAACATTCGAGGCCTTTCTTCGTGTATATCCTGGTTACGCGAGCAGCAAGAAGTTGTGATACCTATTTTAGAAATTCCATGCATGGGTGAACAAATAGAAGGGTCACCGAAGGATAGAAATGTCGGGCTTTCCTTACTTGATCGCGATATTGCATTTATGGATTTTTGTCTTAGCTTACTAAGGTCTTCTACAGTTCTCAACCGTATTTTATGTTAATCCACGCCAGTAGCTATGTCCTTCCAACTTTTCCATTACCAGAACAGTCGAAATTTTAGGCACCAAACGCGTAGGCCGGATGCTCCTCGAAGGAGTAATCGACGATAGCGGCTTCTAATATCATCCCACGGACTCTCGTGGGGAAGAGTGGCCAATACACAACGTGCTCGACCATGTCATCGCTGTATTCCGATTTCGGGTTAGCTTGTACAATGGCGTCAAAGCGTCTTGCAACATCTTGAGATGGACTTGAATATCGATCTTGGGCTCCATAAACATTGCGAATGGGTTGGGAAAAGGGTCACCACTGGGTTCCCTCAATATTACATATACACAACATGAACGCGAAGTTTTTGTAAACTTAGCAAATAAGAACTTGTTAAAATTAATAAAAGAAAAACAAGGCAAGGTCCGAGACTCAACCAACTTGAACCTCATTTGATACTAAAGGAACTCTTGTTCCCTCTTAAGATCCCTGTGACTTCACTTACTATATTTGGAGCGTACTAATCACTCATACCATTTAAACGCTTTTACACATTTCACAACATACCATGATAAGGCATTTAACACTTCCTTTGCGCTCTACATCAATCCCACTTGTAATTGGATTCGTATTCTTTTCTTTGAATGACTAAAATTCTCCTTTTGAGACTAATTCAACATGCCTCGCATTCTCAAAAGCACTTAGGACGCTTCACTTGCATCAAACTATTAGATTACTTGCAATTTGTACTTAACTTCCTTAGATTTTTCTACCAAAGCTCCCTAGATTCTGGAGAAATTTCGACAGCACTTCCCCTATAAATCGGACTATTCCAAAATTTTACCTAACTTCGTTCATGCAAGAAAACATGTACACTTCATATACTCCTTTGGAGCTTCATGCTCAACATCCATCCCAATACCTTTCACATATTCCCAAGCTCAATCCATAAAGGTACATATATCACACATAACATCCATATTGCTCAAATCCGTATCACAAATTCCTATGAAACTCTAAATCCTCAAGTTCTTCTTATAACTCCGCTCTGATACAACAACTGTAACACCCCAACACCCTTAACCACAAGTTTATCATATCATGCCATAAACTTGTGATTAGCGCAGCGGAAAAGACAAGTTGAGGCATTACCGCCGTCCCTACTCGGGACAAGGCCAACAACTACTAGAAACAACAACTACAAACCTCAATAAAGATTAACTTCAATCTCAACAACCCCATCTTATGAAAAATAACTTACACAACCCATAAGATAAAACATAACATAACGTATGATTAAAGATTCTTCATGAATCAAAGGTCCTTAAACCCCTTGAGATCACTTGGTAAACCGGCTTCCCTCACCCTCAAAGGCTACCTTGCTCAGAGAGGAAAACTTACGCTTTGCTTGCTTTTATCCGTGAGCTCGGACCGCCTAAAAACAAAACATTGAAAACCACGCAAAGTGAGTGGGGAAACACTCAATACACAAACCTCCAACACGTCAAACCGTTCGAAAACGGTTTTAGTGCCGACATTTAAATTCATTTTGAAAACGGGGACGGGGCTAAACATGTCATAAATGGATTTGGCATAGACATGAACATATAAAAGTAGACATGCTATAGATATACATATATACATAGAAAATAGAGTGGTATCCCTTACGATCTGGTGCAAAACACCTAACACGCGCACGCCCCAAACCGATCTGGAGTTTGGGTTGGGTGACTATCACGATCGGACATCGCAGTCCGTAACTCGATCGAGCACCCTATAGATGAGTAAAGGCTAGCACTACACGACTAGCTAGAATTATACTAATATGGCGGGACCACCTTTGAAAATAATATTGTATAATCATAAATCATGACATAAATTGATATGAATAAGCATCGAAACGTGCTTGAATGGTAAAAGTTGGACAATTTGCATACCTTGAAACGAAGACAGGTGACGCGTCTCGGCCTTGGGATGGCTTGGGCGGCTTGGAAACTAAGATAAGAGAAGTATAAAGTGGAGAACCGAATAAGGTTGTTAGTGAGTTTCAAACGTTAAGTAAAATGGAAACTACGAACGTAACAACTTAGAAAGAGAATTTCAGGTTTTTAAGAAATAGAATTTTTAGCATAACTCGGGTTAGAAAACTCGGAATTAAACAAACGAGTACTTCCCGGAGTAGGGAAAATAAAGTTCTACAACTTTGTCAACAGAACCGAGGTCCAAAAATGAAAGAAAGGGCTCGGAAAAAGGCCCGGACAGAAGCAGTACCCTTGGAATTGAATATACGGTTTGGAGATTTAGAGTGAAGCTTATATTGAAACTTGGATAGGATCAAAGAAAGCTTATAAATTGTAGAGTATCCTTAACAACCAGCTTGGATGGTCATAGAATGGGAGTCTTTGAAGGCTTAATAAGAGAAGCTATTCTTTTCTTGAAATCATGAAGGTAACGTCGTCAAGCGACGGAAAAAGATTATAGAAATGATTATAGGTCCTGAAAGTGCTTGAAGCGATTCAATAGAGTTGAGAACGTAGAAGGGGATTATTACTCAAGGCTACTCAAAGGTAAATAGAGGCTCGAAGTTTGATAAGCAACCAAGCGTGCCATAATTTAGCTAACTATAAACCTTAGCTGAATTTAACCTTCAAACAATTAATCCATGGCTTGCTAATATCCATTAAACCTTTGAGAGCTAAACTTAACACCCCCTTGACTTGTATCAATTTGGAGTACCTATCCAACCCATCTTAACATTGATGATACAAAGGTCACCATCTCATTAGAGCTCCCTAAGAGGTCAAGTTGTAACCTTAAAGTTAGAAATAACAAATAAAATTCTGGGCAGCGACTTTGCCGACGACCTTCAATCACAGCCTCATATCTCACTCTCCCGGTATCGTATGGGCGCAAACCTTATGTTTCTGGAAAGCTTGAAGAGCGACCTAAAACTTTTATGTCACTAACGCCAATAAGGTCTCCAAATGGGCGAAATCTTAGCCATAAGCTCCTGACTCAGAAAACGTATATAATTGCACCCTTTCACGGTTTTGCTCGTATCTCGGGCTACACATACCGGAATCTCGAAATTCCAAAGCCTAGAGTTAGATAATCATTTGAGCTACCATTTCCAGTAAGAATCCGGGCAAAAGTCACACTTTAAATCCTCTGTAAAATTCAGATACTTAGACAGAAACTTTTTATGACTTTAATTCTTACTTTGGTGCCTTCTTTGGCCTCTAATTTGTACTAATTCACAACCAAAGCCCAAATTAACTATTACTCATGGTTCTTCCAGATTTTAATACTCAAAGATTACCCAAATAAGATGGAATCTTTCACATGCATCCATAGATAACAATTGTAATACCAACCCAATTTCAAATTACCACATCCATGTCAAATTCACACTAAAACAAATCATCCAAGTATTGAATAACTTAATTAACATAGTAATCACTTCAAAACAGTCCCTTAAACTCTAATTTCTTCATCAAGAACCTCATGCAAGCAAGCCATTTCATTACCCATCAAGAAACAAGCAAGAATCATTTCACAACCTCACCCAATTAACATGCATCAATTTTAAACTCAAACCCTAATTGCTCTAACTTAACCACACTATAAATTCATGCTTTAGAACTTTAAAAGAGATGAAAAACAACAAAGATATATAATTTAAACATGAAAATCTGATTAGGAAAGCAAAAGCTTGAGTTAGGGTTTTGGGATTATACCACTTGAATGAGAAATTGAGGAAGAAAACAAGAGAAGAGGTGGAGGAGGCTTGGGGGACCACTGGAAAACGCGCCGGTTGCCGAGATTTGGCCGGAAAACGCCAAAGAACAGGGCTGGCTTGGCTGGGGTGGTCGGCCGAGCACAAGGGAGAGGGAGAAGAGAGTTTGGGATTTTTCTGATTTGGGAAATGAACTAAAAATGCCATAACACCCACCCCTCCTTGTATATAAATAAACTCCCCTAAAAATTAACTTGACTCTTCTAACTAATAAATAAATTAGACAATTAGTAATTACAATTAAGCTAGGTAAAATAATTGGTATTGACTAAATAAAATTAATAGATATAAAACTTGATAAAATAGTTTAGCATGAAATAAATAAAATTACTTGGGAATAAATTTGGGTAAAATTAACTAGTACTAAACCACATAAAATAAATTGGTAGGACATATTAATAAAATAAATTGGGCAATAAAATGTACTTAGGAAGGTTGGATAATATAAATCGTAAAGGAAACGGAAACGAAATTAATATAACCTTCCTCGATTAAAACGTAAAATTTAGAACCATGAAATAAATTATATAATTCTTTGTAAAAAAATATTTATAAACTCATAGTAATATTTATAACTTTAAATCCGAGGTAACATAAATTCAACCCATTTAGCCATCGCCTTGCTCGAGACCTGGCACGCATAGAAACAAATAATAATAAAAGAAGAAAAAAATTTTTATTAGCGTATTTTGGGCTAATTACTGAAATTAAGGTGTTAATTAATACGGGTTTAGGGCGGGTCGTTACAATGTTCCACCAAAATGTCATCTATAAGTTGCAATATAATAATCAATGAAACCACATGAGAATGGTACAGAGGGATAGGCGTTGTTATGAAAGTCTCTCTACAAATATGAATACAATTAGTGATTTCTAACACTAATGATGTCATCAACATATCTCAATCATTATCTAATTTCACTCTATTCACAAATCCAACTTTGATTAACATTTTAATTAGATTATACTAATAAGACACTAATTATTAGGTGATAGTGTAACACATATTGTAACCTCAAAATTTATGAAAAAACTCCATGTAACATAACCTACAATGGCAGTAGTCCAACAGACATTGAATTATTTATATGAAGTATCAAGCCAGGTATTCAATACCCCTCACACCCAAACATACAATAAAAAACCAGAGAACATAACATTTTAATTCATATAGTATAACTAGTAGTCATACAGATCAAAATGGCAATTATTAAGCAATAAACATACAAAAAGACCTAGTAAAATTACAAAGGAACAACCCCTCCATTCCATAGTAATTCACGTAAAATGCAGTACGGTTCTAAGACAGAGGCTGTGAAGATTTCAGGTACTGATTCCCCCAGTTGAAATTCTGCATAAAAGGTGCTCATCCTGACAAATCATTTCTAATTTCTAGAGAGGTGCATCAGTACTGATCCTTGGTACTTACTCTTACTACATAAATGCTTGTTAAAACTAGCAACTCAATAGGATATATGTATCCACTGTTAAGACTTTATATAATTAAACCTTGGCCCCTTCCTCCACTTAACATTGGGTTTTATTGGTAGTTGTGTTGAGTTCATTCAAACCCTGACATTCAACTGGGTCCTGGATTTATTGGAGCAAATGTAACGAGAGTGTTTAAGGATTTATTGTAGGCATTAGGACACAAGCAAGTTAAGAGCAAGTAAATCATTCAAAAACCCAAAATTACACCAGTCCCAATCAATGCTTAATCTTAATCAACGATGGCCCCTATGAATAAAAACATAAATCCCACAAGTTTTGAGTAAGATCACTGACAAAGAACTCTCAATGAGAGCAACTTTATCACAAATTGTCCCTAAATTTCCACATTCTCCTAATTTTGTTCTTCTAAAATGAGCTATTCAATATGGCAATAGTTAACATTCAATTGTGAACCATCTCAACATAACCTAAAACTCAATTGAAATGAAGAAGCAAAAAGAAACCTGCTTTGAGAGACATCATAAAGCTGGCCCTTAATAGCCATGAGCAAGGGTTTCTTAGGAGTCAGACCCATCAAACTATTCAACCCCTCTTCAGTAATCTTCTCGATTTGAACAGGGGCTGGCCAAGACTCCGATCAGGTTATCCAGAGGAGCAAAAGATTGTCAGGAACACTTTTGAACTACATCGGATTCCAAAACCACCCTAGCCTTGTCGACTTTACACTTCTTGAGAGTATCGATGCAAGTATTGCACTAAACATCGGTTCTACGAGCTTTCATGTTCTGTACATGGCGAGCACTGACAGTATCGGCCACCTCCTGCCACTGCTTCACCAGAGATTCTTGCACTGCTTCACCAGAGATTCTTGCACTGCTTCCTTGCTGCAACAGTCTTCCCTCATTGGAATCAGATGCTGGTTCGTCGCTGGCGATGGAGTCGATGAGTCCGGGAATTCGCCCATTAATGGAGACAACAAAGGCGATGGGGAGAGAGGACATGCGGTTCGCGGCTAAACCTGCGGCGGCGACAGCGGAGAGAGGTAGCTTAGAGAGAGAAAGAGAGATATGGAGTTACGGACTATGGAGAGGCTGAACGACTTATTAGCGTCTGAATGCCTATGTCAATCTCAGTCTCAAAGTTGGAAAAAAATTACCAAATTGCCATTTTAACAATAACCAAGCAATTTGAATAATTTTGCTCAAATTTTACATCTTCCCGCCTCTTTGAAAATATTAAGTGTCTTTTGTAGCATTTTAAATTATTTGCTACAATAAACTATCCTTTTTGTGGCAAAAACATATATGCTACTATTATTTTATAACTTTTTAGATATTGTGGCAATTATAAATTTGCCACCAGTAAATTGTCACAAAACATAAATTTTCTTGTAGTGAAGACATAAGCTCTTGGATTTTTTTGGCTAACTGTGAGGGTTTCATGGGGGTAAGAATGATCTCTCTGTGGTTTAGGGTCGGGGTGTAGGTATTAGCTCTACCACAATGGCTCACTGATCTATCATACAACCAAGGTCGACCCAAAAGCAAATGACATGCATCCATAGGTAAAATATCACACCAGACCTCATCTTTGTATGATTGACCAATTGAAAAGGCAACAAGGTATCTAGTAGAGATTTGGATACCTTTCTTTGAGCTGAGCCACTGAATGATGTATGTATGGAGCTGGGTGGGGCTTGGTGGCCAGACTTAGCTTCTTCACCATGGTGCTAGAGGCTGCATTGGTACAGCTTCCACTGTCTACAATCATAGAGCATACCTTCCCTCCAATGGTACACCTTGTATGAAAGATATTCTCCCTCTGCTCTTCTGCTTCCTCTACTGCTGAGCTGCTCAGAACTCTCTTGACCACAAGCATTTCTCCCTCATCTAGACCTTCTTCTATAACATCATCATCATAGATAGGATCATGTTCAGGCTCTTCATAATCATGTTCTTCTCCCTGCACATGTTCAGGATCAATAAATAAAGCTGCCTGGTACTTAGCAAGAGTAACCATTCTCTTGTTTAGACATTCTGAGGCAATGTGCCCTAGTCCTTGACACATGAAACACCTTCTTTCTGGGTAGGTTCTGCTGATAGGGGTTGGGGTTCTTTGTGGGGGATTTTGTGGTTGATTTTGTGGGGGTCTTGAGGCTGGGTTTCTGGCTTGAGGTGGTGGTGGGGGTGGATGGGCTCTTTGTGGGAGATTGTAAGGTTTGTAAGGGTTTGTCTTAGTTGCTGCATAAGGCTTGGCTGGGTATCTGCTGTATTCTTTCACTCTAGCCTTCTTCTGCTGTTCTACTTTGTGAGCTAAAGAGCTTAACTCATCAAGTGAATCATAGACCTGTAGCTCCACAACATTCTTGATCCCTTCATTCAAGCCTGCAAGGTACCTGATATAAGTTTGTACCTCATTCTCCTGCATATTACACTTCCAAAGTAAGTGCTCAAACTCCTTTGTGTAATCGTCCATTGACTTGTTTCCCTGCACAAAATGCTGTAACTTGAAGTAGTTCTCCTTCATGTAGTTTTCTGGAAGGAATTTCTCCTTCAACTTCTGTCTCATCTCAATCCAGGTGCTCACCTTGTCTTCCCCAATCTCCATTCTCCTTCTCTGCAGATTAGTCCACCAAGTAAAAACATATTTCTTCAGTTTAAGGCTACTAGCTTCACCTTATTCTCTTCTGAAACCTCCTTTAAATCAAAAACTCTTTCTATTGTCTACAACCAATCTAGGAAAACATCAGGATCTAACTCCCATGCATACTCGGGTATATCAATCTTGAAATCTAACTTCTCTATCCTCCTATCTTCCCTCCTTACTTCTCTTTCACTCTCACTGTTTTCCTCAGGTTCACTAATCCTAGGTGATCTTCTAACCTTTCTTCTCCTTCTATGTGTAGGCCTAGGACCTCGACCTCCTCTTCCTGTCCCACTAAAAGGATTCTCACCTATTCCCTCCTCCATTTCTTCATCAGTCTCCCAATTCAACTCATTTCTATGTAACCTCATGTAATACTGTAATTGTTCACTCAAAAACTTCATTTTCTGTTCTACTTCTTTTTCTTTTAAAGTATGTTCTAAGACTTCCTGTAGTGTTTTACTAGTTCCGGCCATCTCAACTACAACAAGCAACACACTCCAAGATAGAACACAATGCTCTAATACCAAGATGATGTATGCTAGCTCACTAAGATCAAAGTTTTGAACTAGAATGCACCATACAATCACACATACACAGCTGAATGCTTGAAACACAATAGCTGTTTGAAAGCAATTAGCTGGAATAGAAGACAACCCAAGACAAAATATAAAGGATAGGCTTGCTTACAACTGTTACAGACACACTTTCAGTTGCAATCAAGGGCAAAGGACTCTCACATTCATGCCTTTACAGACACACCAAAGCATGGATGATCAAGCACAACTGACACTTGCTGGATGATTGCCAAAATCCAGTGACATGAGCTATTTTTTTAAACCAAGACTGAGAGTTATAGGACACTCACAAACTTTCAGAGGTACAAAGACACTCGAGAATACTATTGAATGAACATTGAGATGCCTTTCATTGATGGAAACTTCAGAATATAAAGGAAACTAACAATTTGATTAGCAGCTGCTTAACATAAGCTAATCTGCCTATTCACCCTGATTTAATCTAACTTACAAAGCTTAAAATAAATACATATGATTACATCTTAATCTATCTAATATGATCCGGATTACAAAATAAAAGGACAATGCTAGCTATAACCTGATTGGACCAATTTGCCAAAGGGTTGCAAAATGAACCAATAGGAAGCTTTCCTGCCTAAGGGGTAAAATTTGGTGTTACTGAGGTAATTCCGGCGCAATTACTAACCTGGAAATAATCTCAACAGGTTAATAGTAGGCTGGAAAGACCAAAACAACCCTTAGGGACAGAAATCAGAACATATAGTCCCAGAACTGGGGTTTTGGAAAACTGATAACAAACAACCCTTTTGGGATTGCTTGTTCTGGCTTCTGAATCTTACTGTTGCCATGCTCGATCATGCTGGGACTTGGCTTGGACTTGAAAATGGCATGACAAGGAACAAAAAACTCCTAGGGAACCTTGGCTGAATCTTCCTCAATCAATAGATATGACATTGAGAAAGACTGCTGCTTGGACTGTTGTTGCTGGGAACTAGAGTTGGTCTGCATGACCAATGCTGATGGGCTGAGTGGCTGTATGTGCAAGGACTTGCTTTACAAGTGTGTAACAATCCTGGATGGATGCTGTTGGTGGATTGGTGGCTGCTGGTGAGGTCAGAAACCTCCGCCGATATCCGAACTTCGAGGACATCTTTGAATAGCTTCATTGTCTATCTTTGGGATGTGTAAGCCTGCTGTTTTTGCTGGAAATGCTTCCTTAGCTACTGAGTTTGATAAATCAGCATGGTCTCCTTCTTGTGCTGCTGCTGAAAGTGCTGGTGAAGCTCCTATAGATGCCTCCTTTGCTGATGAAGCTGCTGCTGTTGGTTGTTCTTCATGATGGTCTGCATCAGTAATTATATGTCTTGCTAAAGACCTTTATAATTAGTAATTGAATAAGTTTAATTACAACTATATTATTTGGTCCTACTGGGTCACACAAGTCAGTGCCCTGGAACAATGTATGTAACCTAAGTGATATTATATTATGTTTAGAAATGTTGGGAACTGATTTCTATGAGAAATCAGCCCAACATGGACCGAACTGGGTTCCACACGGACCGTGTTGACCCAATAGGGTCCGTGTTGGGACACCACGATCCGTGGTGTCCATGGGCCGAGTTAATGGACCTTCTAGAGTCCAACACTGAACCGTGTTGATTCAAAATGGACCGTGTTGGGCCTGAGAAGTGCGCCGTTGCGTTAAGTCGGCCCTTTAGGGTTTTGTACCCTCTCCCTAGGTTATCTAAACACTATATAAAAGGGTCTCTATGAGAGATTATTCAACACCAACTTCCTGAGACTCTTAGAGAGATACTAGGGTGATTTCCTGAGTTCCTCTCTCTTTTAGTTTGCAATTCTTGTTTCCTGAAACATTCTTTGTTTCCTGAAACATTCTCATATATCAAATACATACATCTTAGATTGAGATTCGTCTCGATCGGGTCGATCTAACAATCGATTTCCCAGAGTGTTGCGTGGACTTTTCAGTGGAGGATTTCAACATTGGAATCTTGAAGGTCATCCTCTTCTTAAGCCAGAATTAGTGATTAGGTATAATTACTAAAGCCTCTGCAATTGTTGTGATTAATTGTTATGAATTTTCCGCCAATTAACCGGTATCTATTTAGGAAATTGATAGCCTAAAAACCTAACAGTGGTATCAAAGTCACCAATTGCATGCTAAAGTATTGCACTAGAATTCAGAAATAATTTTGTCAATTGTTGAATTATTTCATGAATTTGCTAGAATAGTTTTAGTGCCTAAAATTTGAAACTTTATGAAAGTTTTAGTCTTTATGATTCATGATAGTAAATCTGGAATTTCATTGTAAAGTTTCATGCTTTGTTATTATTTATTTTTTATTGCCTTTAATTAATCGATTTTATGTTTGTTTAATTGTTAAATATAACATGAACTTGATTTTATTTTGAATGTTTTAGAAAAAATCATGTTTAATATTGTTAAACAGTAGGCAATACATGAAATAGGTCTAAATTCGCAAAATAGGATTTTGTATAATTATTTTCTGATTTAGTTTATTTACGGTAAATTTAATAAAAAATAGAAATAAAATATCAGACAAATTCAAAAATTTCCGAACTTTTTATTGAAGGTGTCTGGAAGTGTTTTGGACTTTCCATTATTTTTGTAGATTTTCCACAATTAAAATGAATTTTTAATTGAGTTTTCAAATTTAAAGAGAAATAAAATTCGTTTAATTCTCTGAATTTTGTAAATTTGTAGAAATTTGTAAAACTTCTGAAACTTTTACAGTAGGTTTCTGGGTAACCACATTTTTAGGGAAAATGTTTTTCATTAATTTATCCGATTAAATTATATTTTTTAGTTTAGATTTTCATATTTGAGAGAAACAAATTTGTTACTTCTCTAAATTTTTTAAATTTATAGAAATTTGCAAATTTTCTGAAAAGTTTACAGTAGGTTGCATGGTAACCATTCTGTTATGGATAAAATTTTCTTGAATTTTTGAAATCATTAACTAATTTTCTATTAATTTTCAGATTAACAGAGCGAAGTATAATTGTTTACTTTTCTGAATTTTATTCTCATTTTCGAAATTTGATAAAAATATGAAGTTTTTACGATAAACCTGTTGTATGGAAAAATTATAAAATTTGATTTTTAAACTTATTGGATTATTCTTATTTATTTTCCTCTTAAACGGAGAATTAAAAGGTTTAATTCCCTAAACAAAAATTTACAATCTTTTGAAAATTGTTAAAATTCTGGAAAAGTTTCATATTGGGTTATTAGATAACACGATGATATGAAACTCTTAAATTCGATAAGTTATGATAGTTTTATTTAAGTTTTTCATTCACGAAAATAACGAATACTGAGAAACAACACGGACCGTATTACCAACAGTTTTGCTAAATTCGTGTATTTTAGGGTTTAAAATTAATTTTAGAAATTAATTATTGAATCATATTACTACAAAATCAGTTGATGAGCTTAAAATCTATTGATTTTGTAAAGTTTAGGAAGCTTACAATATCTTTAAAAGATATAGTATCTTTTAGACTTCTTGATTTTAGGAAAATCGAGTATTTTGTGTGTATAGGTATAAAATCATAAATCTGTTTAGGTAATTAAGATAAAATTTGGAATTTTATTTATTTTATTAATCATGCAAACTTTTAGAAAACCTTATTTAGTATTTGTTTCCTTATATGTGTTGTGTTGCAATTATATATGCCTTTTATAATTTGTTATTTAAAGCATGTGTTATATTTGATATAATTATTGCAATATTACCTGTTTGCATGTGCTTCTAGTATGCCCATAGATAGTTGGTTTTACCGGTCTGTGTACCGGGTTGGGTGAAATACGGTATGCGTGCCGTCTTTGAATTATTTTTAAATTTAAATTTCAGTTTAAGTTTACTTAATTCATCTAAGGTCTCTTTAAGAGGTCCACTTTGTAAATTTATTGTAATTGGAGACATCAAGTTAAGTGGGAGCCCAACAACAATAGAGGTGTTGATTCGAGTGGGAGCCTATCCAAAGAAGTTGCAAAATCCAAGAAGAATTTCTTGAAGACTGTCAAGACTTAGATAAAAATAGTTTGATTAAGTCTAGGTGGCCATACTAAGTGTTTTATTTATGCTCTAAATTCGTTATTGCATGTTTTATTATGCCTATTATGCTTTTCGAAAGAGTTCACCTATAATTGCATGCTTAGTAAAACCTACTCTCAAAATTGAATTATTGCTCAACCTATCGAATCACCACTTAGATGGATAAATAAAGAAAGCCAAAGTGAATTATTTGTCCATCATTAATAAGTAGGGTGGGAGCTAGGTCAATTCAAATTGGCTATCTAAATCGTTTTGGGCCAAGAGCCGAGGAAGAGAAATATTGTATTCGATACAAATTTCTTGCCAAGAGTCATTTTGAATGATCGATCATAAGATAATCCACCAAAGATAATATGAGATCGAGTTTTGTTGGGCCAAAGTCCACTTGAGCCCATGAGTCTTGTGGGTCTTGGTAAATTAAAACACTAAATGAGAGTTAATAAAGTGTTTTGATTTGAAGTTAAAACTAGTTTAATTTCTTTGATGAATAATAACTAAAATGGACCAATTTTGTCTCGTAGAATTATTTATGTCTTTTCACTCAAACATCTACCACTAATAAAATATTGTTTTCTCCTTGAGAAAGAGAAAAACAATTACACCAATTCCTTAATTGGCATCGTCATCACAAGATTGTCTTGGAGGCGAATAAAATGAACATGTCTTTGATATAACATTGAGTTAGGCATCAATACTAAGAGGTCAATCATGCCAAATGGATACATGTAATGTCATAGCATTCATGCGACTTTAACTTCAAAATGTATGAAGATTAGAGGAAGGATTTCAATATTATCAACTCAAAAACCAAGTTCATTGAACTAGTTAGAGTTGATAAATATGAAACCAAATAACCAAATAGTCTCGGTTGAGCTAGATAAGGGCCGATTGATGACACTCATGTTTTTAAAATAATTTGACTATTTTAAAACATGAGAAACCTCAGATCCCCCTTTTAACCAAAAGGTTGGCGACCAAAGATAATAGTCTTTTAGTGAAAGGGAAAATAAGATTTAAGAAATCTATCAAAGCGAAGAAGTCAAAGGAAAGGTAAGGACAAACAGTTGTACATGCCCAACCAATGGCAGCAACCGGTTAACAACCAGATCATGTATGACACTGGGAGCGTGATTAACTATAAGGAAGATTTGAGATATGATTTCAATTCTAGGAAAATGCGAATATGATAAACACTACCCTCATTAAACCCACTTTGAGTATAAGATACCGGTTGTGAAACTCGCATTTATGCAAATGTGCAGGATCTACAGCAAAGTAGATGTGCTTTGAAGGATGAGAGTCAGCCTAGAAATAGGAACATGCAATTAGTTGTAGTTCCTTATGAAGAGTTGGTTGTTTATCCATTTCCTTAAGACTTATAAGAGAAATTTATAGGTGATTCTATGTTCTCATTATAAGTAGAAATTTGTTTTCTTATTCTCAATTAGAGAGAGAGAGGATCTCGGATTAACACACCCAACACATCGAAACCAAAAGGTTTAAAACTTGTAACTATCAATCAAATCATGCAAATCAGAGCGCATTCAGAAGCGTCACAGTGATAGACTTTTGAATGATAAGACTTTGAAACATGTGATGTCTGCAAAGCATGACTGTACCTTTTACAAGAAAGGGTGAACGTGCCAACAAACACTCATGCATATGGATGTATGTAGTCCAATTGAGCACAAGTACAAGGGATGAATTACTTCAAATCTTCAAAGATGAATAACTAACACATGGTGATTCATGTCTATGAGATTCATCTGAAGCTGGAATGTTAAAATAGTTTGAAGATTTCCAAAATGAAGTAGTATTGGCGAAATAATGAGAGCACCTAGATACGATCAAAAGGATGCTAATGGTTAAGACAAGAGTTTGAACAAATGACTCAGATGAAATATAATTCTGGCATTATAAGCTTAAGTCATATTAATCAGAAATGCATTCAGAAACTGCATAGTGTAGGATTTTGGAAAACCTAAACTTTGAAAAGTTCAATATTTATAAAACATGTTTGATGGATAAGATGACTAAAATCACCTCTTATTGGAATTGGTGAACAAGCTAATGACTTATTAGGATGCAAACATATTGATGTATGTGGGCCTATGAGCATTAGTGCTAGAAGAAGGTTTACTGTACTATTTCATCATTTTCAGTGACAATTTTTAGTAGATATGGGTATATCTACTTAATACGCCACAAGTCCAAATCATTTGAAATGTTCAAAGATTTTCAAAGTAAAGTACAAAACCAACTTGGAAAGAAAATCAGAACCCTTCAATAAGGTTGATGAGGTGAGTATTTGAGCCATGATTTAACTGACCATTGTAGAGAATGTGGAATTATTTCATAACTCTCTCCTCTAGGAGTACGACATCTCAATGACGTATCTAAAAGAGAAATCACACCTTATTAGATATGGTGCGATCAATGATGGTTGAGTCAACATTACTGATTACCATTTTTGGGGATACACGCAGTTAACCATAGCTCTAACTACTGAACAAAGATTATCTGAAGCACTAGAGAAGTCACCACATATGATTTGGAGAGGAAAAGTCCCTGAACTTTTTTCTGAAAGAAAGGGGTATCACTTCTACAAACTATTGTAGAGGATAGTGTTTGTGTCTCAAAATGTTTTCTTCTTAGAGAATATGTTATTCTCTAAAAGAAAGAGTGAGAGAGTTTTTGAACTTACCGAAGTTCAAGAGACAAAAAACACTATAATCATCACCTAAAACTCCACTACTTGATCCTAGTTCAAGATTTCCTATTGGTCGGGAAATTAAGAACGAGGTTGAGGTAGTAGAAGTTCCTCAAAACATTGCGGAGGAGGTGCCATGACATTACTCCAAGTAAGGTCAGGTAAACAACTCTGTCAGCCACAATAGATATCGATCTTCTATGGATGAGCGTGAGATGTTACTTTTAGAAAGTAATGACTCTACCTACAACAAAGAAGCTTTAACAAGTCAAGATTCCATAAGGTCTAAGATGGATTCCATGTATTCAACCAAGTTTAGAACTCTGTTGATTTGTTTGAAGGTGTGAGCCATCTAAGTCAAAACATGGGTTCATTAAGGTAGACATCAAGACTGACTTCAAAATTAGATTTGGAAGAAAGGTCTGTACTTGACACAACTGAGTGGTCTTTTGTTGGAATACTTGTAAAATTTAGGAGACCATCTGTGGTCTTAAGGAAGCTTCTAGGAGTTGGAGTCATTGACCTTCTTGACCAAGATATCAAAAGTTTGATATACTCGGAAGTGCCAAAGATAATATTGTGTTTACAAGAAGTTCAGTGGGAGCAATGCGTTTTCTAATATTTTATGTGATTGACATACTGCCTACTGAGAAGAATATTCCAATGTTGCTTCTACCGAGGTTGACTTGGGAATAATTTTCAAAGTGAAGGATTGGTGGGCTAAGAATTTTCTTGGAGACAAATCTATAATGATAGATTAAAGATATTGATTGTTTGAATCAAAGTTGACTAGGTGTTGAATAAATTCAACCCACTTCGAGAATGAATTAATTTCCATAAATCATGGCATATCCTTAGGGAATCTGATTGTCTCAGAACAATCAGAGGATATAAAAGGGATGAGACATATAGCTCACGCTTCAGGCATGAGATTAATGTATGCCACGAGATGTTCAAAGCCCAACATAACATATACATTGTGTATACATGTAAACAAAACTAAGGATATATCCTCAGTTCTGAGTGGTTGATAAGAGCTAAGTATAGAGAGTTGTACGGACGCTACACTTATGTCAGGAGATATGATTCTCTGAAAGGTCAAAGAAATTATATGAACTGTCTGAGTGGTATTGAGGTGAGCTGGAAGATGTTCCTAATATGAC
Source organism: Portulaca oleracea (assembly GCA_029582165.1). Lineage (NCBI taxonomy): Eukaryota > Viridiplantae > Streptophyta > Magnoliopsida > Caryophyllales > Portulacaceae > Portulaca > Portulaca oleracea. The sequence goes on along the minus strand of CM055885.1, from coordinate 6,890,116 downwards.
ATGCGTTTAATTATGCAAATAAGACAAACATGGAACGACTTTAGAAGTTGTGACAAAACTGTTACGATTGTGAACTTCGTTTTAGAATAGGGTGATGTTTCTAGCCTTGCGAGAGAAATGGAGCCTTGTTGATAGGAGCCATCACTCAAGCAAAGGAGCTGAAGCTCACTATGAATCCAAACATGAGTTCTGGAAATATCTTCATGTATGAAAGGTCATTAGTGAGATGGTATATATGCAAGTTCATTGCAAGTATTATGTACTAAACCCTTGTTGTAGTTATAGCATGATAGTCATGCATGGGTAATAGGTATTAAACACATTCCAGAATATTAACAAGTCAAATTTACATGAATTGTTCATGAATTACGACCTTGTTGATTCATCATTAAGAATAAGATTCCAATATTTACATCAATTGTGGTTTATAATTATGTAAATGTCCAAAAATGTTAGCGCATTCAAAATAGGAAATTGGATGAGGTCCGATTTCTGAAACCCCATTAGTGAACTTGATAATGCTAGTCTTGGTCGACAGTCAACTTGGTTCCTAATTGTATTATCACGTAGAAACAATGATAATACCAACACAATTATATTATGTAGGATTGAGGTGATGATCAAGTTTCGTGATCATAGTGATGTGTTGCATCATAAATCAATCACATGGGTATTGTTGAGAACAAATACCGAGCTGACATGTAGGCTATAAAGGCGGTGTCTGGGTTATAGTTGGATCATGTGAGAATGTGTGTCTGAACAAGATGACTTGTCCACCCTATTAGGGACAATTGTCTTATTGGCTACTCGGTGAGATTGGTCTGAAAGTGCTTGGCCGAGCTCAGTTGAATCAATAGTTGATCATATGCTTTTCAAAGTCTAAACTCGGAGATCGAGGAACGTTCGGGTCTTACATAAGGATGACTTCAACTTACCTTATTCGAACTTAAGATAGTAAGTGACAAAGTAAATTAAGGAATCAAACACTTGTGGGACAAGATGGAGATTGTTGGGAATGTCCCGACAATGTTCGATATACACGGAGATTAAACCAAAATAATATAGTAATTATATGTCTTGCTAGAGACCTTTATAATTAGTAATTGAATATGTTTAATTACAACTATATTATTTGGTCCTACTGGGTCACACAAGTCAGTGCCCTGGAACAATGTATGTAACCTAAGTAATATTGTATTATGTTTAGAAATGTTGGGAGCTGATTTCTATGAGAAATCAGCCCAACACGGACCGAACTGGGTTCAACACGGACCGTGTTGATCCAACACACACCGTGTTGGGACACCACAATCCGTTGTGTCCATGGGCCGAGTTAATGGACCTTTTGGAGTCCAACACGGACCGTGTTGATTCAACACGAATCGTGTTGGGCCTAAGAAGTGCGTTGTTGCGTTAAGTCGGCCCTTTAGGGTTTTGTGCCCTCTCCCTAGGTTATCTAAACACTATATAAAGGGGTCTCTGTGAGAGATTATTCAACACCAACTGCCTGAGACTCTTAGAGAGATAATAAGGTAATTTCCTGAGTTTCTCTCTCTTTTAGTTTGCAGTTTTTGTTTCATGAAACATTCTCTGTTTCCTAAAACATTCTCATTTACCAAATACGTACATCTTAGATTGAGATTCGTCTTGATCGGGTCGATCTAGCAATCGGGTTCTCGGAGTGCTGCATGGACTTTTCAGTAGAGGATTTCAGCATTGGAATCTTGAAGGTCAACCTCTTCTTCAGCCGGAATTCGCGATCAAGTATAATTACTAAAGCCTTTGCAATTGTTATGATTAATTGTTTTATAATCGTTATGAATGTTCCGGCAATTAATCTGTATCTGTTTAGGAAATAGATAACCTAAAACCTAACAATTGTACCCTCTAAGGGGACCTAGGGACTCAAGGCGTGTCTGGTTGGATGAGGGAGTGGTAATTAGTGAATGCAGGGGGATTATATAATTGGAGGAGGGGGATACATCATCAACACCACATTCTATACACATAGAAAGGTTCTTGACCTCCTCTACAGTCTCAAATAAAATAAGTCCCAACCCAAAATCATCATTTAACTCAATCAATATCATCTAATGTGTGCAAAGAAAAAGCAGGGATTATACCCGATGCAACACTCTCAACATCACATGAGTTTGCATCATCATCAATAATCACAAACTTAACAAGTGAGGAATAAACACATGAAGAAGGGGTTGGGACTACTAACAACAAAGATGCATAATCTTGAACATCAAAGGGAAACGTGTCGGATTCATAATCCATGGAAAATGATTCATAATCACACACATATGCATCATGACTCATGAGAAGCAATTTTTATATAATGAGATGGTGGCACACAAGTCAAAGAAGGAGGAGAAGAGTCATCATCATCATTTTCCCAATCACACAAAGGAGGATTAACATGAATATTAGGGGAAAAGGGGGGAAAAAGACTCAATTCTATTCAAAGTACACTCCTCGGGAGAGGAAGGTCCTAACTCGTTGCCACTTTCAAATAAATCAGGTCGCCATAGACGGAATACATAAATTATCTCATGATGCTTCTTTTTCATTTTTTCGATTTTTGGATTAAACTCTTCATCCTCTTATTGCACATAGTTCACATCATTTTCAATAAAGGTCGGGTGAGCAACAGAAGTGGAAGACATGGTAGCATGAGTAGATATTTCAGATTGAGCACATGGGGAGGGGACATTGATGCATAATAGCCTAGCTATATACATCAAGGTTAGCTAAGAGAACCTTGATCTAGCTTCAAGTTACAAAAGACATCAACGACATCATCAATTACAATGGTTTATTAAGCTCTATACATCAAGGAAGCAAGCATGAAGGACCTTGATGTTATTCTAGCTTACATGGAGTTACTCTCATATATGGAGGTCATCAATGAGCTCAAAATACTCTCGGCAATAAGAGTCCTTATTGAATTCGCGGCAATGGAGGACCTTATCGTGTATAGTTCGATATTTTTCTCTATAACTCTAAATCCAAGAATCTATTGAGGAAGTCATCAAAAGACGGATTGGAGTACATTTAAAGAGCTTTTCAATGGTTTTTGAATCATTGAAAACGGACAAGTATTGAAGGAGTTATAGCAATTTTTTTCTAGAATTGTATTTTAGAGTTTTATGATGTCATAAATAGGATATATGATGTAATAGTTGATTCTTGGTTTCTTGAACCCTAAGTGCACGTCCAAGGGGGTCTCGGAGTAGTATAAATAAACCCCCTAGGGTGCCTTTGTATTCATTCACATTCAATATTAAACACATAATCAAACAAGAGCTTATGCTTTGTTTTCTCTCTAACCTTTGTGTTAGAATCTGGTTCTCTTGAGGGAGAATCCTTTGAATCTTCTCTTCTATTCCAAGAGGGAGCAATCTTGGATGGTGCAAAGGAGGAGTTGGATATCAAATTGATTGTGGTGTGTCTGTATCAATCAAGGAGATTTCCATTGCCAAAATCTATCAAGTTTCTACATCAATTCAACGAGTTCTTTTACAATTGGTACGTTTTTGCCATTGTTTTGATTCTTTTGATTGTCATTCAATTCATCACATTTAGAACTCTCGTTTAGCCTTTTCCATTCATCCATTTTCAATCTAATTCATCCCATTCTTTCGTTTGAAACTAGTTTTTGAGAAATTCAACTATTGCAAGTTTTCACTTGTGGAAAGATCCTTAGCATTTCGTGTATAATGGATTTGTATTGATCCATTATGCATCAAAATTGGTATCAGAGCTTTGCTAGTTGATTTCTCTAGTTTCTTTTACCTTGTTTTCATCAAAACATCACCCATATACACGCCATTCACCACCATTCACATGCCATCTTGGAGTTTTCTCCAAGAACTCATCAAGAATTCATCAAGAATTCATCAAGAACCCTAAGCTCCACAAAAAAACCCTAAGACTAAACACAAGCCTAGCCTAATTCCATCATTTACCCAACGTGAGTTCTAATTTGACATCAAATCTGAATCAAATGGAAAAATTTGGGAACCTTCAAACGGAAGGATTAAGAAGCACGTTTGGTTCATATGAAAGGAGTCCTTATGATGATGAATATGAAGCTCCTTACGAATGGAGTACACGTTTGAATAAGAAGAAGGGATATCATGTCCAAGAAGAATTTTCGCCAATCAAAAGAGACCACATCATCAAACTTGCAAGAATGAAGCAAGGGAGCATGGACGTGGTTCCATACACGATACAATTCAGAATGCAACTATGGAAGTATGCTCTTAAGGAGGATGACCCCCAAGTCTTGGTATGTTACTTAAGTGGTCTTAATGATTACATTGGAGATATTGTTGTATGTCAATTTTATTCAAATTGGAAGAGTTAAGTTCTTTGGCTTTTAATGTTGAGATGGAGGCAAAGATGAAAGAACCTTGGGGTGAGAACCATCTACAACTAAAACCAAACATACCAACCACAAAACCCCACGCCAAGAACATCCCAAAACAGCCCCAAATCAATCCCAAACCTCACGTCCAAAGACCTACAAAACAGCCACAAAGATCTCCTAAACCTACGGTTCAAAAACCTACAAAACAGCCCCTACAACATCCTATCCATAGCTCCACAAAACAAGCCTTAGACCTCTCTATACCTACTGCCCAAAACTCCTCAAATCAGCCCAAAAATCGTCCCACTCCTATTGTCCAAGAAAAGGAAATCATTGTTCCAAGTACATGTCTACATTGCCAAAGTTTTGATCATATTGAAAGTGCATGTCCTAAGGAGAAAGAAGTATCTTTGGTTGATTGTCAAACATCATTAAGCATGCAACCAGAATTTGAAAGTGTGGTATTTGATGTATTTGACGAGCATGAGGGTGTTCATAAACTTGGCATGAATGAGGTATGTAGCGTGCCTCATGAAGTACACGAGGAAGAAAAAGAAGAGGATATTGTACTAGAAACGATGTATGTAGAAGAATTAAGTGGAGAAGAGTTGCTTGTTGTAAGTAGAGTCTTGAAAGAGGCTAGTGTATCAAATGATCTACAACAAAGAGAGCCTATTTCTTACTCTCAATATACCATTCATGAAGAAGTATGTCCATTGAATCAAGGAGGAGAAGATTGTACTTCCCATTGTAGTATTGACGAGGGCATTGATCTTGACATTGACGTTTCTACAAAGAGGATCAAAATGAAGGATTTGGAGAGCTATTCACTTCCTACTCTACACGTTTATGACGACAACATACACCTTGATCCAAGAAGTTTAGTAAGTCTTTGTTTTTACAATATTTGTAAAGATTCATTGTATTGTAATATTACTTCTATGGATTCTTGTAATACTTTGTTGGAAGAAACAAAGTTGTATGATAGGAGTATCAAGCTCCAAGAGGCGTCCTTATTACCACCTTGTGTTTCACGACTCAAGGAGGGTCAAAGCATTCTTATGACACTTATGGAGAATAAGTATCATGAATTTGAAGAACCAAGGAGTCTCATTCTTATACCAATGGAGGTTGGAAACCGTAAGCCTATAAAGGATCAAGATCCTATGCCATCACTTGTTATCATTTGTGAATATTTGGATGAAAGACAAGCACCATCGACAAGTGACTTCTCTCACTTATCTCTTTGGGATCAAGCTCAATTCGTGGATAACTACATCAACGGTTTTGATTCTCATAGTATACAACATATTTTGAAAGAGTATGTATCATTACAATGTAAAAAGATTGTATTTGTATACTTTGATAACATTTTTATATGTAGTAGAAGTAGAAAGGAGTATGTAAATCCTTTGGAGTTAGTCTTGATCATGACAAAGCATGAGGAGCCACAAGGAGAATTGGAGAAGTACTTGGAGAATTGTCCTGCAACATCGCGCCCGCGACGTCTCGAAGTGGCACAGTCAGGGAACGAGACAGAACAAAGTCGCGGTCGCGCCAAGAACGTCACACCCGTGAAAGACGGTTGTCGCGCCCGTGATAAACCGGGTCGCGCCTGCAACCTAAGTTAGTCAGCGACAGTTGTGGCGGACAGCAGCAGGTCGCACTCGCGACCCCCCTGCGACGCGCATGCTGTTTCGTTTATTTTGTTCAGTTTGAACCTAATTTCCTGTTTAGTATAAATACCATGTTTAGCACTCTTTTCTGGAACTTATGTTTATGAATGTTATGCTAAGGCATTGCTGGGGTTTCTCCCTTTTCTCTCAAAAATCTTGTTCTTACTTTATCCATTATTAATGGTGGTGTTAGCAAGTCATCTCTTTATTGATCATTTGGTGGATGATTCTTTTATGATGGTCATGGTGGGGTGTTAGGTTTTGGTTGTGGATTATCCTTTAGCCAAAATCATATCCAATCCCTTTGGTATTCAAGGTTCATGTCTTGGTTGATTTTGATTATTATTCAAGTTCATAGTTAACATTGTGATGATTCAAGCATGGGTGTTTGATAGTTGCTTCATTCTCTCTCTATTCTATTGATTATGGATGCTCAAGAGGTCTTCTCTCATCTTCTCTTCAAGAACTACTCAAGCTAAGTTTATTATTCAATCCACCGCGCATCGGGAGCCGCTCCATTTGGTATCAGACCTTTAGTTTTCCAATTAGCTTGAGTTGTTTTTTCATTGTTCCTGCTAGTGTGTTCTCTAGTGTTGATTTTTGTGGATTGTATGCAAATATTGGTGATCCCCATTAGGGGTGAGCAAAAATTCTGGTAATCCCGGTCCCGTCCCTCTCCCAGTCACGTCCCGGTCCCAAAATCCCGCTCCCATTGGGAGCGGGACCGGGAGTGGGACTAATAATAAAGTCCCGGTCAACAATGGGACCGGGAGTGGGACTTAACCTCATTTCCCGGTCCCGGTCCCGGTTTCCGGTATACATACATACATATATATATATATATATATATATATATATATATATATATTATTAATGCTGGACCTACTTTACAGCCAGAGCAAACTCATAATTTGTGTATCCCGTTCACAGACAAAGAAATCAAAGATGCCCTATTCTCCATCCCCAACCATAAATTGCCGGGCCCTGATGGATACTCGAGTGGGTTCTTCAAGCGATCCTGGGATCAATTAGGTCCACTTTTCCTTACAGCAGTTAAAGAATTCTTCCACTCTGGAAAACTTTTAACAGCGCTCAATGCCACCACCCTAGTCCTCATTCCGAAAATTGACCAACCAGCAACGCCCGCAGATTTCAGGCCAATCTCTTGCTGCAATATGATTTACAAATGCATATCAAAGTTAGTTGCGAAGCGCCTGAAGGGAGTCCTACCAGGGCTTATAAATAAATGTCAATCTGCTTTTGTTCCTGGAAGAGAGCTCCTCCATAATGTCCTCATGTGCCAAGAGATCGCGAGAGGCTTCCAAAGGAAAACAACACAGTCTAGATGTCTAATGAAAATAGACATACGCAAAGCTTTCGACACAGTTCAATGGGGTTTCATCCTGGAAATTCTTAAGGGTTATGGTTTCCCTGCCCAATTCACCCAATGGATCCAAGCTTACATCTCAACCACCTCCTTCACCCTCCAGGTTAATGGGCAAAATTACGGATATTTCAAAGGTGGCAGAGATCTTCGTCAAGGAGACCCCATTTCACCCCTCCTTTTCGTCTTAACAATGGAATACCTCTCACGAAGCCTCACAAGAGTTGCACTCACCCCAAAATTCAAATTCTATCCCAAATGCAGAAGGCTAAAGCTCACCCACCTTGTTTTCGCAGATGACCTCATGATTTTCAGCTCCGCTGATCAGCACTCTGTCAGGCTGATAATGGAAGCTCTCAACCATTTCCAAGCTACTGCAGGGCTGGAAGCAAATCCCCTGAAATCCACCATCATCATCAGTGGGACACCACAAAGAATTAAGGAGGACATCGTCCACTTGACCAATTTCTTCAAAGAAGGAAAACTGCCTTTCACTTACTTGGGCATGCCCATAATTGATAGCAAGCTATCTAAGATGGAATGCATCAAGCTCGTGGATAAGATGACAGACAAAATCAAGATTTGGAGACGTAGCAGCATCTCATACGCTGGGAGAATAGTCCTTATTAACTCAGTACTGATGGGTCTATACTCCTTTTGGGCTTCAATCACCATCCTCCCTACGTCCATTATAGACAGGGTGACACAAATTTGCCAGGACTTTCTGTGGAATGCTATTGACGGTCAACGTAAAAGTCCTCCAATTGCTTGGGACAAGGTATGTCTCCCTAAAGCCAAAGGTGGGCTAGGCATAAAAAACCTATACCACCTAAATCACTCCCTCGTTGCTAAGCAAATAGTGGCCATCGCTAATCACAAAGATTGCTTATGGGTCAAATGGATACATGAAAGATATATCAAAGGCAAAGATTGGTGGAACTACAGCCCAAAAGAGGACTGCTGTTGGTATTTTAAAAAACTATGTCGTGTGAAAACAAAGCTCAAACAATCCCCCTACACACGACAAAATTACACTGTCGCCAAAGGTTATGAGTGGTTTATTGGTCAAAAGGAAAACTGGAAATGGGCTCATATTGTTTGGAATCGAGTCAACGCCCCTAGACACTCGATTATTGCTTGGCTGGCTTACCACGATAAACTTCAAGTCTGGGTAAAACTTCATAAATACCAACCTCACATCCCTCCTACATGCGCGCTTTGTGGTACAGATGAAGAGACAACCTCTCACCTTCTTTATCATTGCGGCATAACTACCCAGATCAGAGATTGGGTCAACCAATGGATACATCTACCTACTGCTTCCAATTTCGATCAATGGAGTAGGAAGATCTTATCTACTAAAACCCCAAAATGGCAAAAAGAGGTCCACATGGCTACTCTGGTGAGCTACATATATCATGTTTGGAGTGCTAGGAACCAAACCCTGTTCAAAAACACGCGAGCTGAAGTGGCAACAATCTGCAAGGAAATTCAGAGGAACATTTCAAATAGAATCCTTTACATTTCTAGTAGAAGTCCAAAATACAAATTGTGTATAGATTTATTATAATCTCAAAACTTTGTAACAGTTTTACGGGGTTTACGCCCTTTTTGGAATGAATTTTACATTTATCCAAAATATATATATATATATATATGTATATATATATATATATATATATATATATATATATATATATATATATATATATATGTATATATATATATATATATATATATATATATATATATATATATATATATATATATATATATACATATATATGTATATATATATACATATATATATATGTATATATATATATACATATATATATATATATATACATATATATATGTATATATATATACATATATATGTATATATATATATATATATATATATATATATATATATATATAGATATACATATACATATATATATACATATACATCTACATATATATATATATACATATATATATATATATATATATATATATATATATATATATATGCGTAATGCCCCGGAAATTCAATTATGGAAAAGTCAAAGTCAAACTAACGTTAACAGACAAAATTTAGCGGCAGACTCAAACTCTTATTGGGCGTCACTGCCGTATCCCCGAAAGAATACAAGGCGAGACGGAAAACTACAACTGTCTGTCAACGGCAAACCAACTAACAAACTCATACTTAGAAAATAAACCTCAACTAACTTCAAGTCTTTCAAAAAGAAGCATAACAAAATTAACGACTCCTAGATATGTCGTCCTCACTTCTAATTCCCGTCCCCAGCATATTGATCATCACTTGAAAACAAAACATTTCAAAAATGAGGGGGAAATCTCAATAATGTCTACCCCTAACGTTAAAAACAGGTTAAGTTCATTTCAATTCATTTGAGGAAGGGGAAACAAGTCAAACCTTTTAATAAACCGTTTAAGCCATACAACTGTTTTCCTCAACCCAACCCATTCATTTTATTATGCGGGCGGGATATCAAATCTCATATAGTAACATCGCCTACCAAAGGCATCAAAACAATCGCCTACCAAAGGCATCAATAATCGCCTACCAAAGGCATCAAAAATCGCCTACCAAAGGCATCAAAGTAACCGCATACCAAAGGCATTAAAGTATCTGCCTACCAAAGGCATCAAAAAATCGCCTACCAAAGGCATCAACAGAACAAACCCGCTTAATGTTTCACTTGAGTTATTAGTATATTATTCAAACTCAGCTCACAACTCTCAAGTCAAACCCAACCCAGGTTATCAAAACCAATAATAAAACTACTCATAAAAGACCATCTCGATTTCTCAACTCATAAATCAATGATCACAAATAAATATAAAAAAACAGACGGCCACATTTTCAACATAAAGTCCCCTTTCGGGATGCTATTCTCAAAACAGATTAGAAAATGAAAGAACCCTAGAGGGGGGGTGAATAGGGTTATGAAAATTCTCTGCACAAATAATCAACTTGTAAAGGACGTTAGGTTCTTAATCTAGTTAGATTAAGATTCAATATAATGCAAAAGTATGATAAAGGACAATAAGCATAAACTAACTAATCCTTTATATACTGAAATAGAATGAAGCAGAGCAACCTAAGGTGAATGTCCTTAGGTTATACAAAGAATAACCCAAGGTGAAGGACCTTAGGGTTTACAGCAGAGAACCAAGCGCCTTGCAAATGGACGCTTCTTATTTCTGGAAAATTACACCCACCAAATCACAGTTTGGTGTTTACACGAATTGAATCCTAATTCCGTCTAGGATTCGAAAATGAAAGCCTAACACAACTCTAGATCCGTTTAGAGTTTGATAGCACTTTTCACACAAGAACACTCCAAACACTTTCACTCAAACACAAGAACACACTCTTTGTTTGAACACCCGATTTCTTCCATGGAATCGTTAGTTTTCTTCATTCTTGAGGTCTTCAATTTATAATCGAGAATCATCAGCAGAATGGAGCCGTTTGAAGTTGATTTCTTCATGATAATTTCCTTTAAGGTGATTAGATATCCTTCACAATCTGCGGCTCCCCCTCAATATGTGCCATAAAAATAACACTGCTATTTGAGTAGATCCATTTGTCAATGTCCTTGATCATAGGTCTAACAAGGTCCTTGCGGAGTTCTTTTTGCTGATGTAAGTAATGTCCTTGAGTGCTTCAAGCTCCCTTAAACATTCACTCTCTTGGATGCTAAATATACCTGCAAAAATTTCTGACACCCTTCCTCAAGCCATAATTGACATTAAATTTAGGTTCTTGACTACTAGTAACAACCATGTTAGGAGGTCTTGTTCCTTTTGGAACCCAAACTTGTACAATTTTAGAACGATAATGGTTGAAGTAGTGAGATTTACCATATTTGCTTTTGGGAAGAGGTGAATGACCTTGATATCTTGTCCCAAGATAGTTGTGTCGTTCTTGGTGCCATGCGTGAAATCTGTGGCCTTGGTACTGCTCATTAAGGTCCTTGTGTCGTCCTTGGTGCCTGGATCTGATGGCTGGTCCTTGCGAGACAGAATGTCCTTGACGACTGTTTCGCTCCTTAACAGGGGATGAACATTTATGCCACTTTCCAAGGTTTTCTTGTTGCTTGGTTGCCTTGGCCAGAGACTTGTGACAATCATCAAGGTTGGCCTTGAGGTCTAGTATTTCAGCTTTGAGAATGTCGACCCTGGAGGTAAGCCCTTCACATAATTTCTCCAATTTCTCATTGGTCTCTTTCATGCCTTTGTTGGTTTCTTTGAGTGACCTAATCTCATTTAAATGCTTGGCCTCCCGTCCTGCAAACTTTAAAAGGCATTTTCCCAAGTACTTTTTAGGATAAGTGAGGAGATCATCAAATGTTACCTCACTTGATTCATCCTTGTCACTGTCCGGATAGTCATCATTGGCTGCACCAACTTCCTCCGTGTCGTTCGTGTTTTTTCTCATGATGCAATGACTAGTAGTTTCCTCATCATCACTCCAAGTGGCCATCAAGGCCATGTGATTTCTCTTTTCTTTGTTCTTTTTATGGTGGGGACATTCCTTGATCAAGTGATCTGGGTTACCACAAAAAAAACAAGAGAGTGAGTGAGTTATATTATTTGATGAGTCAATACCTCTTTGGTGATTCGTTTGGATAAAGGTCCTCTGGAGGTATGACTTTTCTTGCATGATTCCTTGAGTTCCTTGGCCATCAAGGCCAAGATCTGGTCCTTATCATCGTTGTTAGGACCATAGATGTCCTTACGGGCTACTTCTTCTTTTTCATTTTGCTCTTCCTGGAGACACATTTCGTGAGCAAGAAGCTTTCCAATGAGGTCATCTAATTGAAGGGTTTCAACATCGTGAACTTCCTCTATTATGGTGACCTTTGATTCCCATTTCCTTTTTGTAAGACATTTGAGGACCTTGTGAACTTTTTCTTCATTGGAGTAGGTTTTCCTCAAGGACTTGAGATTATTGACTATGACAGTGAATCGTTTGTACATGTCCTTGATGGATTCTCCATTCTTCATTTTGAAGGATTCATAGTGCTTGACATAATTGTTACGCCTTATTCTTTGGACTTGGCTCGTTCCTTCATATGTGGTCACTAAGGTATCTCACACCTGTTTAGCTGTATCACAACCAGAGATAAATTCAAACTCATTAGAATCAAGTCCACAGTAAAGGATATGTAATGCTTTAACATTTTTATCTGCTTTTTCTGCTTCTTTGGCCGAATACTTGGATCTATCTTTGGGTTTCGTGATTTCTCTAACAGTGATCATGGGGACAAAGTCTCCATTCTCAATTCTGTCCCAAAGGTCATAGTCTTGATCCATGATGAATGTCCTCATACGCTTCTTCCAGTGTGCAAAGTTTGATCCTCTGAATAAAGGAGGACTGTTTAAGCAACGTCCTTGCCCTATATCACTATCTTCGATCCCAACCATGATCTTTACAACAATGTGGTTAGACTCTGAATCTTCAGTGGACCAAGCTCTGATACCAATTGAAAGAACCCTAGAGGGGGGTGAATAGGGTTATGAAAATTCTCTGCACAAATAATCAACTTGTAAAGGACGTTAGGTTCTTAATCTTGTTAGATTAAGATTCAATATAATGCAGAAGTATGATAAAGGACAATAAGCATAAACTGACTAACTTCCTTTATTATACTGAAACAGAATGAAGCAGAGCAACCTAAGGTGAATGTCCTTAGGTTATACACAGAATAACCCAAGGTGAAGGACCTTAGGGTTTACAGCAGAGAACCAAGCGCCTTGCAAATGGACGCTTCTTATTTCTGGAAAATTACACCCACCAAATCACAGTTTGGTGTTTACACGAATTGAATCCTAATTCCGTCTAGGATTCGAAAACGAAAGCCTAACACAACTCTAGATCCGTTTAGAGTTTGATAGCACTTTTCACACAAGAACACTCCAAACACTTTCACTCAAACACAAGAACACACTCTTTGTTTGAACACCCGATTTCTTCCATGGAATCGTTAGTTTTCTTCATTCTTGAGGTCTTCAATTTATAATCGAGAATCATCAGCAGAATGGAGCCGTTTGAAGTTGATTTCTTCATGATAATTTCCTTTAAGGTGATTAGATATCCTTCACAATCTGCGGCTGTCTTCTTGCCTTATTTCTGGAGATCTTCAATCAACTCTTCTTTCCAAATTCTTGATTAATTGCTTCCTGTAATAAAGACAGTTACAATTAATTATTCTGATGAGAAAAGGATAGAAAAATAGATGCAAATCTTTCCAGAATATCTTTCTCAAACTTCCCTGTTTGATGTTTTGCTCTTTTATCTTACACCACGAAGTTTCTCGCCTGGGGTTAGCGTCCTTAGGGTTCTGTGAGTGAATGTCCTTATGATGCCCTAGGTAAATGTCCTTCTGCCCGCTTGAGATTTCTTTCCTTGTGCATCATATCTTTTCTGGCTATTCGAATTTTGGTTTTCATTCAAAATTGATCCAGCGCCAAGGTCCTTGTCAACGTCCTTGAGGGGTTCTAACAGAAAACATTAAAACACATTTAAAGAGCATCCCGGTGGGGATTAGAGCATAGACATTACCTGGTTAACTTCATTTCATAGCAAAACGAACACACTTGAGCTCACTAACGACGCGAGTTAGCTTGGGCTTAAAATAGAATAATTATTCTAATCAAAACTCGCTCTTCGAAGTTAGTATTAACTACCTTCTACCTAACCCTCCCCTAGGAACACTATAGGTTCCTATCAATCATGAATTTACACTTTAAAACATTTAATAGATTCCAAATAATCACATAACCAGCTCAAAACATCACTTTCACACCACAACACTTTTATTAATAACAAGCGTTAACAAAACAGATTACATCATCCACATAAAAAGGGTCGTAACTTGACTTCCCGACATCCTATGGGTCTGGTTTTGGACTTTTCGAAAACTTCGGGATGTGTACTAAAACTCTTAAGTTGAACTCGAGGCCCAACACACGCTTTAAGGTCCTCAAAAACCGTCATCTTCCCAAACTGTCAAGATCGGACCTAGGTCTGGTAATCGGGGTATAACTCGAATTATAAAATTCCAAAAGTCCGGTCCGTAAAATTCCTATTAAAGCTAACATCTAAGGGAAGCTCCAGTCCAAAGGGTTCGATCAAAAGACAACTACACTAACCGTGGTGACCCGATCTTTAGACACTAACGAAACTGTCCCGATCCCGGTTCTTCTTTCAAATTATAAATTCGGTTCTAACTTTCACCATTGGGTCCCGGGGTTCTAATTTGGGCCTAAAACAGTAGTGACGGTCCAAGGTAATTAGTTTAAACCATCTAAAGTCCAAACATCAAATTCCCTATCACTAATACCAAAATATAACACATGAAACATTAACAACATTATCCTACACATGAAATCTAAAATATACTACTTCAAGACCATTTAATTACAACATGAATAATTATAAAGTACGAATTTCTTAATCAAGAATCAAGAAAGGTCTTAAAGAACATGTGAATAAATTATAAAGAACATATAAACATTCAACCTACCAATCAAGAATCCTAAAGAAAACTAATTTCTTTTAAACAAAGATTCAATCAAGAACCAAGAATTAATAAACAAGAATCTCAACCTAACTTATTAACAAGATTAACCTTAAGCATGATTGAAATAAAGAACATGTGAAAACTTAACTAACGATTCAAGAATTAATCCAAGTAATTAAACTTTAAGAATTCATGCATACAATAATAATGTTATCTAAAACCCTAACATGATTCACAAGAAAACAAAGTACAACAAACAATTGAACAATAATAATTTTACTACAACTATTACAACCCTAATACACCAAATTAAAACATACAAAATTACATATAAAGAATTAGACAAATTACATGTAAATAAAAACAATACAAGAACAATTTAGTTACAAACAACAACCTAATAATTTAAACCCTTAACTACCCAAATTACAAGATTTAAATCAAGAAATAACAATAATAATAATAACAATAATAATAATAATAATAATAATAATAATAATAATAATAATAATATCAGAAAATAAAATAGAGAAAATAAAAGAAAAGAATTTGTTAAAACAATTAGGGTTTACGTATGAATAGGGCAGAGCTGAGGTGATCAGGCGGGGTTCCGGCGACTTTGGCGGCGGCGGCGTGCGTCGAGGTGGCTCTCTACTGGTGGGACGTCGTCGGCGAGGGTCGTGGTGGCGGTTGGTCGAGCCAGCAAGGACAGAAGCAGCAGCAACGATAACAGTCGCAACGGCGTGGGTTCCTCGCGTTTGGGTGGTATCCGGTGGTCGTCTGGTGGTCGGTAGGCGGCGAAGATGGTCACGGCGGTCCTGGGCGTGACGATGCGGTCGTCGGTGGTGGCGCGTATGGTGGCCAGTGGTTCGTGGCGGTGTGGACGGCGGCGCGGCGGCGCTCGTCTGGTGGTGGCGGCTGTTGGGGCGCGGCAGAGAGGACGGGGAGAGAGAGATGGGAGAGGGAGAGAGAATTAGCTAGGGTTAGGGTTTGAAGGGATTAGGGTTTGAGGGAGAGAAAATTAGCTTTTATACGACCCACTTAAATAAGGCTCAATTAGTCTAATTCTAATCCTAATCCAACCTAACACTAAAAAATATGATTTTCCTAAAGACAAACTAATAATAATAATAATAGCAATAATAATAATAATACTAATAATAATATTAATAGTAATCATATAGCAAATAATATTCACAAAATTAATCACATAACTCAATAATATTAATAGTAGTAATAATAATAAAAAGAGTAAAACTAATAATACTAAACCCATGAAATTACCGATATACCCTTGTTAGTCTCTCACGATCCTACAAGCTCAAGTGTTAGCAAAAATAAATACAAACGAATAATAATAAATAACGAAGTCAAACCTAATTTACTAACGACGTCACGGTCAACATCTTTGGATTTTTCGGGGTTTTACAATATATATATATATATATATATATATATATATATATATATATATATATATATATATATATATACATATGCAATGTATGTATGTGTATTAAACAAACCAAGTGACTTCATAATGATTGCTAAACTAGTTTAGTTTAATTTGTGTTCGCTCTTTAAATTTATTTTATTTATTACTATTTCGAACTTAACATATTTTTTCGGGAAAAATATTATGTATTAGATATTGCGTATAATTTTTAATCTAGGAGAAAGTGGCTATGTAAACAAATCGGCACCCATATTTATGAAATTAGATAAAACTTATATAATTTATGTTGGCTTTTAATGAAAATAAATCAAATATTTAGTGAAAAAAAATTAGGAAGCCGGGACTAAAAATTTCTTGGTTGATTCCCGGTCCTGGTGGGACCGAGAGTGGGAGTAAATGTTGGCTCCCGGTCACAGCCGGGACCGGGACCGAGACCTCCGAAAATTATCGGGATCCTGGTCCCGCTCACCACTAATCCCCATTCCCTTTGCAATCCAAGAGTATTGGAATACTATGTATTGTGTTTGTACTTTTTGGATTTGAAGTCATTTGGAGATTTGAGGAAAAGTTGGAAAATAGTGCACGCAAGGTGTTCGATGAAATTTCCAAGTGAGAAAAACACAAAGAACCCTTAGCCAAACATTAGTGAACCACAATAAAGCCCCCAAACTCCTCAAAATTATCCCAAACACAATCCGTCCTTTACCCTTCCTTCGATATGGATGATGAACATAGTTCCGATCGAATGGAATCAAGCTGGCACCGTAGTTCTCAATTTCAAGCTCTCGGGAACCGACTCACCGCCGCTCTTGACAATCGATTCACTATCACCGAGCGCAACATGGAAGCACTTATTACGCGGTTGGATTATCTCATCCAAGAACATCGAGGTCCACCAGAGACGAACGAAAGAGGTCCACTCGTATCCCTATCCGTCCTCCTCCCTCCTACAAGTCGAGTGACGATGATCGATGTTCACCTCGACGCCATCGTCGACGGGAAAAGATTGAGGAGCCATTCTACTATTACCAACTAACGACCGTCACGTCCCGAAAGTGTGTCAAATGTAGACGTGTGGGACATGATGCTTTGCAATGTCCAACAATGGTTGTGGTTGAAGCTTGGATTGAGGAATCTTTTGGTGTGGAGGAGCATACAAGTGACATGGTAGAAGGTGTTGATGAGCAAAACCTCCCTTCCACACTTGAAAAATTTGAAAAGGTTGGGAAAAATAAAAGTTCAATGAATGGGGTTATTGTCCTTGAGGCCGTTGAAGGGAAACCTCTTGAGCTACCTGAAGTACATAGTGAGCTTGATATAGTTCCAAGGCAAGAGGAGGATGAGAACATCGATCTTACCCTTCCTCTCGTCCTTACAGAAGAATCCCAACAAGAAGCTCCGATGAACATCTCGACATCGCTTTTTGAGGAGTCAAACAACAACGGGGTTGTCACCAACACCTCTCACGACCTAGTCATTTATGATCTTCCCAACGAGAACGATGAGGTAACCCAAGACTCTTTGATCAAAATCGATGATGGGTGTACTTTGGAGTCTTTGATTAAATCGCATATGCTATTTGGACAAAAAATTACTCGGAGGTACCCCAATATTTGGGGAAATTATTTTTTGGTACCTCAACTTTTCAAAACTCATTTTGAAGTACCCTAATTTTTTGGGTTAGAAATTATTAGGTGTTTTTTCGGTTATCAATTTGGTTAAGTGACCGAAATACCCTTGTTCTTCTTCTTTAAGGGTATTTCTTAAAAATGGAAGAATAAGGATATTTCGGTCACTTAACCAAATTGATGACCAATAAAACACCTAATAATTTCTAACCCAAAAGGTTAGGGTACCCCAAAATGAGTTTTGAAACGTTCGGGTACCCGAAAAACATTTCACCAAAAGTTAGGGTACCTCTGAGTAATTTTTTGCTATTTGGAAGATATTGGTTGTTTGAGAGTCTTTGTTGGCGTGATAAGTTGTACGAGGATTATGTGGTGTCGAAGTTTAAAAATTCACTATGTTTTGAGTGGCATGCTAGAAATCTTGGTATTCGTTTGGTGCTTAGTGACAAATTTAACTTTGATGATACCATGATTCTAGTTCAACCAACGTTAAAGAGATCGTCGTTTGTGTCGTCCATCAATGAATATTGCTTGCATGTTGGTCATTGTGATGTGAACTATTTAAATATGCTATACATGATATTTGGGCGACATTGGTTATTTGAGGATTTGTTGTTGGTTGGGAACTATTGGAAATTCGAGATGCAATGTTTGTGGGATTGTCTGTTGAATGAAGATCATTTGCTTGGCTTTGATTGCATGGATCCCTTGAACCCACATCAAAACAAAACCTGGGTGGGAAGTGAATTGAGGAACCTCCTTTTGAGTGAAACACGGGATGACTGTGCTCTTGGTGAGGACAAGCGATCCATAGCTTTGTCTTTATCGAGTAGCAAGCTTAGTGAGGGTGAGTGTTCCCTAGCTCCACAAAAATTTCCTCCTTCCATCCTTTGCCCTTCACCCCCAAGCCTATTCAAGAATTCCTATTTCTTCGAGCAAGGTGGAGTTCACAGCGTGATCATGATCGGTTGGTTGGAGGGTTCAAGCAATGGATGGCCGAGCTCTGGGATGTGCCTTCCTTTTAACTCCCAAGAGTTGAGGGCAACTCTTTTTCAAGAAGGGGAGTATGGAGCGTACCGGGCTGGGGCCTGAACCTCGAAATTCATGATCGCTAAACCGTCCCGCACCCGCTCCACGAAATACTATGGAAATAACTCCAAGGACGGGTGTGAGGTCCATTTCAAGGTGGACCCGGGACCTTGGAGGCATGGTTTGATCGGAACCGGGTGTGGGATCCACTTCAAGTGGGACCCGGGATCGTCCAGGGATGCGGAGCTACAAGGTAGAGGGGTTCGGACGAGGCCCAAGTTGACAAAACCCAAGGTGAAGGAGCGTCAGAGCAAACAGGCGCCCGTCGTTCCCGAGTCGCAGCTGTCACACCCGCGAGTGCAAGCTGGGTTGGGCGTCGCGCCCGCTACCTGCAACGTCGCGCCCTCGACGTCTCGAAGTGGCACAGTCAGGGAACGAGACAGAACAAAGTCGCGGCCGCGCCAGGAACGTGACGCCGCGAAAGACGGTCGTCTGTAGGACCCCGGGAAAAATGATTACTTTTCCCGTGATGCGCTACTTAATTGATCGGGAGCCGACTAAGGTTGCTTAATCCTTAAATAAGGATATTTTTATTTTCGAAATTCATTTTCGGACTGTTGAAACTATATTTATTTTACAAATCCGTTTTTATTATTTAAATACTTGAAATTGCGCCAAAATATATTAATAATGACTTCAAATCGGCCCAAACACCAAATTCAGGCCCAAAAGGAAGCAGGAGGGCCACCGAGAATTGCCAAAACCCGTACGGGTTTTGATAGTTCTTGGGTCGGGCCGCCTGTTTCCTTGGGCCAGAGAATGAGGGTTGGAAACAATAAAACTGTAGGTCCCCGAAAAAGTGACCCTTTTTTCGTGATGCGCTACTTAAGTGATCGGGAGCCGACTAAGGTTTCTTAATCCTTAAATAAGGATATTTTTAATTATAAATTCATTTTCGGGGTGATGAAACTTTATTTATTTACAAACTCGTTTTTTATTATTTAAATTATCCGTAATTACACAAATTAATTTAACAATAATTTAGTCCCGACCCAATTAATAAATCCAGGCCCAAAAGAGAACCAGTGGGCCACTGGAATCGGCTAAAACCCCCCTAGGGTTTAGCAGATTTCAGGCTGGGCCATTGGTCTCCTCGGCCCAAAGAGAAATTGGGTTGAAAATGATAAAACCTGCCTAGGTTTTATCATTTTCTGGCCCATTTCTCTCGGAACCCTCCTTCGATAAATATTGGACATGAATTAAATTATTTTCTTAAATTAATTTTGTATAAGAAATCGAATATTTTAAATAATTAAACGCATTTGTAAAATTTTTTAAATAGTCGCCAGCCGATTTAAGGAAATCGACAAACCATAAAAAAGAAAAACTCCGATCTACGAACCCGATTTCTAGATTCGGGGGTAAGGTTACGAATTCGAGAATTATAAGAGCTCTCGAATCCGCCTGTTTATAAAAACAGACTCTACTAAAATCAACATTGAAAAGAAAGAGAGCGGGGATCAGTTTGGTTAATTTCACGGAATTATTATTCAAATCATGCAATATAAAAACAATGCGGTTTTATTTTACAAAATATGTACAAACACGGAATTAAATAAAGAATTACATGATTAAACACAATAATTTAAATCAAAGAACCGAACCTTGCTTAGGGTGTAGCGACGACGAAATTGATCCCTTGAGTTGCCCCTTGACTTGAAACCCGGATGAGAAAATGTAGATGGTTTAGGAAAAGTGGTGAATGGATGGTTATATGGTTATGAAGAATATGATTACGGTGGTAATAGGAGAATAGAATTATGAAGAGAATTTGAGAGAGTGGAAGTATAATATGATGAAAATGAGAGTAGAATAAGTGATAATAGATGATGATTGTTTGTGACAATGAAGGTGGAATGGAGGGGGTATTTATAGGTGAAGGAGTATGGGTTTTGGAGGGAAAAGGTGGGGGACATACCCCAAAAATCATGCCATCAGAGGCCAAAGCCTAGGCGAGTTTTGGGGTGGTCAAGGGAAGTCAAATCACGTGGGCAAAAATCAGGGGATTGCATGCATGCAAAAATTTTGGGCGCCAGAATCATCAAAGCCTAGGCGGGCTTTGATATTATTATCACACGGATCGCTGACATGGCACCAAACGACGTCGCGTGCTACCTCGCTCAAACCCTAGGCGGGGTTTGATTTTTTTTGGGCTGGATCAAACCCTAGTGACGTATGCTAACTCATTAAGATCAGAGTATTGAGTTATAATACATCATACATGCACACATACACACACAGTTGGGTGCTTGATCTATAACAACTGATTGAAAGCAACAAGCTGGAATAGAAGACAACCCAATAACAGAATAAAAGGATAGGCTTGCTTACAGTTGATACAGACACACCACAACTGCAATCAAGGGCAATGGACTTTCACACAAATGCCTCTACAGACACACCAAAGTATGATGATCAAGCTCAGCTTACACTTGCTGGATTTTGCCAATTTCCAGTGACAGGAACTGATTGAACCAAGGTTTAGAGTTATAGGACACTCACAAACTTCCAGAGGTACTAAGACACTCGAGAATACTATTGAATGAACACTAAGATGCCCTTCATTGATAGAAAACTTCTGAATATAAAGGAAACTAACAGTTTGATTAACAGATGCTTAAGCATAAGCATCCTGTCTAATCTCCCTGATCTGATCTAAGCTACAAAGCTTTAAACTAATACAGCTGATTACATCCTAAGTTATCTAATATGATCTGGATTACATTTGTTTGGAGAATAAAAGAGAAAAGCTAACTAAAATCTGATTGGACCAATTTGCCAAAGAGTGGCAAAATGAGCCAATGGGAAGCTTTCCTCTCCTAAGGGGTAAAAATAAGTTTACTGAGGTAATTCCCGCGCCAATGTTAACATGGAAGTAATCTCAACAGGTTAATATCATGCTGGAAAGACGAAACTAACCCCTGTGAACAGAAATCAGAACATATAGCCCCAGAACTGGGGTTCTGGAAAAACTGATAAAACAACCCTGCTGGGATTGTTTGTTTCTGACTTCTGAATCTTATTGTGCTATGCTCGATCATGCTGGGACTTGGCTTGGACTTGAAAATGGCATGACAAAGAACAAAAAACTCCTAGGAACCCTTAGCTGAATCTTCCTCAATCAATAGATATGACATTGAGAAAGTCAGCTGCTTTGACTGTTGTTGCTGGGAACTAGAATTGGTCTGGATGACCATTGCTGGTGAGCTGAGTGGTTGTGGATGCCAGGACTTGCTTTACAAGGGTATATCAAGTCTGGATGGATGCTGTTGGTGGAGTGCTGGCTGCTGGTGATACTGAAAACCTCCTGCTGGGTGTTTGGACTGCTGAGAAGCCTACTGTCTGTGCTGGGATTTGAAAGCCTGCTGTTTCTGCTGGAAAGGCTTCCTTAGCTGCTGAGTTGTGTGAAACAACAGGAACTCCTCCTTCTGCTGCTGCAATTGCTGGTGAAGATCCCTTGGATGCCTCCTTTGTTGATGAAGCTGCTGCTGCTGATTGTTCTCCTTGATGGTCTCCATCATCCTCCCCAGGTTGAGGAAAGTTTGTCCTCAAACTTGGAATGTCTTCATCTGCTGGATAGTATGGTCGAAGATCTGCTACATTGAATGTTGTTGAACCTCCATACTCTTAAGATAAGTCCAATATGTATGCATTATCTCCAATTTTCTCAAGCACTTCAAAGGGGCCATATGCTCTTTGTAGTAGCTTGCCTTTTCTCTTGTTGGGGAACCTGTCCTTCCTTAGGTGAATCCAGACTAGATGTCCTGGCTGGAAGGTCACCGTCTTCCTATGCTTGTTTGCTGCAGTAGACACCTGTTCAGTATATTTGCAAATTTTCTCCTTCACTTGCTGATGAAGCTCCTTAATTTGATCTGCTCTTTTACCTTCTTCAAAACTAAATTTGACAGAAGTAGTTAGTGGAATTAAATCCAAAGGGGAAATTGGATTTTTACCATAGACTACTTGGAATGGAGAGTAGCATGTGTCTTTGGATGTATTCGGCCTCGTTTCGAGCCGAATTTCTTCTCTTTTATAGGGTATATTTGCTTGTTTTAACCCCTATTTATATATTAGATATAATGATTTGGTGTTTTGTAGGAAAATAAGGAGTTAGAAGAAGTTTGGGCTTAATTGAAGGTTTTTAGGGAATCCCGAGTTATTTCCCGAGTCAAACCAAGTCAACCCGAGCCGAGATGCGAGTCAAACCAAGTCAACCCGAGCCGAGAGCCGAGGTGAAACCGAAGTCGGAAATTCCATATCAAGATTGGCGCAAAACAGGGGAACGGTACAAACTCAAAGGTTTGAAATACGTGTGCCTTCACCCTTTGGGTCATGACTCCTTCGTTACAACTCCGATAGGTCTGAAATTTTGGGAGATTAAAGTACACACCGAGAGCTTTCCATCGATATCTTACGGGCCTAAAACGGAGTTTGGATGAAGAAGTTATGCGCGTTTGAAGTCGGCAGGAAAAAGCGCCGAGCATTGCTCGCCGAGCCAAGCTTAGGGCAACAAAACACCAGCCGAGCATTGGCTCGCCTGAAGTCGATGGGTGGCTCGCCCGAGCCACTCTGTCTGCAGACGCGCGTGCTGCAATTTGTCCTAGGGTTTTGGGTTGTATTTTTCCTTCTTCTATAAATACCCACTTGTATTAATCTAAATTATCAATTAGCCTGGGTAGTTTAGGAGTAGAATTAGATTTAATTGCTTTCTTTAATTTCTTTCTTTAATTGTTCTTCAAGTTTTCTCCATTGTTCTTCAAGCTTTCTTTAAGTTTTCTTGCAATTGTTATTAAACTCTTCTTTCAAGCATTCTCATTGAAGTTTTACAAGCTTTCTCTCTCTCTTCCTCTCTCTCTCTCTCTCTCTCTCTAATCTCCATTGTTGACTTGATTTCAAAGCTTTCTAGGGTTAGCCACATCAACTCCATTTTTAGTGGGGAGGGTCAAGGAACTCCAATTCTACTTACTAGTGAGAATTTGGGGGATTCTTGGTAATCCAAACCACAATTTCTTATTTGTTCGGGGGAAATTCAAGTGTAGATTGAAGGTTTATTGAAGATTAGTCATCAAAGGTATAATTTCTCGTTCCCAATTTCATTGTTCATTCATTGTCTTCATCCATGCCTTTTAATTGCTTTCATCTTTAAGTGCTTTCTTTTAATTGCTTTCTTTATTATTATCTTGTCTAGGTTAGATTTAAATGCTTTCTTTACATAATTTATCGCTTTCCGCACTTGAGAAAAACTCATTTACACAAACCGATTTACCTAACACCCATCCCTGAGATCGACAATCCTTACTTATAAAACCACAAAAATTACAACCGAACAATGGCGCCGTTGCCGGGGATGGCGTTATTTGGTAGATTAGGCTATTGGTTTGTGTGTACATAGTTTATTGCTTTCTCGATTATGCTAGAAAAATGTAGAGAAAAAAATTGAATATCGAAAAAAGTGAAAAAAAAAGAAAAAAAAGAAAATTAGAAAAATAGGAAAAAAAGAGAGTTATGGATAGTCCCCAATTCCCTCAATTTGAGCATGAAATATTTTGGAGGTATTTTGCTAGATTGCATGACTACCGTGTTCAATGTGAATTATATGGTATCTTTTATGATACATTATCTCTTTTGGGAATTGTTAGTGTGGGTGTGAATTATGAGACCCGAAACCTTTTAGATTATTACGGGTTTTCTTGTTTAGGTGAAGAAAAGGCATGGGAGTTACCTGAATGGTTGTCTAGGGATTCCTATGAGTTTGAACAACAAAATGTTAGTCTTAGCTTCCAACCTCCTTATGCACCACCCTTTGGGACCGAAACTGAACAATCATGTGAATACCCCGTGTATGTTGATGATCAATCTTATGATGGGGGATATGTGGAAAACTGTTATGATCTTTCCCAAAGTGCCGATGTTGAGTCTCCTTCCGTGTGCTCCTTGTGTGATTCGCCGTATCATAGTTCAATTTTTTGTCTGCAAGCTACAGTGGTTTCCTTCAAGGCAGAAGTAGAAAAATTATGTGCGAACATGAATGAGTATATGCGTGAATTTGTCCATGAGAGTAATCAAAGGGTAGTAACTTCTTCTTCACAAATGGTTGACTCGAATGTTGAAGTAGGTCATTCATCGTCTTTTAGTCCTGAAATGCAAGTTGATTTTTCTGTGTATGATGAGGATGATTACTATTATAACCGACCATGCCTTGGACTACTTAGTGATTCCTTAGCTCTAGCCCCACCTAGTGAGCATGAGGAACATGATGATTCTGTGTGTGATGATGTAGAATTTGTTGAAATCATGCTAGATGACGAACCATTGTCCACACCCTTGTCCATGCCTTTGTGTGAAGAAAAAGTTGAGCTTATCGAATGCCATTATGCTTGTGATGCAATTGAGCATGATCTTGTTAAGGGTGAAATTGAATCTGTTGTGATTGAATGTGTGCTTGATACCGATTTGTTCACTTTCATTGAGGATCATTGCATTAGCGAGGCATTAGCTACCCTTTCCCGTAAATCCATTGATGTGAAACCTTGTGATGATGAACTTGAGTCTATGGGGATTGATCCTAAGTGTTTGGACTTGGTTTGTGACAATGATATTTTTGATGGTGATATGCTTTATGAGTAATTGTTTGCATCCAAGTATTCGCATGAGCATGTTCAGAAATGTGTTGTATTGTCTCCTTCCGTTGATTTGTATACCCAATCTCCATTTACGAGTCAATGGGAGGACCCTTTTGTCATATCTTCTTTCACCGTGCCTAGAAAAGTCTTGTATATTCATGAATTTCATCAGTTCTATGACTTTTTTAAGGCATTTGATAAATTGTTAAGGGCACTAATGTTTGTTCATGTGCTATTGCGAGTGTGCTCTTACCACCACCATTCTGAGATGCATGAGAGGATGCATGATTTGTTACTCCGGGCGTTGAATGGTTCTGACATGATGCCCGATATCTTGAGGTGAGAAGGAGTGAATTTCTTGATAAGATACCTTTGAGGTAATATCCTTCCTCACCCTTTTTGTATAATTAGTGAGTTGGTCTTTCTTTTCTTCTTTTGTTTTCTTTTTGAGTGTGTCATTTTCTTTTATTTTGGGGTGCTTGCTTACCTACTTCCGTTTCCGTTTAAGTATATGGCAACCTCTTTGTGTGGGAGTGGGGGGGTAGTTTGCATTCCAGTTTTTGAGTCTAAGAAAAGAAAAAAAGAGTCGTTTTGTAAATATTTTAGTTTGTTTTCTTAGTTCATTAGTCCTTAGTGTCTTGTATAGTTTGTTTTTCCTTTTGATCTTGCATGTGAACCATCACTCATAGTATGCTTTTCTTGTTTATTTCTAACCTTGGTGTGATGTTCCTTGGATCGTGGATTGAGTGCTTTTTATTGAAAATTCTGAGGTAACCTCTTTCCACCCTCTCTTTATGTGAATATATCGATAATTCATGATGCATGCTTGATTTTCTTTTTGGGTGGCGAACCCCTTGAGTGTGAATGTTGGATATATATTGTTGTTGGAGCCGTGTGGGCTCGGGTCGCCACCGCTTTTTATGTGATAAGTGTTTTATATATATGTTTTTGTTGGTTTTCTACCTCCATGACACTCTTCTTCTCACAATGGGGACATTGTGATGTCTTGTGTTGGAGTGGGGGTGATATCTTTTATTGTTCATGGGTAGATTACCTAGTTTTGAGTCTTTGTTTTTGTTTTTCGTAGTTTGCGTCTAAAAATTGAAAATTCTGTGTGTGAAAAGAAAAGAAAAAGGGAAGAAATGTTGTGAAAAACCCAAAAGTTGTTTTTCTTTTTGAAGATGTTTCCGTTCACAGTTGTGTAGATAGTTGTCAAATCAGTTAGAAGCGGCCGGTATGAATAATGATGGGCCTTAGGAAGGATTTTTGCCATGACTTATCTCTATTAGACCTCTACATGGAATGGGAAAGCGGAATCCTCAAATCTTACACGCTTTGACTGTGTCTTCTTACTTAAGTTAGACGGTTTTAGTTGTTCAATTGCTTAAGCTCTTAACTAATGCATTAAATAATTATTGTCGGGCCTACCGTCATGGGTTGGTTTGGGTGGATCGGCACCCTATGCCCCTTAAGTGCAATGACTCACGTATGGAGAAACCCAGCAGGGAAGGTAACCGCTTTGCGGAAGGTGCTTAAATCATGAAACCCGACACAAACGCTCTAAAAGACACAAAACGGATTGATTGGAAATAAAAGAGCGTAGGTTTTGAAAAAGAAAGAAAAGAGCGAAGTAAGAAAAAAGAAAAAAAGAGTTTAGCAAAATAATGGTAAGAAAGAGAAAAGTAAAAAACAAAAAAGAAAAGAGCAAAGTAAGAAAAAGAAAGAAAAGAGAGCAAAGTAAGAAAAAGAAAGAAAAGAGAGGTTAAAAGAAAAACCAAGAGTGAAGTAGGATAGATCATCCTGAGCTTGAGCATCAAAACAACTCTGATTGTCTGGTTTAGGATAGGAAGGACCGACTAGAGCCCACTTGCACATATGCACGAGGTGTTTTTCTCATCAGGAAGTGTTTTGGTTCAAAATCTCAAAAATTGGCAGTTTTCCAACCTTCGTGTCTTAATTTGTTTATACTTGCTTCTTCCAATTGATTGTTGAGGCGGGTTTGGGAACTAGGTGCATGATTGGGGACGGGAATATCTTCTTTGCTTTTGTTTTGTTTCGTTTTTCGGTTTTCATTTCTTTTTCTTTCCCTCTTTCCTTTTTCTATGGCTTTTGTGGGTCTAGTTGCTATAAACCCTCACGAGACCAACCTCATCCACCCGGGCTACCGGGGGGTTTAAAGGGCTTGATGCATGTGCTAAATGCATCCACGATTCCTGCGAAAGTGAGTAACGTTTTTAGTTTTTCTTTTTAGTCCTTTTCTTCGTTTTTAGTTTGCTCGGAGCGAGCAAACCCTTGTGTTGGAGTTGTGTTCGGCCTCGTTTCGAGCCGAATTTCTTCTCTTTTATAGGGTATATTTGCTTGTTTTAACCCTTATTTATATATTAGATATAATGATTTGGTGTTTTGTAGGAAAATAAGGAGTTAGAAGAAGTTTGGGCTTAATTGAAGGTTTTTAGGGAATCCCGAGCTATTTCCCGAGTCAAACCAAGTCAACCCGAGCCGAGATCTGAGTCAAACCAATTCAACCCGAGCCGAGAGCCGAGGCGAAACCGAAGTCGGAAATTCCATATCAAGATTGGCGCAAAACAGGGGAACGGTACAAACTCAAAGGTTTGAAATACGTGTGCCTTCACCCTTTGGGTCATGACTCCTTCGCTACAACTCCGATAGGTCTGAAATTTTGGGAGATTAAAGTACACACCGAGAGCTTTCCATCGATATCTTACGGGCCTAAAACGGAGTTCGGATGAAGAAGTTATGCGCGTTTGAAGTCGGCAGGGAAAAACTGCCCAGAACGCTGGCTCGCCCGAGCCATCTGCTAGCTCGCCCGAGCCAGGCTTCTGGGGCAACAAAAACACCAGCCAGAACGCTGGCTCGCCCGAGCCAGACGGTGGCTCGCCCGAGCCACTCTGTCTGCAGACGCGCGTGTTGCGATTTGTCCTAGGGTTTTGGGTTGTATTTTTCCTTCTTCTATAAATACCCACTTGTATTAATCTAAATTATCAATTAGCCTAGGTAGTTTTAGGAGTAGATTAGATTTAATTGCTTTCTTTAATTGTTCTTCAAGTTTTCTCCATTGTTCTTCAAGCTTTCTTTAAGTTTTCTTTCAATTGTTATTAAACTCTTCTTTCAAGCATTCTCATTGAAGTTTTACAAGCTTTCTCTCTCTCTTCCTCTCTCTCTCTCTCTCTCTCTCTAATCTCCATTGTTGACTTGATTTCAAAGCTTTCTAGGGTTAGCCACATCAACTCCATTTTTAGTGGGGAGGAGGGTCAAGGAACTCCAATTCTACTTACTAGTGAGAATTTGGGGGATTCTTGGTAATCCAAACCACAATTTCTTGTTTGTTCGGGGGAAATTCAAGTGTAGATTGAAGGTTTATTGAAGATTAGTCATCAAAGGTATAATTTCTCGTTCCCAATTTCATTGTTCATTCATTGTCTTCATCCATGCCTTTTAATTGCTTTCATCTTTAAGTGCTTTCTTTATTGCTTTCTTTTAATTGCTTTCTTTATTATTATCATGTCTAGGTTAGATTTAAATGCTTTCTTTACATAATTTATCGCTTTCCGCACTTGAGAAAAACCCATTTACACAAACCGATTTACCTTAATCAAGCCTAACACCCATCCCTGAGATCGACAATCATTACTTATAAAACCACAAAAATTACAACCGAACAGGATGGTGCTTTGTTATAAGCAAATTCAGCATGGGGCAATAGAGAATCCCATCCTGCTTTATTTTTGTGGATCAGTGCTCTCAATAGGACTCCAAGTGTTCTATTAGTAACCATTGTCTGGCCATCAGTTTGTGGGTGGCAAGTGGTGCTGTACTTGAGTTGGGTGCCCAATTTCTTCCAAAAAGTAACCCAAAAATGGGTAAAAAGCTTGGTATCCCTATCAGACACCATTGTTTTTGGGATTCCATGTAATATGACAATCTCCTGGAAGAATAACTCAGCTACTCTTGTGGCATCAAAGGTGGTGTGGCATGGGATGAAATGTTCCATCTTTGAGAATCTATCAACCACCACCATGATTGAATCCTTCCCTCTCTGAGTTCTTGGCAAACCTACAATGAAATCAAGGTTGACATCTTCCCAAGGACTGCTGGGAACTGGGATTGGTGTGTACAAGCCTTGAGGTAGGTTATGTGACTTTGCCAATTGACAGACATTGTACCTCTTCAGTAGATGCTCCACATCTTTCCTCATCTTTGGCCAACTGTAATGCTCTCTCAACATCAACAATGTTTTCTCAACTCCAAAATGTCCTGCTAAACTCCCGCCATGGACTTGTGTGATCAACAGTTCTCTGAAACTGCTCTTAGGGACACACAACCTGCTTCCTTTGAACAAATATCCCTAGTCTATGTGGTACAGACTCTGGGATTGCTGCTGACACTTCTGGTACACCTGCTTAAAGTCTCCATCCTCTTGATACAAATCTTTCAAATGCTCAAAACCAATAATTCTAGAATCAAGCATATGAAGCAACATGTACCTTCTACTCAATGCATCTGCTCCCTTGTTTAGCACTCCTGATTTGTAGTGGATCATGAAGTGGAACTTCTGCATGTACTCGACCCAAGCAGCATGCCTGGTGTTGAGCTTGTGCTGCCCTTGAATGAACTTCAAGGCATCATGATCACTGTGTATGATAAATTCTGCTCCAATAAGGTAGTGCTTCCAGTATTGAAGAGCTCTTATGATGGCATAGAACTCTTTATCATAGGTGTTGTATTTCTTCTTGGCATCATTTAACTTCTCACTGAAATAGGCAACTGGCTTGCCCTCCAGGGTTAATACTGCTCCTATGCTAACTCCTGAAGCATCACATTCTACCTCAAAAACTTTGCTGAAGCTAGGTGGTGCTAGGACAGGTGCTGAAGTAAGTCTCTCCTTGACTTCTTCAAAGGCCTTCTGCTATCCAAATAAAGGACTTCCCTTTCACCACTTCAGTCATTGGTGCCAGAATGGTGCTGAAATTCTTGACAAACCTCCTATAAGATGAAGCCAGGCCATGAAAGCTCATGACTTGTTGAATAGAAGTGGGCACAGGCCACTCCCTAATTGCCTTGATCATCTCCTCATCAACCTGAATACTTGATGATGTAACAGTGTACCCCAAGAAGTTCTCTTGGGATGTAAAGAAGTGACACTTCTTGAGATTTCCAAACAACTCCTCCCTGCTCAGAATAGTCAAAACCTCCTGCAAATGCTCAGAATAGTCAAAACCTCCTCATCAACCTGAAATTGCTGGAGTAATGGTAGGAATAAAGAGTAGTCATTTTGTGGTGCTGAGGGTTCTTCAAGGTCTAAAAGGATCAAGTCCTTCTCTGTGCTAAACTCATGATAATCAGACAAAAGAAACACATCAAGACTAGGTTCAAGACACAGGGTTTTGGCTTTTTTGGTTAACTGTGAGGGTTTCATGGGAGTAAGGACAATCTTTCTGTGGTTTAGGGTAAGGGTGTAGGTATTAGCTCTTCCACAATGGTTTACTGATCTATCATACAACCAAGGTCGACCCAAAAGCAAATTACATGCATCCATAGGTAAGACATCACACCAGACCTCATCTTTGTATGACTTACCAATTGAAAAAACAACAAGGCAACTAGTAGAAACTTTGATACCTTTGCCTGAACTGAGCCACTGGATGGTGTATGGAGCTGGGTGGTGCTTGGTTGCCAGGCTTAGCTTCTTCACCATGGTGCTAGAAGCTGCATTGGTACAGCTTCCACTGTCTACTATCACTGAGCATACCTTCCCTCCAATAGTGCACCTTGTATGAAAGACATTCTCCCTCTGCTCTTCTACTTCCTCTACTGATGAACTGCTCAAAACTCTTCTGATCATAAGCATTTCTCCCTCATATGGACCTTCTTCTATAACCTCATCATCATAGATAGGGTCATGTTCATGCTCTTCATACTCCTGTTCATCTCCCGGCACATGTTCAGGATCAACAAATAAAGCTGTCTGGTACTCAGCAAGAGTAACCATTCTCTTGTTTGGACAT
Organism: Portulaca oleracea; assembly: GCA_029582165.1. Taxonomy (NCBI): domain Eukaryota; kingdom Viridiplantae; phylum Streptophyta; class Magnoliopsida; order Caryophyllales; family Portulacaceae; genus Portulaca; species Portulaca oleracea. The sequence continues at coordinate 6,858,309 of CM055885.1, read as the reverse complement.
TCTAAGGCATTGTGCCCTAGTCCTCGACACCTGAAACATCTTCTTTCTGAATAGGTTCTGCTGATAGGGGCTGGGGTTCTTTGTGGGGGATTTTGTGGCTGATTTTGTGGGGGCCTTGGGCTTGGATTTCTGGCTTGAGGTGGGGGTCGGGGTGGATAGGCTCTTTGTGGGGGATTGTAAGGTCTGTAGGGGTTTGGTTTGGCCGGTGCATAGGGCTTGGCAGGATATCTGCTGCTGTTGTAGTCCTTTCATCTAGACTTCTTCTACTGTTCCACTTTGTGAGCCAAAGAGCTTAACTCATCAAGGGAATCATAGACCTGCAACTCTACAACATTCTTGATCCCTTCATTTAGGCTTGCAAGGTACCTGATATAGGTTTGTACCTCATTCTTCTGCAGATTGCACTTCCAAAGCAAATGCTCAAACTCCTTGGTATATTCTTCCACTGACTTGCTTCCCTGCACAAAATTCTGCAACTTGTTGTAGTTCTCCTTCATGTAGTTATCTGGAAGGAACTTCTCCTTCAGCTTCTGTCTCATCTCAATCCAGGTACTCACTCTGGCTTCCCCAATCTCCATTCTCCTTCTCTGCAGATTAGTCCACCAAGTAGAAGCATATTTTTTTAATTTTAAGGCTACTAATTTCACCTTGTTTTCTTCTGAAACCTCTTTCAAATCAAAGACTCTTTCTACTGTCTGTAACCAATCGAGGAAAACATCAGGATCTAGTTCTCTTGTATACTCAGGTATATCAATCTTGAAATCAAGTTTCTCAACCCTCCTATCTTCCCTTCTTACTTCTCTTTCACTTTCACTATTTTCTTCAGGCTCACTGACTCTAGGTAATCTTATTATCCTTCTCCTTCTCCTGGGTGTAGGTCTAGGACCTCGACCTCCCGTCCCTGTCTTACTGAAAGGATTCTCACCTTCTCCTTCCTCCATCTCATCATAAGTCTCCTTGTTCAACTCATGTCTATGCAATCTCATGTAATAATTCAACTGCTCACTCAAGAACTTCATTTTCTGTTCTACTTCTTCCTTCTCATTCAGAGATTGTTCTAAAACTTCCTGTGGTGTTTTACTAGTTCCGACCATTTTAACTAAAACAAGCAAACACACTCCAAGAAAGAACACAATGCTCTGATACAAAGATGATGTATGCTAACTCACTAAGATCAGAGTATTGAGTTATAATATATCATACAGGCACACATACACACACAGCTGGGTGCTTGAACTATAACAACTAATTGAAAGCAACAAGCTGGAATAGAAGACAACCCAATAACAGAATAAAAGGATAGGCTTGCTTACAGTTGATACAGGCACACCAAAACTGCAATCAAGGGCAATGGACTCTAACACATGCCTCTACAGACACACCAAAGCATGGATGATCAAGCTAAGCTTACACTTGCTAGATTTTGCCAATTTCCAGTGACAAGAACTGATTGAACCAAGGTTGAGAGTTATAGGACACTCACAAACTTTCAGAGGTACTAAGACACTCGAGAATACTATTGAATGAACACTGAGATGCCCTTCATTGATAGAAAACTTCAGAATATAAAGGAAACTAACAGTTTGATTAACAGATGCTTAAGCATAAGCATCCTGTCTAATCTCCCTAATCTGATCTAAGGCTACAAAGCTTTAAACTAATACAACTGATTACATCCTAAGTTATCTAATATGATCCGGATTACATTTACTTGGAGAATAAAAGAGAAAAGCTAACTAAAATCTGATTGGACCAATTTGCCATAGAGTTGCAAACTGAGCCAATGGGAAGCTTTCCTCTCCTAAGGGGTAAAAATAAGTTTACTGAGGTAATTCCCACGCCAATGTTAACCTGGAAGTAATCTCAACATGTTAATATCATGCTGGAAAGACCAAATTAACCCTCGTGGAATGTAAATCGTAACATATAGCCCCGTAATCGGGTTCGAAAATCGATAAAACAACCTCTCCGGATTGTTTGTTTGTTTCGACTGAATCTTACTGTGCTATGCTGGATCATGTTGGGACTTGGCTTGGACTTGAAAATCGAATGACAAAGAACAAAAAATTCCTAGGAACCCTTATCTGAATCTTCCTCAATCAATAGATATGGCATTGAGAAAGTCAGCTACTTGGACTGTTGTTGTTGGGAATTGGAATTAGTATGGATGACCAATGCTGGTGAGCTGAGTGGTTTTGGATGCCAAGACTTGCTTTACATGGGTATAGAAAGTCTGGATGGATGCTGTTGGTGGAGTGGTGGTTGCTGGTGATACTAAAAACCTCCTGCTGGGTGTTTGGACTGCTGAGAAGCCTACTGTCTGTGCTGGGATTTAGAAGCCTGCTGTTTCTGCTGGAAAGGCTTCTCTAGTTGCTGAGTTGTGTGAAACAACAGGAACTCCTCCTTTTGCTGCTGCAATTGCTGGTGAAGATCCCTTGGATGCCTCCTTTATTGATGAAGGTGCTGCTGCTGATTGTTCTCCTTGATGGTCTCCATCATCCTCCCCAGGTTGAGGAAAGTTTGTCCTCAAACTTGGAAGGTCTTCATCTGCTGGATAGTATGGTCGAAGATCTGCTACATTGAATGTTGTGTTGAACCTCCATACTCTTCAGATAAGTCCAATCTGTATGCATTATCTCTAATTTTCTCAACAACTTCAAAAGGGGCCATCTGCTCTTTGTAGTAGCTTGCCTTTTCTCTTGCTGGGGAACCTGTCCTTCCTTAGGTGAATCCAGACTAGATCTCCTGGATGGATGGTCACCTTCTTCCTATGCCTGTTTGCTGCAGTAGACACATGTTCAGTATATTTGCAAATTTTCTCCTTCACTTGCTGATGAAGCTCCTTAATTTGATCTGCTCTTTTACATGCTTCAAAACTAAATTTGACAGAAGTAGTTAGTGGAATTAAATCCAAAGAGGAAATTGGATTTTTACCATAGACTACTTGGAAAGGAGAGTAGCCTGTGGCTTTGGATGGTGCTTTGTTGTAAGCAAATTCAGCATGGGGCAATAGAGAATCCCATCCTGCTTTATATTTGTGGATCAGTGCTCTCAATAGGACTCCAAGTGTTCTATTAGTAACCTCTGTCTGGCGATCAGTTTGTGGGTGGCAAGTGGTGCTGTACTTGAGTTGGGTGCCCAATTTCTTCCATAAAGTAACCCAAAAATGGCTCAGAAACTTGGTATCCCTGTCAGACACCATTGTTTTTGGGATTCCATGTAATCTAACAATCTCCTCAAAGAATAACTCAGCTATTCTTGTGGCATCAAAGGTGGTGTGGCATGGGATGAAATGTGCCATCTTTCAGAATCTATCAACCACCACCATTGATGAAATGTCCTCTGGGCCGCTACTTCTGGGCTACACAAAGCCTAAGCGGGTTTTGTGCATTTTTTCTCTTGTTTTTCTTTTTTTTTTCTACCTCGTGAGGGAATCAAAGTGGGGCCCGTCCCACTTGCGGTCATGAAGAAGCCACGTCACCCTGCCTCTCTTTTGGGTGACAAAAGGATAACCTCTTGGATTTCCGACCAATGAAACGCGTTTGGCATCTCGAGGCGGTTACTAAAAACGAGTGGCTCACACTCAGCCACCCTTTCCATAAATTCAAAGGGTTCCTTTCATCTTCTTCACATCTTCATTTCCTTCATCTCTCTAGCTTACTACCTCTCTCTAGAAAGAAATCTTGAAGAAAATTTCGGGTTTGAAAAGATGCAACCCCGAAGTCACCGAAATCCTCCTCTTCCACATGCGGCGGCTTGGCCTCATGAGCGGTCTTCTCGACGCAACTTTGTTCCTGGCATGGAAGTAGCTCCCTCCGATCTCGTCGTTGAATCCTAGAACCATGCTTGGTTTTACCGTTCCCATCGCAAGGTAATCCCTTAAACTTTATTCTCGTACTTAGTTTAACGTAAAAATGAGCAAGCATGAATTTATTTTTCATACTTTGTCGATTTTTAGCTATTTTAAGTATGCATGTTAGGGTGTAGAGTGACCAATTTATTTTTTGCATTTTGACCGAATAAATCTGCAAATCGCTTTAAAAAAAATGGACCAAAAAAAATAAAATTTGCATGCGCTCTGGGCCAATTATCCGAGTAGCGGCCCACTAGGTGGAATTAAAGCCTAGGTGGGTTTTAGTTCCAGACCCACTGGGCTGTTGCACGTTCAAGGCCGCCTAACTGAGCTAGGCGAGGTCAAACCCTAGGCGGGTTTTGACCCACGCCTTTCTTTTTTTTTTCGTTGTTTTCTGCTGGGCCGCTTCGAGGGCCGCGACCGTGGGCCTGTTTGAGTCAAACCCTAGGTGGGTTTTGGACTCAATTTTCCCCAATTTTATTGCTGAACCGGCTTGGGCCGTGTCACTTGAGCTTTGTTTATTTGCCTTCATGGGCCGTGGCTGTGAGCCGAGTGTCCGTGCTGGGTCCAGCTTGGATCCATGAAATTATACTTAGAGCCTCCATTTTAAAATAACGCCTTGAAATTCTACCCTTAGGAGGATAACCTGAATACTCCTGGTGCCTTAAAAGAGCCACTTAAGGCAGCGAAGTCAATCCCGGGGAATTTTATCCAAGAGACTTTAACCGCGGCGGGCTTCATGCCTTTCTAGAAATGATTGGAGGCTTGGAAGAAAAAGACGTTCCGCATTATTTATCGAGCGATGGCGGAGAGGTTGTGGGATTCCACTAACTCATTCCACTTCCCGGTGGGTGAGATGACAGTCACACCTAAAGATTTTGTCATGATCACCGGTCTTCCTTGGGGCGGGCAAGACGTGGTTTTCGATGGAGATGTTCCTCCCGTAGTTCTGGATTTGCTGGCTCTAGTGTCTGCGCGTTTGGGGCGTCGTCAAGGTCTCCCTAACCTTGCCTATAAGCACTTTGAGATGACCATTCGCGATGCGAATTTCCATAACCTGCCACTAGAGCAATGCCGCTTCATTTTTATGGTGTATATCATCTCTGCTACCCTCTTTGCCAACCATGGGGATAATATTTCCCTGACCTGGTTTCGGAACCTCCTTAACTTTGATAATATCCGAAACCTGAACTGGGGCAAGGCGGCCTATGCCAACTTCATCCATTGGCTCTGTCGTGGCGTCCGTCTTTCATTGGATGCGGATCTAGTTTACCTCCATACAGCCTAGGCTCGCTACCAGTATGGTCCTTCCTTGTGGAAGGTGCTCGAGGTATGTGCTCGATCCTTCTCTTTTAATGTACTTATTCATCTTTCATTCCTGGTTTGACATGTTGTGCATGCAATCGTGGGCATATGAGTATAGCTTGGCCCTGGGAATTCGCTCAAAGAAGGACAAGACGGTGCTAGCTGCTGAACGCTGGACCATCGAGGGCATACATGATAAGAAGTACAAGTCGGGGTGTCTCGACCTCATTCGCGGCATCTTGGATAACTTGCAGCCGATATCTCCTTATTTCTGACACCTTTTCTATTTTCCTTGGCATGCCATGTTTAAATGTATTCTTCTTCTTGCAGGATCAAATAAATTGGCGTCCTTGGGCCGACTTCGACATCGGAGGGTTACCACAACCTCTGGATCGGGTGGAACACGACACTCGTCTTCGCCTCTTAGTTGAAGGGCCTTATGGCTATTTGTGGTATTTAGGGGAGAGAGCCTCGAGGCAAACTTTGGGAGGTTACCCTGGTCTCATTCCCCTAGATCCTCCAGCACAGAGGTTTGAGCTATGGTGGATTGACCCGGCCATTTTGAGGGATCTAGTTCGAGGTCAAGCATTTGACGATTTTGTGCACAACGTTCCCCAGGATCAATTCGATGAAGAGTTCCGGCGTTATCATAGCCGTTTGGCCCCTCGAGTTGTATGTATCTTCCTTCTTCGCCCTTGTCATGTTTTAGCCATTTGCTAATCAGAAAATTTACATCTGGGACCTTACGCTAAAGCTGCCGAAGTGGAGGCTCCTCAAGAGAGACGAAAGATCGGTGGCTTCCTAAATGTGGAGAACAGTAGTGAGTGCTCTGCGCTTCAAGAATTCGACCACAAACCGGTAGGACTTTGCTTTTATGTTACCCCCTTTTTATTCTGTGTACCACTTGTGAATGACCCTTTGTTTTGTTATTTTCCAGCCGCGGTGGGATTTTCTCCGGCAACTAACTAAGGAGTGGAGCACCATGAGGAAGTTCATTGATCGAGGCTTCACTGGTTTAGGGAGATATCAAGATGGTGCTGCCAGAAGGGCCGATATGTAGGCCGACGCAGAGTCTGTTCCCAGAGAACCGCCTCGACGTTCCACTGCAGGCGCTCCTCGCACAGAGCCCCCACGTCACTCTTCAGCTGGGGAATATTCCACTCGAGGTTAGTCTCGGGAAGAAATTAGGGGGTCTTCTGATTCTCCTCTAGCAGCTGTACCAGAGGGTAGGGGAAAGGCGTTCTGATCGAGGGTCAACACTCTACTAGATCCCATCGTAGCAGGTCCGGTAGTAGAGGTCGTCGCCCTCCGAGCATGGAAGAGGACATGGCTCAGATGTCCATGGAGGAACCACTAGGTCATGGAGGGTTATATCACAGCACTGGATATGGTGGTGATGCTCAGCCCCATTCTTATTGGGTGGTTGTTCGATTGTAACTTTTGTGGTTTTATAAGTTAGGGATGTCGGTCCATAGGGATGGGTGTGAGGCTTGATTAAGGTAATCGGTTCATGTAAATGAGTTTTTCTCAAGTGCGGAAAGCGATAAATTATGTAAAGAAAGCATTTAAATCTAACCTAGACATGATAATAATAAATAAAAGAATTAAAAGAAAGCAATAAAGAAAGCACTTAAAGATGAAAGCAATTAAAAGGCATGAATGAAGACAATGAATGAACAATAAAATTGGGAATGAGAAATTATACCTTTGATGACTAATCTTCAATAAACCTTCAATCTACACTTGAATTTCCCCCGAACAAACAAGAAATTGTGGTTTGGATTACCAAGAATCCCCCAAATTCTCACTAGTAAGTAGAATTGGAGTTCCTTGACCCTCCTCCCCACTAAAAATGGAGTTGATTGTGGCTAACACTATAAAGCTTGGAAAACAAGTCAACAATGGCAACTATAGAGAGAGAGAGAGAGAGAGAGAGAGAGAAGAGAGAGAGAAAGCTTGTAAAACTTCAATGGAAACTTGCTTGAATTGAGAAAGCTTGAGAAAGTTTGAATACAAATGCTAGAAATCAATGAAAGCTTGAAGAACAATGAAGAACAATTGAAAATTTGAAGAACAATTAAAGAGAGATTAAAGCAAATAAAGGAAAGCAATAAATCTAATTCTACTCCTAAACTACCTAGGCTAATTTATAATTTAGATTAATAAAAGTGGGTATTTATAGAAGAAGGAAAAATACAACCCAAAACCCTAGGACAAATCGCAGACAGTGGCTCGGGCGAGCCAACCTGCTCGGGCGAGCTGCTCGCTGGTGTTTTTGTTGCCCCAGAAGCCTGGCTCGGGCGAGCAAGCAGATGGCTCGGGCGAGCCAGCGTTCTGGGCAGTTTTTCCCTGTCGACTTCAAACGCGCATAACTTCTTCATCCGAACTCCGTTTTAGGCCCGTAAGATATCGATGGAAAGCTCTCGGTGTGTACTTTAAGCTCGCAAAATTTCAGACCTATCGGAGTTGTAACGTAGGGGTTATGACCCAAAGGGTGAAGGCACACGTATTTCAAACCTTTGAGTTTGTACCGTTCCCCTGTTTTGCGCCAATCTTGATATGGAATTTCCGACTTCCGTTTCGCCTCGGCTCTCGGCTCGGGTTGACTTGGTTTGACTCGGATCTCGGCTCGGGTTGACTTGGTTTGACTCGGGAAATAGCTCGGGATTCCCTAAAAACCTTCAATTAAGCCCAAACTTCTTCTAACTCCTTATTTTCCTACAAAACACCAAATCATTATATCTAATATATAAATAGGGGTTAAAATAAGCAAATATACCCTATAAAAGAGAAGAAATTCGGCTCGAAACGAGGCCGAACACCACTCCAACACAAGGGTTTGCTCGCCCCGAGCAAACTAAAAACGAAGAAAAGGACTAAAAAGAAAAACTAAAAACCTAACTCACTTTCGCAGGAATCGCGGATGCATTTAGCACATGCATCAAGCCCTTTAAACCCCTAGAGTCTGTGGACGAGGTAGGTCTCGTGAGGGTTTATAGCAACTAGACCCACAAAAGCCATAGAAAAAGGAAAGAGGGAAAGAAAAAGAAATGAAAACCGAAAAACGAAACAAAACAAAAGCAAAGAAGATATTCCCGTCCCCAATCATGCACCTAGTTCCCAAACCCGCCTCAACAATCAATTGGAAGAAGCAAGTATAAACAAATTAAGACACGAAGGTTGGAAAACTGCCAATCTTTGAGATTTTTAACCAAAACACTTCCTGATGAGCAAATCACCTCGTGCATATGTGCAAGTGGGCTCTAGTCGGTCCTTCCTATCCTAAACCAGACAATCAGAGTTGTTCTGATGCTCAAGCTCGGGATTATCTATCCTACTTCACTCTTGGTTTTTCTTTTAACCTCTCTTTTCTTTCTTTTTCTTACTTTGCTCTCTTTTCTTTCTTTTTCTTACTTTGCTCTTTTCTTTTTTTTACTTTCTCTTTCTTACCATTATTTTGATCAACTCTTTTTTTTCTTTTTTCTTGCTTCGCTCTTTTCTTTCTTTTTCAAAACCTACGCACTTTTATTTCCACTCAATCCGTTTTGTGTCTTTTAGAGCGTTTGTGTCGGGTTTTGCGGGATTTAAGCACCGGCCTTCGCAAAGGGTTACCCTCCCTGCTGGGTTTCTGCATACGTGAGTCATTGCACTTAAGGGCATAGGGTGCCGATCCACCCAAACCAACCCATGACGGTAGGCCCGACAATAATTATTTAATGCATTAGTTAAGAGCTTAAGCAATTGAACAACTAAAACCGTCTAACTTAGATAAGAAGACACAGTCAAAGCGTGTAGGATTTGAGGATTCCGCTTTCCCATTCCATGTAGAGGTCTAATAGAGATAAGTCATGGCAAAAATCCTTCCTAAGGCCCATCATTATTCATACAGGCCGCTTCTAATTGATTGAATCAACTGATTTGACAACTATCTACACAACTGTGAACGGAAACATCTTCAAAAAGAAAAACAACTTTTGGGTTTTTCACAACATTTCATCCCTTTTTCTTTTCTTTTCACACACAGAATTTTCAATTTTTAGACACAAACTACGAAAAACAAAAACAAAGACTCAAAACTAGGTAATCTACCCATGAACAATAAAAGATATCACTGCCACTCCAACACAAGACATCACAATGTCCCCATTGTGAGAAGAAGAGTGTCACAAGCGAGGTAGAAAACCAACAAAAACATATACATAAAACACTTATCACATAAAAAGCGGTGGCGACCCGAGCCCACACGGCTCCAACAACAATATATATCCAACATTCACACTCAAGGGGTTCGCCACCCAAAAAGAAAATCAAGCATGCATCATGAATTATCGATATATTCACATAAAGAGAGGGTGGAAAGAGGTTACCTCAGAATTTTCAATAAAAAGCACTCAATCCACGATCCAAGGAACATCACACCAAGGTTAGAAATAAACAAGAAAAGCATACTATGAGTGATGGTTCACATGCAAGATCAAAAGGAAAAACAAACTATACAAGACACTATAGTTAATGCTCACCCACGAAAATGGAAGGAGGTTAACTAGGGAATTCCGTTTCATTAACCCTCTAAATCCGTGGTGGACTTTGGGGAAGTTAATCCGGACTATCCTCGAGAGAGGAAGCTTAGTTGGTATTTTCTAACGGAATTGCCACTTGATTCTCCCTCATTATTATTCTATTGTTGCAAAACCCATTTCCTCATCCCCGTTTGCATCCCGAAAAGCCACTGAAACCCATTTCCTTTCCTTGACCGACCTTTGTTTTATTTCTTGCGTTGTGACCCTCTTTCAATCGATTTCCTTACCCTAGCAATCTTGATCCGACCTTAGACCTAGATTCTATGACCAAGGCCCCTCGCTCCCTAAGAAGAACGATAAAAACTAGGATTACAAAACCACGTTACACAAAATGGCGCCGTTGTCGGGGAACCAGCGCCCCTAGTTTTAGTTTCTTGGTTATAGGTTGTTTTGAGGTTGCTTTCATGCTTGAAATCAGTTTGTCCCAATCCCAATGAATTTGATGCTTCTTCATTTCTTGTAGGAGGTTTTCGAGTTCTAATGGTTAAAGGTTAAGCTGGTTCACCTCGTACCCTTCTATCATATGCTGTTCCATCATTGGGTACGGGAGGCAGTCCGATCACGTTAGCACCATTACCACCCGATGTTGTGTTCGAGTTTAAACCCCACTTACTTTAACTCTTCGAAAGAAACCCATTTCATGGGGACGATGTTGCTGAAAGTGTCATTGCTCATATTGATAAATTCGAAGACCGGATTAGTTTTATGGACATTCCAAGGATATCATCAGAATTTATGAAGTTGAAATTCTTTCCTCTGACTCTTACGGGGAAAGCGAAGATATGGCTACAGATATGTTCACCTAGTTTTTATTCTTCATAGGAGGCACTTGAAGCAGATTTCCTCCATCGTTTCTTTCCGGCGGAGGAGACACACCAACTTAGAGCAGAAATTTAGAGCTTTAAGCAAGGTCGGGAGAAAGTCTTTTCGACGCTTGGGGGCCCTCATCATAAATTACCGGATTGGATGTTGCTTCAACATTTCTATCATGGGCTCCGTGGTCCTCTTAGAGAATCTATTGATAATGCATCCGGAGGGATCTTTTTGAAGAAGATCGTGGTAGAGGCCAATAATTTCTTGCATGAGCTATCACAATACGCTCATCATTGGGGAAGTGGCCTAAGTGCAGGAGATGGAGGCAATTTTCTAGAGGATAACCCAATTATAAAGTTTCTTTTGTCCACCGTCTGTGAAATGCAAAAAGAGAAGTCGAATGTGGAGGCTTCCAATCAGTTGAGAATTGCCCAAGTAATGTAATCCTTTGCATCCACTCCCGTTCCAAATATTCATACTTGTGAGTTTTGCTATGGTCCACACCTTTCCCAACAATGTGCAAAAATGCAACAATTGGAGCAAGTGAATGCCATCCACTCTTCCGACCTCAACCAAGATCCGTATGACATCGCCAACCATTACCCTTATACCCCTCAACCCCATGAACATCGCTCATTTATTCAAGAAGAACCCTTCCATCAAACCCAACAAGATATTCCACAACCTCAAATTTCTCTACCACCCCAAGAATCTTCGATTGAGTTGATGCTTAATCAAATCATGGAGAATCAAGAGAAAGATCGAGCTTACATCTGAAGTCTCGAACTTAAATTGGCTCAAGTTAGCCAACCTCTATCTATACCCATCCAACCTCAACTCGTTCAAGAGGTGGAGGTGAATGCTATTACTTTGCGAAGTGGAAAAGAAGTTGAGGGACCCGAGTTGGTGGATGAGAGACCTTCTAGAGGGAATAAGGGAGATGTTGACATTATAATTGAAGGAGGGGGTATGGAGGTTGAGCAATCTGTTGATGAAGAGAACAAGGATGATGTTGTGATTGAGACGCCTAATGATGAGGAGAAAGAAGATTTGGAGAAACCCAAGGAGATTATGAAGGAGAATGACCATGATCAACCCACGGGGCAGTTGAAACCATATTGACCACCAATTCCATTTCCCGGAAGATTGGTTCAAGACACTAGTGATGAGAAGTTCTCCAAGTTTATTATGATGTTAAAGAAGCTTCAAGTTAATATACCTTTCCTAGATGCCATGTCGGAGGTTCCTTCATTCAAGAAACATCTCAAGGACCTCTTGACAAACAAGAGAAGAATCAAGGAGTCACCGACCGTTTCATCTCACGGTTAGTTGCAACGCTATTACGAGAAGCAAGACTCCCGGGAAATTAGCCGATCCTGGTAGTTTCTCTATTTCGTGCTCGATTGGCGAAATGATGATCAAATAAAGCACTTTGTGATTTGGGAGCGAGTGTGAGTATCATGCCACGCTCCATGTGCAAGAGGCTCAATCTCGATGATTTGACCCCATGACAATCAATTTGCAACTTGCCGACAAAAGTATTAGAAGGCCATTAGGGATTCTAGAAGATGTCCCAATTCAAGTGGGAAGCTTTCTCATCCCTTGTGATTTCGTTATATTAGAGATAGAGAAAGATTGGAATATTCCCATTATTCTCGGTCGACCCTTCTTAGCCACTGCAGGTGCCATAATAGATGTGAAAAGAGGCTGCTTGTCTCTTCATGTGGGTAGAGATCATATTATTTTGACATTGACCCTTCAAGGGTTAAATCCCACAAATAATCTTATTTCAAGGCCAATGCGGTGGTAGGCATCTGGGATGAGTCCTAAAAGGAGTCTTATTTTCTTGAAGTTGAGCCTGATGATTGGGGAGAAATCAAATATCTAAGGGTTTCAAATCTGAATCCAAGTGAATTTGAGGACATCTACCATGAACATCCTCTCAAAATCATCCCATGGAGGAAGGAGATTTCTTTGTGTGAAACCTATGTTGAGTGCAACAAAGTCAATGCGTTGATTTTTAAAGGTCCTAGGCCCGGTAAACCACCAAACACCAAGTTGGAGTTACTTCCTACTTCTATCTCTTCATGGCGTACTAGGTTTTGAGGAAGCGAGCTTCGTTTATACCCAAGGCTAGGAAATGTTGGAAAAGAAGAAAGAAGCGTTGGGGGAGGAAGCCAAGGAAAATGTTACCCGGATTTCCTAGGATAGTGACTAGATCACCGAAAGAATGCCCCAATCCATCTACGAATCTCTTTGAGAATCGTGGGAAAAAGGAAAAAGAATTGGTGGAAAAGGTTTATGATGTTTTTGGTCTGTGTCCCGAGGATTCCAAGAATCAAGTAAGTAATTAGGTCAAGCTAGGGACCTAAAACAAGCTCTCCATGGGAGGCATCCCATAATTTTTGAGGTTCTTTTTTCAAATTATCAATTTTTGCATTTTTCTAGTTTTGTTTCTTTTCTTTCTTTTTAGTTTTCTTAGGTTTTCTAATTTTCTTGTCTTTTTGATTTTCTTTTGTAATTTGAGGTATTAGTTCTAGGTCCAAAAGAAAATTTTGAAAAAAAAAGAGAGAAAAATGATGTGAAAAAGAGAAAAAAGAGATGAAGTTGAAAAATAAGAAAATTGAAGTTGGGAGTGAAAGAAGTAGTGTAAGTGAGTGATTTTGAAAGATAATGAGTGTTAAAGGAGAGTTTGAGAATTAGAAATTTTGAAATTGAGTGTGAGGAAGTATATAAGAATTGAGTATAGAAAGGAGAAAGATTTTGGGAGTTAGAATATTTCCAGTGTTGGAAATGCTAGGAAGAGTTGCCAGCAGATTGTAGCAGGCGCTACAAGCAGGGTAGCACCCGCCACAAGACGCTACAACAAGCAGTAGAGGCGCTCCAGAATGAGGTAGCTACCGCAGAGGAAAAGATAGCGCCCGCGAAGAGACGCCCAACAATTCCAGGTTTTTCAGGCTATTGCTCCCGCGACCTGACACTGTTCTGCGATATCCTCAGCCCTAAAACCCGACTTCTAACCCACTTTTCTCGTTTCTTCTCTCACAAACTCGACTCCCTCTCTCTCTACAAATCCTAACGACCGTGACCTACATCCTCTCACAACTTTCCATCCCTCTCAATCATCAGTTCGACCTCCTTCCTCCCTCCATTTTGCGAAACCAAACCCTACCTGCTGTTGGGTTCCGATTTTTGCCCAGATTTGTCCCAAGTGTGACATGGCTTGAGAACTCCTTTTTTACATCTAAGGGTGGTAATACTTTGTGTTTTGTGTGAATTTTGTTTCCCTTCTCACTTGCATTTGGTTCGTTCATCATTCGTTGCTGAGTAGGGACAAGTTTTGTCAATTGTCACGCATTTTCTGTCTACAATCACAACATGCTTGCACTGTCCATTGTGTTTGTGTGTCGTATTGGTGCTTTGAGTTTGTATGCTGTGTGCTGTTGTTCTTTGTGACAAGCAAGAACTCGTCCTCCTGGCTGATTCGTCTTCAGCTGCTTTTATTGCTTCATCTATAGTAAGGCTGGATAGGTGAGTAGTTCAACCCTCAATTCCCGCCTCAAAGAGTGAGATTCGGGTTTGAGGTTTGTCCTTGTCAATGTAATTGTTATTCTTATTGGCCACGATTTTATCTTGCATAGCGATCATGAAGCATTGAAGTACATTCAAGGGCAGCACAAGCTCAACCCACGTCATGCTAAGTGGGTTGAATTCATGCAAGCTTATCACTTTGTTATTCAACACAAAGCTGGCCACTTGAACAAAGGAGCAGACGCCCTATCTCGTAGATACTTATTATTACATGTTCTGGACTCACGTGTGATAGGTCTAGAACACATCAAAGATCTCTATGGGGAAGATGAAGATTTCAAGGAGTCTATAAAACCTGCAAGAAGCGCCCCAACGATCAGTATCACGTGGAATCAGCTGTGTATTCCCAAGAGTAGTCTTAGAGAGCTTCTTATCTTAGAAGTTCATGGAGGAAGCCTAGCAGGGCACTTCGGTATTAAGAAGACATATCTTATGATGAAAGAACGCTACTTTTGGCCTCACATAGCCTAGGATGTCGAGCATATGGTGAAAGGTGTTCTATTTGCAACTTATCAAAGAGTCACGTGCTATCTCAAGGGTTATACACGCCATTACCTATTCCGCAAGGCCCTTGGGAAGATATCAGCCTCGATTTCATCGTGGGCTACCGAGGACACAACGTGGGAAAGACTCTATTATGGTGGTTGTTGATCGATTCTCAAAGATGGCTCACTTTATTCCATGCCACACCACGTATGATGTAATAAGAGTTGTAGATCTATACGTCCAAGAGGTTGTTAAGCTTCATGGTATACCAGGGACTATGGTCTCTAATAGGGATGAAAAGTTCCTTAGTCACTTTTGGGTTACTCTATGGAAGAAGTTGGGAACCAAGCTCAAGTACAGTACTGCGTGTGACCCCCAAACCGATGGGAAAACCGAGGCCACCAACTGGACCCTTGGTTCACTACTAAGGTCCTTGGTGAATAAAGACAGGAAGGGGTGGGATACTCTACTCCCACACGTTGAATTCGCCTTCAATCGTGCACCAAGCAAGGCTACGGGGCGATCTACATTCCAAGTAGTGTATGGGAGAAACCCTAATACTCCCATGGATCTCACGCCTATCATCACTACTATGAGCTACAATCATGAAGCTAGCAAACGAGCCTAAGAGATCCAAAAGCTCCATGAAGAAGTAAGGGGAAGATGAGCTAAGTATACTCAACAAGTTTTAGACTTAGCTAACAAGAAGAGGAAGAAGGTTATATTGTAACCAGGAAATCAAGTATGGGTTCACTTGAAGAAGGAGAGGTTCCCCTCCAAATGGAAAGGAAAGCTCGTTCCTAGGGCTGATGGCAATTTGAAGTCCTAGAAAGAGTTCGAGATAACGCCTACAAACTCTCGTTGAATGAAGATTATGGTGGGAGTGCAACATTCAATGTGGCTCATTTGAAACCCTACTATGATGAAGAAGAAGACCTCCGAAGTTTGAGGAAAAACTTTTCACAACAAGGGGGGAATGATGAATTTCAGCCCACACCAAGCCCATCAAAGGAGGCCAAACTCAGCTACAAGGAGGTAGATGGGCAATAAAGGAAATATTGAGTATAGAGGCCCAAAGGCCCATTCATATTGTGTGCTTCTTATGGCAAGAGGATGTCCAAACATCCTATAGAGACTCCAAGTCACATGCCAAGGCCCAAGATTCAAGCCCAAAGTGAATTTCATATTTCTAACCATTTAAGTTTGAAGTTCACAATTTTGACCATTTTAGTTTGAATTTCACGGTTTTGGCCTTTTGATGTATTTCGTTACATTTCTAGGGTTTTTTTACATTTCTAATTATGTAAGGTGCCGAGTAATATATATAAACTTGGTCACCAAGTCTTAGGAGTCCATATTGGTCTAGAATGTTCTAGAATGTTCTCGAAGTGTGTGGTGTGTGTGTGATAGACGTGTGATAGAGCTAGCTTTTGCACCAAGTTGTTATTTCCTAGATAGGTATGGCTTATTTTGTAACTAATCCATCTTGGATTAGGAAAGCCAAGTCCTAGAAGGATAAGATCATTGTAACTAACTTCCATTAGGATACAGAGTCTTAATCCAAGGAGGAGATAACATAGGTGGCGTCTAATATTAGTAGGAGTCCTTGGCTTGTACGCCAAGTAATAGAGTCCTAGTATGAAGAGATGGCTTGCACGCCAATCTTGATAGTCCTTGGAGGTTGATGTAAATCAGCCCACGCTAAGTCCCCCAAGCCCAATCAAGAAGACCCAATGGAAACTCCAAGTTGTAGACAAGGTCCTTTATGAAAGAAGTCCATCTAGCCCAGGCCTAGTAAAGGAAATTCAGTTCAATTAAGAAGAGGGGAAAAGGGCCAAAAGAGAAGGGTTTAAGATAGAGGCCCAAAGGCCGATCCATATCACATGCTCCTTCTTCCAAGAGGATGTCCAAACATCCTAAAGTGGATCGAAGCCCATAAATCTCGTCCAAGAGAAGCTCAAGTACACGACCAAGGCCCAAAATGCAGAAGCAAAGTCTCAATTGAATTTCACAGTTTTGGTCTTTTGGATGTAAAAGTCACATTTTAGCTTTTTAGTTAATTTTAGTGTGATTTATATTATTATCATAGTATTTAGAGTCATGTAAGATGCCAAGTGAGATATATAAACTTGAGCATCAACTCATAGGAGTCTAGATTAGTCTAGAAGGTTCTAGGATGTTCTAGAATGTAGTAGAAGGCGTGTGTGTGTGAGCTAGGCGTGTGAATTAGATGATAGCTTTGGCGCCAAGTAGGTTGTTATTATCCTAGATAAGGTTGGCTTATTTTGTAACTAATCCATATTGGATTAGGAAAGCCAAGTCCTATTAGGATAAGGTTTTTATAACTAACTCCCCTTAGGATAAGGAGTCTGTAGACACCGGATTTTGTACCGGTATTAGTTTTAGTTATTTGTAAAAAATAAGCTAGCCGAGTAATTTAGTGGCATGCAAACCCATTTCTTTTCTAATCCGGAAGCGAGCAAAGCTGGCCAACAGAACCAGCCCAAACCCGTCTGGGTTGGGCCCACGTTCCTTCCGCCTCCAGCCAACCCGTCTGGGTTTGTCCAGTTTTCATTCCGCCTCCAGCCCAAACCCGTCTGGGTTTATTGTTCCGCGGCTATAAACAATAACCCTAAACGTACCCCTAATCTCCTCATTCCACTATAAATTAAACCTATTCCCCCTCCATTTCGACACGACATTATGCTAGAGTATTGACACTAGCATAATTCTCTCTACCTCTTCTCTCCCTTTGCATGCTGCTTCACTAAAGGTTAGAATAGTTATCATTGATGTAAACCATGTAGTATAACCTATCGAATTCACGTTTCTTTTGTATTTTAATTCAATATTTTGCATGACATTAATGTTAAACTTGTGAGATTCATACTTAATTCCCCTCCTTTTAACTTTTTCGCTTTGAATAGGCGGATTTGATAATTTTAATTGTCAAATTCGTAACCTTACCCCCGAATCCATCTTTGGATTCGTAGACCGGAGTCCGTGTCAAAATGGTTTGTTGTTTTTCTCCTAAAAATTCAACTGGCGACTCTATATTCATACTTCCGAATTTTCCTTTTTACGGTTTCTTTGACCTAATTTGTGATTAACGCAAGAGGTAGCCCGGTTTGGTTCAATCCATGAACCCAGGCGGGTTTACTGTCTTCCTTTCACTTTCTTTTTGCTTCGCTTCGCTATTTCTTCGGTCCAGCCTGCGGATAGCACCTGAGTTAACTCGGCTCGGTTCAATTCATGAACCCAGACGGGCTTGTCACCTTTTTTTTAAAAATCTTTCCTTTAGTATTTTTTTTTGGGTCTGACAGCAGTGAAACTCGGTTCGGTCCAAGCAATGAAACCAGACGGGTTTCCTTGTTTTCCCCTTCCTTTTTTATCTCTTTCTTTCTTCTTTCTTAATAGGTGAACCTCGGGATCATGGCGCATAAATCGATTTAATCTGTCGGCAAAATATTCTTAAAAGTTAAACCTTATTTAAGGTTAAGCAATCCTAGTCGACTCCCAATCAATCACTTTTAAGTAGCGCCGCGAAAAAGGTTATCAATTTTCCGGGGTCTACAGATTGGCGACTCCACTGGGGACTTAAACTTAAAAAGAGGGTAAAACTTGAAAGAATTAAATTTTAGTGAATTTTGCTAAAAAAGGAGGAATTAATTTATTTCACATTTTTATCATTTTTTAGGCATATTGCATACCAGGCTACTCTTGGGCCTTTATGGCTGGGGAACACAAAAGCGTTGGTTTAGGTTTTAAAACTAGGAATCAATCCTGAGAGCGGGAGGTCACTACTTGTGGGATGCACTTACATCGCCAAGCATTTGATCTCTCCTCTCACCCGTGTTACACTCTAAAGGTTTCCTTGAAACCCAAAGAGCAATACCCCACACATTTTTCCTACGAACTCCATATAGGGAAAATGCACCGGGGCAAGAACATGTGGTACCCTATTCATCTCCCTAAACCTAGAAAAACCCTGAATCTAAAGCCATGGTTAGGCTCATCCCGCATCTATATGTCATGTAAATTAATCCTGTAAAAGATGAGTCCAAATGTCTAGCCCAAACATGAGTGGGACGTCATTCTAGCCTGCGTAGGATCAAATGAGAGACGGACTGGCCCAAACCCAGACGGGTTTGATGTGCCTGGCCTAGTCGGACTCGCTGCGAAATCCTGTCTATGCCCATTTGAAAGGGAGGAATTACAATTTAAACCCAGACGGGTTTGGGCCTGTTTTTTTTTTTTCTCCTTCCACATCGGACCAAATTGTTCGATATTGCAGTCAGCCCAATCCACTTACTATTGATCCTATTCGGCCCTTTATGACGCTCCTTGAGTCAGATTCCCATTGTATCTTGTACCTTGATCTTGAGCCCGATAAAAATTCAAACATGTTCCATCGTGGCTCGATCCAAGTAATGACCCAATGAGTATCGATCCGCTACCATCATGCTAGGTCCATATAGAGTTAGGACATGCACTCCCGTAAAAGTGGGTGAGTCACCCTTATGTCAGCATGTAGGCGTCATGTCCATGTCCTAGGTTCATATAGGTCCATTAAGTCATGCATGCATTGGGCGGGTGGTATAAAGGTTCTTTCGAGCACTAAACCAGTTTCCATGCAGGCAGGATAGCAGACCATCTCCGAGCCCGCATCCGTGACCCACGAACCGGCAGGCTCATTCACAATCCCAACTACAGACCGCCTGCCTGATCCAGTGAATCCAGTGAATCCACCATGTCAGGATCCCTAGCCAACAACCTTTCCGGGGAGAGTTCTAGTGACAAGCAACTCGATGGGCTGTACGAGCGGGTACAGGAAGCAATTGCCTTTTGCATGGCAGACCAGGAGGACAGAACCAATGAGAAGCTAGAAAAGAAGTTCAGCGAAAAATCAACAGACCATGAATGGCGTGCTGGAAGCCATTAAGCAGATCAACAAGAAGCTGGGCATTGAGCCTGAGGAAGAAGACAACTACTATGCCTCCGAGTCTGAGGCTGAAGCTGATGACGGAGCTGACAAGGGTAACCCTAAATCCAAAAATGGGGGCCCAAAACCCAATTCATCTGGTGAGGCCAAGTCTAAGTCCGTAAAGGATAACTCCAAAACCTCGGAGGACCCCTATGTTAAGAAGCTTGAAGAGAAGGTTAACATGCTCACCAGAAGGATGATGAAAATTGATCCAACCTTTACAGACGCTTGCATGGGTTTGGCCACCCCAAAACACCATGTATCAAGGATAAGGGACAAAGTTGAAGTACCGGGCATCAGGTTCAAGCCATCTGAGAACCCATCTCATCATCTAGAGGAGTTCCTGAGGCTGGCCCCTCTTCACAAAGTAGATGAAGGTCTTTACACCACAGTCTTCCCTTCCACTCTAGAAGGTAAGGCCAAGGTGTGGTACGAAAATCTACCCCCTCACATCAAGATTGACGCAGACGAGTTGTTCAAGGCCTTCATCAGCCATTTTAGTCGTCTCCAACAAAAGGAGGTCACTGTAGATGACCTCACTTCCATGAAGCAAAGAGATGATGAGTCATTCCTCTCTTATTATGAACGATGACACTCAAGGCTGTCAGAGATCGATGAGGCAGTCCCCTTTAGGATGCAACTAAGCACTTTCAAACAAAGCATTCATCCTTGCATCACACGGCATTTTGGCTTCCAATCTATCAAAGACTTTGAAACTTTGAAGGACTTGTGTGTTCAAATTGAAGCTGTTAACAATGAGAAAAGCACACAACATTCTGGTTGGAAAGGATCTAGCTCCAACAGGAGGGCCACTAGCGTGCCTAGCCCCCCTCAGAAAACTGTTGAGACTAATTCCATCCAACGGAGGCCGTAACCCTTTCTTACTTTCAGTTTAACTTGCTTCACTTAGAAAAATCTGGACGAGATCTCAAAAGTTTTTGAAACCTTTTCCTTCAAACCTTCTGATTTTGAGACAAGTTATGAAAGTTGTATCTGACTGCTTTGACTATCTTAGAAAGTATAAATGTGCGTGCCGCAAATCTTTGGGCTAATTTTAGTTGATTGAGCCCCATCCCGTGAGTCCACATTGCCTAAATTTTGAATTGATCACTTTTATCAATTCCATGATCCCTTGAGTGACTCACCCATTAGTTGCATCTCTAGAACTTGTTTTGCATCTTGCTTGAGACTACACATTTGCATTGCACGCTGTGACAAAGTGATTAAGGCATCCGATTTTATTTTGATAAGCTACATAGCTAAATAGCCTTCCTTACATTATATTTACCGTTCTTTTTGCCCCGCCTAGCCTTTGTTTATCCTTTTTTCATGATTGAACCCTGACAATACGAGCCTGGGCCTCTGATATCCAGTATCCCTTTTCCTTGCTTGGTTGGATGAGAGTTTGTCTTTTTTTTGGAAGTTTGGGAGAATCGGAAAGTCCCATATCTTGAGCGATTGGTATTTGGTTATGTTGTTCATATATTATATCAAAGTCGAAGATTCCATAGATATTCTTCTCCCCGATCACCTACAAATAAATAAAAAAAAGAAGTAAAAAAAATGTAAAAAAAAAGGAAAAGAGTTTCAAAAATAAAAGGGTGATTAGGGAGATTCAATTTAAAGTTCAGAAAACTTTGACCTAGTTGTATTCAGTTGAGATGTTTCAGGGTGAAAGGTGAAATGCCTTGCATACATTAAGCAAGAAGGAGAGTTCAGAGTGTTTTATTCGTTGAAAATCAATCCAAGCATGGCTCTTAACTCCTCATTCCCAAATTTTACCGCTCCTTACCATAACCTAAGCCCCGTTGCAACCCGAAAAAGTCTTTTTGATTGTCACTTGTGCATTGCATACCAGTAGTGGAGAGTGAGGTTCTTACCAAGCTTATGGTAGTTTGTTTCTAATGGTTTGAGTATGAGAAAACACACATACCTATTCAAAATTGAGTGTTTGAGTGTTTGTTCTTTCCTATGTGAGGTTTGTTCTTTTTGACTGACCAACGTCCATAACTAACCGCGCACATTTGCATTATTCTTAGAACTGTTGGCGGATTTATGCCTCTGAAGTACTTGTTCTCTCCTTTGGGATTCGAAAATTTCTTCCTATCTCTTTCGAACTGAGTTTTGATTTTGTCCAGATTAATCTTTGTGCTTGCTTGTTGAATTGATTTTGTTCTGATTTTGTTCTTCCTATCGAAAATTCCTTATCCCAGAATGTTTCAGCAGCACGTAGAAAATCCCAATCTATTTTCACTTGCCTCAAACTTAGCAGAGAAGTCAACTTATACCTCCCCAACTCTCTCTCTTTTTTGGACAGAGTGCTTTTTCTCGAACGCCATCGGGACGAAAGGACGATTTGATTCACGTCGGGGCAAGGAAATAATGGGGATAATGAAACTCAAACGGGTTTGATGGTGTTTGGCTTGTGCTTGTGATTTAGAGAAGGCATAACCCAGACGGGTTTACTTGCCCTACACGCCAAGATCAGCTTTCCTTAAACTGCACACCAAGTTAGGGTTTCTCGGCGTGAAACGCAGACGGGCCTGGGCCAGCCTATGTGGAGTTCTAAAGGCCCAGCTCCTAAAAGTGGGAATCATTTTGGGCCTGAAACCTAGACGGGTTTGTCTTTCATACTCCCATAAAAGACCTCACACCAGAAATAGCCTTCCACAGATCCTGGTTATTCACGTCATCCACCCTTCTCTCTTCCATAATCTCGTGAAGCATCCTATATACTGATTGGTTGCACGTGTCATTGATCTGTAATCATCCGATCAAGAACATATGTCTGATCACCATTATACAACAAAAGTGGTATGAGAGCTCTAGGTTGTTTCGGTGCAACCCTAAACTCCTCAAATAGCCCAAACACAATCCCCTCCATGCCCAAACGCAAATCTAACCCCCTCCATGGGTCACGAGACGTTCCTTATGAGGAGAGTTGTTAGTAACTCAATCATTCGTGAAGATCAAGAACAACGAGAAGCCATATTTCAATCTCGTTGCACAATCAAAGGAAAGGTATGTTCTTTGATCATTAATCGAGGAAGCAGGACCAATGTGGCGTCAAATACTAAGGTGGACAAACTTCAGTTGGAAACGAGTCAACATCCAAAGCCATACTCCATCTAGTGGTGCAATCAGGGTGAAGATTTACAAGTTACTCAACGATGTTTGGTAAGCTTTTCCATTGGCAAATATTTTCCAGAATCTTTATGGTGTGACGTTTTGCCTATGGATGTTTGTCATATTCTGCTGGGAAGACCATGGTTATTTGGTGTGAAACATGATGGAAGAGCCAATACTTACACTTTCAGGCTCCACAACAAAAAGATAACCCTAGATCCACTAAAAATAGCCAATCCCTCCCCACCCAAAGAGAGTGATCCAAACCCCATCACTTCTATGACCACTAAACGCCCTGAGTTTAGTGAGCATAAGGAGATCACTCACTTAGACCTGAACACGAAACCTAGCAACAAAAGTCCAACCAACGAGAACCCTAGTGTCGAAAAGGGTAACCAACTCGTCACCCCTCAGTTGGAACCACCATCTCATGTGTTCCAAGAAGAGATACGACCAGGATTGCCCCCCAGCGTGACATTCATCATGAGATTAATTCTGCTCCTAGATCTGTTGTGTATAATGAGTGTACACATCACGAGAACCCCAATGGCAATCAAGAAGATCAAAAGCAAGTTGATGATTGATGTAGATTTGGTCCCAAATATACATCATGGGACCCAAATACTCAAGTAAATGAAAAGGGAGCTTCATTCCCTCAAGTCTCTCTCTCTCGTTTGAATGGTTTCAACAAGAGCAGTTCGGTAATTTGCTCCATATCACAAGATCCGTGAAGATGTTGTGGAAGTCATCCAAGTACCAAATGATCTACATCCAAGGAGCTTCACAATGGCTTTTGAATCTTGGAATTTGGACAAGGAATGAGCAAGTTATCTTAGATTTAAACTAGCTTATATACATTTGTTTCTTTATGATGTCACATTTGTTTGTAATGATGTAAGCTAGTTTCCCTTCATTTCTTGATGTATCACACGCCTAAGGGGGCCTCCAACTGGTATAAATAGACCCCTTAGGGTGCTTTGTAAATCATTCAATTCAATTCATATTACAAATACAAATCAAATACGACTTGGTGTTGTTTCTCTCTAGCTTTTGCTAGTCTTTTCGTTTCTCTTGAGGGAGATTCGATCATATCATCTTCTTCTAGCCTAGGGTGGCGTCCTTGGTGGTGATAGGAAGAGATTGAAGCATTCTTGAAGGTGGTGTGCCTGTATCCTCCAAGATTCTTCAAAAACCAAACATATCATTCATTCATTCCATTCGTTCATTCATCCATTCTAACGTCAATCATCATTTATCCATCTTTGTTTGATCTTTCAAGTATCAATCGACGTTCAATTGTTCAAAGGTACATTCGTTCATCATTCCATTTCCAAACGTTCATCTTTCGTTCGTCCATTCAAACGCCATTCATCCCACATTCCTCAAACACAAATGTCCATCATCATCTCGGTAAACGAATTCATCATTCTTGTTTCGTTTTCCATGTCTTTTCTTTGAGTTTAGTTGAACTTTGAGAACTTAGAGAAGAAGATTCTTATCTTGGTTTTTAAAGATCCTGAATTCTATGTGTAATGAGATCTCTTTGATCCCATTATACATCAAAATTGGTGTCAGAGCTTAGGAGTTTGATTCTCTTAGTTCTTGAACCATCTTTTTGCAATCTTTCCATCACAAATCCATCCCCCACCATCTCCCACATACACGTTTTCCATTAGCTCCACAAAGAACCCCATAGCCCAAACACAATCAAACCAAACACCATCCCAGCTCTCGTCCCTTACGTGCTAACCCACAACCATGAGTTTCTTATGATCTTCTTGTTTCAAGATTTGTTCTAATGGCTGGTCCAAGTTCTCCTACGAAGTCTCGCACAACGTCTCAAGAAGATGTTGAGTTGATGAAACAGAAGATCACTTATCTCTCCGATCAATTGAAGACATACATGCACCTTCAACATAGGGTGAACCGTGAGTATGAATCACGAGGATCACCAAGTGAAGTTGAGGAAGAAGACGTCCAAAGTGGAAGGCATGACGTCCAAGAAGGGAGGAAAGATTCAACTTCAAAGTGGAAATCCCCGAATTTGTTTGTAATCTTGATCCAGAAGTCTTCTTAGATTGGATGCAAACTGTTGAACGTGTTTTTGATCTTAAGGAGGTCCATGACGAGAAGAAAGTGAAGTATGTAGCTCTTAAGTTGCAAAAACATGCGTCCATTTGGTGGAATAATTTGCAAAAGAAGCGGGAAGCTAAAGGAAAGGACAAGGTGCGTTCGTGGGATAAGATGAAGAAGAAGCTTCAAGAGAAGTTCTTACCACCTAGCTACCAACGTGACAACTACTACAAGCTACAAAAGTTGGTCCAAGGAGGAAGAAGCGTGGAGGAGTACACCAAAGAATTTGAGCATTTGCTTTGGAGGTGTGATCTTAAAGAGGACGAGCCACAAACTTTGGTACGTTATCTTTTTGGTCTTAATGATTGGATTAGACACGATGTTGAGTTGCAGCCATACAAAACCTTGGATGAGTTGAGTTCTTTATCCCTTAAAGTTGAAAGGCAAAGGAGAAATAAGGGTAAAGAAGTCTTGAACAAACACCAAACTCCACAAGAATCATCCTACCCTACACACCCATACACGCCATAACAAAAACCCACATTCCCCACAAAATAATCATACACAAAAGCACCACAAAATCAACCCCCATCCATTCCCAAACCCCGCGCCCAAGAACAAAAACCCTTAGCCTCGAGAAGGTGTTTTCGATGCCAAGGTTTAGGACATTATGCTTCGGAGTGCCCAAACAAGATGGTAGTATCTTTGGTGGATTATCAAAGTGCTTTGTATGTAGAACCGGAGTGTCATGAAAATGAGAGTGAAGAGGAAGTATGAGTTGACGTGAATCAGGAAGAAAATGTCGAAGAGGAATGTGTAGAGGAGCCGGATGATGGAGAGTTACTTGTAGTAGGAAGGGCCTTGAATGTAGCTCATGTGCCGAATGACCAAGTACAAAGGGAGGCTATCTTTCGCTCTCGTTGTACCATCAAAGGAAAAGTATGCTCATTGATCATAGATGGAGGAAGTTGCACCAATGCCGCCTCTACAACAATGGTCAAGAAGTTGCAAATGGATATTAGTCCTCATCCCACACCTTACACTATACAATGGCTAAGCCTAAGACAAGGCATTCGTGTGGATCAACGGGTCTTGGTATGTCTTTCAATTGGGAAGAGTTATAAAGATTCATTATGGTGTGATATTATTCCTATGGATACTTGTCATATTTTGTTGGGAAGGCCATGGTTGTTTGAAAGAAGTGTCATACATAATGGGAGAGCCAATACTTATACTCTCACCCTCAATCGAAAGAAGATCACGTTGACGCCTCTACCACCATCTTCTAACCCTCGGCCTAAGGAGGATGAAAACAGCATTGTAACGATTATGAAGGAGGAATATCATGGGTATGAAGAGCATAAGGGTCTTGTTCTTGCAAACTTGGAGAAAGCAAAACAAGCAACCATCCAATTTTGAAT
This sequence comes from Portulaca oleracea, assembly GCA_029582165.1. NCBI lineage: Eukaryota > Viridiplantae > Streptophyta > Magnoliopsida > Caryophyllales > Portulacaceae > Portulaca > Portulaca oleracea. Next base: position 6,832,077 of record CM055885.1, on the reverse strand, counting down.
TCTCCAATGAAACGTATCTTCCATGTGCACCCAAGAGATATCAACTTGAATCTTACGGTTGAAGTGCCAAGGATTCAAAGAAGTCAAGAGGCTTTATTCATCAATCCAAGAATGGATCGTTTCATACTAGATGATGAAGGCAAAATTGTAGACTTTAAAGTTGTGAAGTTACATGGAATTCCTATATCCATGATGGAGTATCGAGAATTAAAGTCCAATAATGTCTATGAGTTATTTTGGAAGAAGTTGAAGAAGTTTTGTAAAGGACTCTATGATGACTTCAAAGCCTTTAAGAAGAAAGAGTTGATGCTTCAAAGTTTGAGGACAAAATTTTTTTCAACCAGGGGAGTATGATGTAGATTTGGTCCCAAATATACATCATGGGACCCAAATACTCAAGTACTTGGAAAGGGAGCTTCATTCCCTCAAGTCTCTCTCTTGTTTGAATGGTTTCAACAAGGGCAGTTCGGTAAGTTGCTCCATATCAAAAGATCCGTGAAGATGTTGTGGAAGTCATCCAGTACCAAATGTTCTACATCTAAGGAGCTTCACAATGGCTTTTGAATCTTGGAATTTGGACAAGGAATGAGCAAGTTATCTTAGTTTTAAACTAGCTTATGTACATTTGTTTCTTTATGATGTCACATTTGTTTGTAATGATGTAAGCTAGTTTCCCTTCATTTCTTGATGTATCACACGCCTAAGGGGGCCTCCAACTAGTATAAATAGACCCCTTAGGGTACTTTGTAAATCATTCAATTCAATTCATATTACAAATACAAATCAAATACAATTTGGTGTTGTTTCTCTCTTGCTTTTGCTAGTCTTTTGGTTTCTCTTGAGGGAGATTCGATCATATCATCTTCTTCTAGCCTAGGGTGGCGTCCTTGGTGGTGATAGGAAGAGATCGAAGCATTCTTGAAGGTGGTGTTCCAGTATCCTCCAAGATTCTTCAAAAGCCAAACATATCATTCATTCATTCCATTCGTTCATTCATCCATTCCAACGTCAATCATCATTCATCCATCTTTGTTTGATCTTTCAAGTATCAATCGACGTTCAATTGTTCAAAGGTACATTCTTTCATAATTCCATCTCCAAACATTCATCTTTCGTTCGTCCATTCATACGCCATTCAACCCACATTCATCAAACACAAACGTCCATCATCATGTTGGTAAACGAATTCATCATTCTTGTTTCGTTTTCCATGTATTTTCTTTGAGTTTAGTTGAACTTTGAGAACTTAGAGAAGAAGATTCTTATCTTGGTTTTTAAAGATCCTGAATTCTATGTGTAATGAGATCTCTTTGATCCCATTATACATCAATGATCTTCAAACAAAGGGTATGATCAAGAAAGTTTTCAGTCCATGCACCAACCCTACCCTTGTGATTATAAAGAAAGAAGGAAACCAACATCTGTGCATCACCAAGAGTCCTACCAAGTAAAGGTTTCCTAAAATGAAGATCGAATGGACGAGCTAGATGGTACCCAAGTCGTTTCAAAGACTGATCCAAGAAAGGATCACACTTGTCATCTCTCATATGTTGTGGAGGCCCTAGTTCACGTGAAGAAGACTGATGGGCCAATTGATGTTTTTGAAAAGGTTAGAGAAGATGACCCTCCAAGTTTAAGGACAAACTTCTTTCAACAAGGGGGGAATGATGTAAATCAGCCCACGCTAAGTCCCCCAAGCCCAATCAAGAAGACCCAATGGAAACTCCAAGATGTAGACAAGGTCCTTCATGAAAGAATTCCATCTAGCCAAGGCCCACTAAAGGAAATTGAGTTAAATTATGAAGAGGTGAAAAGGGCCAAAGGAGAAGGGTTCAAGATAGAGGCCTAAAGGCCGATCCATATCACCTGCTCCCTGTTCCAAGAGGATATCCAAACATCTTAAAGTAGATCGAAGCCCATAAATCTCGTCCAAGAGAAGCTCAAGTACACGTCCAAGGCCCAAAATGTAGAAGCAAAGTCTCAATTGAATTTCACAGTTTTGGTCTTTTGGATGTAAAAGTCACATTTTAGCTTTTTTGTTAATTTTAGTGTGATTTATATTATTATCATAGTATTTAGAGTCATTTAAGATGCCAAGTGAGATATATAAACTTGAGCATCAAGTCATAGGAGTCTAGATTAGTCTAGAATGTTCTATGATGTTCTAGAATGTTCTAGAAGGTGTGTGTGTGTGTGAGCTAGGCGTGTGAATTAGATGGCTTTGGCGCCAAGTAGGTTGTTATTATCCTTGATAAGGTTGGCTTATTTTGTAGCTAATCCATATTGGATTAGGAAGGCCAAGTCCTATTAGGATAAGGTTGTTATAATTAACTCTCCTTAGGATAAGGAGTCCTAATCCAAGGAGGAGTGAGTCATTTTAGGCGTCTAGAAATAGTACTCCTTCGCTTGCACGCCAAGTAGGAGAGTCCCAGTGCATATAGGACTGTAGTAGTATAAATAGCTAGGCTTGTAGCCTTTCAAAGGCACCTCGTTTATCAACCATGATTAGAATCAAGCTTTTAGCTTACCCCTTGAATGTTTCGTGAGAACCTCGTTGATCTCTTCTATTGTATCTTGGTTTGGCAACCAAGTGGTTAGGAAGAGCTTGTTTCTGAAACCTAGGTGTTTATGTAACTAGGTGCAAGAACAAGTTAGCTCTTGGGTTTTCTTTCTTGTAATGTTTCTTTATCAAGATAGGATCCCTTGAACTATCCCTGTTGATGGAGACCATCAAGCAGAACAATCAACAGCAGCAGGCTCAAGAAAGGAGGCATCGAGGATCTTCACCAAGAATTGCGGCAGAAAGACAAGGAGGAGTTCTTGTTGTTTCACACAACTCAAAGAACTAGAAGCCTTTCCCAGAAACAAGCTTTCCAAATCCCAAGAGATAATGAGTTACTCAAAGAGCTTCTCAAATCCAAACATCCAATGGAGGTTTTCAAAGATCACCAGCCACCACTCCAACAAAGAAAGATCCATCCGTGCTTGCTACACTACTAAGCAAGTCCTAGCATCTACAAACCTGCAAACACGTCTGACCACTCGGCCCACCAAGGTGTGGGTCATCCGGTGACTTTCTCAATGTCATATCTATTGATTGAGGAAGATTCAGCTAAGGTTTTGATGGAGGTCCTACATCAGAACCAGCATCAGGAGCAGTAACGACCTCACCAACATCAGCATTGAGGCCATCATCAACCACTTCAAACACTGACATCCAAGAGTGCTTTATGATGGTCCAACAAGTCATGAGGTCGTCCAACACAAAGATCATCACCAATGGCCACCAATGAGGTTATTTCTCAATTCCATATCTTTGGATTGAGGTCCTCACTTGTGCTTTGAAGACTTCACTCTAGGGCTGTTGAGGACTTTCCAGCTCAGTGAAGATGTTTGCCAGTTCTGAGGTCCTCTATGAAGACATCACTTCTAGAACTGTTGAGGATATTCCAGTTCTGTGAGGTGATCCTGCATTGAGGTCCTCCATGAAGACTCACTTCCGAGCTGTTGAGGCCATTTCCAGCTTGTGAGGTGATATAACCATTTGTAATAAAGAAAATGCGTTTGTTAGAGTTTATTTCATTTTATTCCTTTTTATTTTGAAGTTATCCGGTTTGTAATGAGGCTTAATTAGCTTACTAAGTTAGTTAAGTAGCTTAATGCGTAATTAGGGATTTTCTTGAGAAAGGGGAAACCCTTAATCATCTAGCTCAACCCTAGCTTTATATACTTTGTAATCGACAACTTTTGAGGATCATCTATCAGTAAAATCAATAGCATTTTGAGTGCCTTAATTGAGCCTCTTGTTTGTGAGTGACGTTAAACTCTCATCTCTGGTTAATTCTACTACAGTAGCAAGGATTTCGCAATCCTTGTGGTGGGTGTAGAGCTTGATAATCTCAGTGGTGGTGTGTCTGTATCCATTGAGGTCATCCAGTCCATTGCCCTTGAAGTTCTAGCTGTGGTGTACCTGTATCAGCTCGAGCCTCAAGACTATCTCTCGTTACTGTTTGATTGTAAGTTTGTTCATCCAACCATCATTTTATCATCATCCATTCATCCATTTGTTCATTGGTGTTCATACTCTGTTTTGGAGGAGGTTGTAATTGATTTTCTGTGTGAGGTCTGTTTTGGGTGTTTTTTATTTGATTCTTTGTTTTGAGGCCAAATTGTGTGCGAGTTGTGTTAATGTGGTGTACTGTGAGGTCAATACTTTGATCTTAGGACCTTGCATACATCATAATTGGTATAAGAGCTGAGTAACATCTTGGAGGAAGGCCTGTTTGTGTTATTTATGCATTTCATAATGTCGGGCTGTAATAAAACACCTAAGGACGTAGCAGAACAAGCCTTGAGGGAGAAGGAGGAATTGGAAGGGAAACTAAATTTTGTGTGTGATCAGTTGAAATATTATACGAGGTTACACAGAAATAGGCTTAATGGAGAGACTGATGTGGAGTCTGAAGAAGATGAAGAGGAGAACCCTTTTATTGAAACTGGAAGGGGAGGAGGAAGACCTAGGTATCACAGAAGAAGGGGATTCGTAAGGAGGTCACCTAGGAGTAGTGTAAGTGAATCCAGGAGTAGGAGTGAGAGGGAAGAAAGGAGGGGAGAAAGAAGAGTTGAGAAGTTGGATTTCAAAATAGATATTCCGGAATATGGAGGTGAGTTGGATCTTGATGTATTTTTGGATTGGTGGCAAACAGTGGAGAGGGTGCTTGATTTGAAAGAGTTGTCTGAGGAAAACTAGGTGAAGTTGGTTGCATTGAAATTGAGGAAATATGCATCTACATGGTGGAACAACTTGCAAAGAAGGAGAGAAGAGATCAATGAACCTAAAGTCAGTACATGGGTTGAAATGAGGTAGAATCTCAAGGAGAAATTCCTACCTGAAAGTTACATGAAGGAAAATTATTTCAAGCTTCAACACTTTGTCCAGGGTAGCAAATCTGTTGAGGAGTATACCAAGGAGTTTGAACATCTGTTGTGGAAGTGCATTATGAAGGAGAATGAAGTTCAGACCTATGTGAGGTATGTTGGAGGGTTGAATGAAAGCATCAGAAATGTGGTCGAGCTGCAGGTGTATAATTCACTTGATGAGCTGAGTTCTTTGGCTCATAAGGTGGAACAGCAAAAGAAGGCCCAAAGGAAGGAGTATGGAAGCAAGTACCCAACCAAAACCTATCCTCAAACCAAATCCTAAAACCCACCTCAAAGAACCTATCCATCCCCACAACCACAAACCAGATATCCAGCCCCTAAACCACCCCAAACACAATCCCAAAATCCCCCACAAAGAACCCCAATCGCTACCAATCGACCATTCCCTGAGAGGAGGTGCTTTAGATGTCAAGGTCTTGGACATCTAGCCTCAGAATGTCCAAACAGAAGAGCAGTGACCTTAGCAGAAGATCAAGCAGCACTATTTGTTGAACCTGAGTTAGTTGTTGAGGAGGAACAGTATGATGAACCTGAAGGAGATCCTGTATATGATGAAGAGGAAGTTGAGGCCAGACCTGATAAAGGTGAAATGTTGGTGATCAGGAGGATCTTTAGCAGTACATCAGTTGATGAGGAAGCTGAGCAGAGGGAGAACATTTTTCACACAAGATGTATAGTGGAAGGGAAGATCTGTTCCTTGATTATTGATGGAGGCAGTTGTACAAATGCAGCATCACAGACTATGGCGCAAAAGCTGAGTTTGCAAACCTGTCCTCATCCAGCACCTTACACCATCCAGTGGTTGACTCAAAGTGAGGTATCAAAACCTCATCTAGATGCCTTGTGAATTTTTCAATAGGTTCGGTTTATAAAGATGAAGTGTGGTGTGATGTTATACCTATGGATGCATGTCATTTATTGTTGGGAAGACCTTGGTTGTTTGATAGATCTGTTAACCATGATGGGAGAGCCAATACCTATTCCCTTAACCTAAACCACAAAAAAATTGTCCTCACCCCAATTAAACCATCCCAGCTCACAAAAAGAACCAAGAACCTGATTGTTGAACCATCCCTTGATGTGATCTTACCAACTGAATATCATGAGTTCTGTGAACAGAAGGAGTTACTTTTGCTTGATCTTGATGAAGAACCAGCCTCATAAAATGAGCCAGCCCCAAAAAATAGCTATCCTTTATTCCAACCCATCCTAAACCAGTACCAACATGTTTTTCCAGAAGAAATGCCACCAGGTTCACCCCCATAAAGAGACATCCAACATAAAATTGACCTCATCCTAGGATCTATTTTACCAAACAAACCAGCCTATAGAATGACCCCCTGTTAAAACCAATAAGATCCAGAGGCAAGTTGATGAGTTGTTGGAGAAAGGAATGATTAGAGAGAGCTTGAGCCCTTCCGCAGTGTCTGCATTAATGGTGCCTAAGAAAGATGGAAGTCAAAGGATGTGTATTGATTGTAGAGCCATCAATAAAATCACAATAAGTATAGATATCCTATTCCAAGACTTGAGGATATGCTTGATGAGCTCCATGGCTCAACTGTGTTTTCAAAGATTGATTTGAGGAGTGGATACTATCAGATCAGAATTTATGAGGGAGATGAGTGGAAGACAACCTTTAAGACTAAGGGAGGTCTGTATGAGTGGTTGGTCATGCCATTTGGTTTGACAAATTAACCTTCAACGTTTATGAGACTCATGAATCAAGTTCTGAAGCCTTTGATTGGGAAATGTGTTGTTGTGTATTTTGATGATATACTCATTTATAGCCAGTCTGAGGAGGATCATGTGAACCACTTGAAGAGTGTTATGCAGATTCTGAGTAGAGAGCAGCTGTATGGGAACCTCAAGAAGTGTCAATTCTTCACCAGCCATGTTATATTCCTTGGTTATATTGTGACATCAGAAGGAATTCAAGTAGATGAGGATAAGATCAAAGCCATTAGAGAGTGGCCAGTTCCAACATCAATCCAGCAGATAAGGAGTTTTCATGGATTGACATCTTTCTACAGGAGGTTTGTGAGAAACTTCAGCACTATTCTAGCTCCTATGACTGAGTTATTGAAGGGGAAGAGCTTTACTTGGACACCAGCAGCACAGAAAGCTTTTGAGAAGGTCAAAAGACAGTTAACCTCAGCACCAGTGTTGGCATTACCTTGTTTTGCCAAAGTCTTTGATGTGGAGTGTGATGCCTCAGGCTTGGGCATTGGAGCAGTGTTGACTCAAGAGGGACAACCAGTAGCTTATTTCGGTGAGAAACTCAATGAGGCCAAGAGGAAATACAATACATATGATAAGGAATTTTATGCTATCATCAGAGCTGTGCAACATTGGAGGCATTATCTGATTGGAGCTGAATTTATTCTGCACAGTGATCATGAGGCCCTCAAATTCATTCATGGGCAGCATAAACTCAACACTAGGCATGCTACTTGGGTGGAGTTCATACAGTAATTCCATTTTGTGATCCATCATAAATCTGGGAAGCTTAACAAAGGAGCTGATGCATTGTCGAGGAGGTATTTGTTGTTGCAAGTTTTGGATGCAAGAGTGCTTGGTTTTGAACAATGGAAAGCTTTGTATGAGAATGATGAAGATTTTGGAGAGTTGTACCAGAAATGCAAGGGACATCCTCAGAGTCTATACCACATAGACCAGGGATTTCTTTTCAAAGGAGTAAGGTTATGTATTCCAAGGAGCAGTTTTAGAGAGTTGTTGATCTCTGAAGTTCATGGAGGTTGCTTGGCAGGTCATTTTGGCATTGAGAAGACCCTTCTTATGCTGAAGGAACATTATTGTTGGCCTAAAATGAGGAGGATGTTGAGCATTGGATCAGGAGGTGTGCTACATGTCAGATTGCAAAGAGTCATAGCTTACCTCAAGGGCTATACACACCTTTGCTAGTTCCAAACAGTCCTTGGGAGGACATAAGCCTAGACTTCATTGTTGGTCTACCAAGAACTCAAGGAGGAAAAGATTCAATCATGGTAGTTGTGGATAGATTCAGTAAAATGGCTTACTTCATTGCTTGCCATACCACCTATGATGCTGTGAAGGTGGCGGAATTGTATTTCCAGGAGGTTGTGAGACTCCATGGTGTTCCCAGGAGAATGGTGTCTGATAGGGATGTCAAGTTCCTAAGTCATTTTTAGGTTACTCTTTGGAAGAAGTTGGGCACCCAATTGAAGTATAGCACAGCTTGTCACCCCCAAACTGATGGGCAAACATAGGCCATAAATAGGACACTTGGAACACTATTGAGGTCACTGATATGCACAAACAAAACAGGATGGGACACCCTCTTGTCTCTTGCTGAATTTGCTTTCAATAGAGCACCATCCAAGGCAACTGGCCTTTCACCATTCCAGGTTGTCTATGGTAGAAATCCTATAACTCCATTGGATTTATCCCCACTAACAAATTCTGTGAGGTTAAGTTATGAAGGAGGTAAACATGCAGAGGACATCAAGAAGCTTCATCAGCAAGTCAGGGAGAAGATCATCAAGTATTCTGAGCAAGTTTCTACATCAGCAAACAAGCATAGGAGGAAGATGGTTTTCAATCCAGGAGATCTAGTGTGGATTCATCTAAGGAAGGATAGATTTCCAAGCAAGAGGAAGGGAAAGTTGACACCAAGAGCAGATGGTCCTTTTGAACTGATAGAGAGGATTGGAGACAATGCTTACAAGTTAGACCTTTCTGAAGACTATGGAGGCAGTGCTACATTCAACGTTGCAGATTTGAGGCGTTACTTTCCAGAGCATGAAGACCTTCCAAGTTTGAGGACAAACTTTCCTCAACCTGGGGAGGATGATGGAGGTCCTCAATCAGAACCAGCATCAGGAGCAGCAACGACCTCACCAACATCAGCATTGAGGCCATCATCAACCACATCAACACTGACCTCCAAGAGTGCTTTATGATGGTCCAACAAGTCATGAGGTCGTCCAACAACAGCAGCATCATCACCAACAGCAGCAGCCAGCTAGTGAGGTTATTTCTCAATTCCACATCTTTAGATTGAGGTCCTCACTAGTGCTTTGAATACTTCACTCTAGGGATGTTGAGGACTTTCCAGCTCAGTGAAGATGTTTGCCAGTTCTAAGGTCCTCTATGAAGACATCACTTCTAGAACTGTTGAGGATATTGCAGTTCTGTGAGGTGATCCTGCATTGAGGTCCTCCATGAAGACTCACTTCTGAGCTATTGAGGCCGTTTCCAGCTTGTGAGGTGATATAACCGTTTGTAATAAAGAAAACGTGTCTGTTAGACTTTATTTCATTTTATTCCATTTTATTTTGAAGTTATCCGGGTTGTAATGAGCCTTAATTAGCTTACTAAGTTAGTTAAGTAGCTTAATGCGTAATTAGGGAGTTTCTTGAGAAAAGGGGAAACCCTTAATCATCTAGATCAACCCTAGCTTTATATACTTTGCAATCGGCAGCTTTTGAGGATCATCTATCAGTGAAATCAATAGCATTTTGAGTGCCTTACTTGAGCGTCTTGTTTGTGAGTGATGTTAAACTCTCATCTCTGGTTAATTCTACTACAGTAGCAAGGATTTGGCAATCCTTGTGGTGGGTGTAGAGCTTGATAATCTCAGTGGTGGTGTGTCTATATCCATTGAAATCATCCAGTCCATTGCCCTTGAAGTTCTAGCTGTGGTGTGCCTGTATCAGCTCGAGCCTCAAGACTATCTTTGTTTACTGTTTGATTGTAAGTTTGTTCATCCGACCATCCTTTTATCATCATCCATTCATCCATTTGTTCGTTGGTGTTCATACTCTGTTTTGGAGGAGGTTGTAATTGATTTTTTGTGTGAGGTCTGTTTTGGGTGTTTTTGTATTTGATTCTTTGTTTTGAGGCCAGATTGTGTGCGAGTTGTGTTAATGTGGTGTACTGTGAGGTCAATACTCTGATCTTAGGACCTTGCATACATCAGGTTTCCTAGGCATTTTTTGTTCTTTGTCATGCCATTTTCAAGTCCAAGCGATGTCCCAGCATGATCGAGCATGGCACAGAAAGATTCAGAAGTTAGAACAGACAATCCCAGTAGGGTTGTTTTATCAGTTTTTCCAGCACCCCAATTCGGGGGCTATATGTCCTGATTTCTGTCTTTAGGGGTTGTTTTGGTCTTTCTAGCATAATATTTACCTGCTGAGATTATTTCCAGGTTACTAGTTGCGCGGGAATTACCTCAGTAACATCAAGTTTTACCCCCTTAGATAGGAAAGCTTCCCATTGGCTCATTTTGCCACTCTTTGGCAAATTGGTCCAATTAGGTTTAAGTTAGCTTTTCGCTTTTATTTTCTAAGCAAATGTAATTCGGATCATATTAGATAGCTTAGGATGTAATCATATGTATTTGTTTTAAGCTTTGTAAGTTAGAGTTAGATCAAGGAGATTAGACAGAAGCTTATGCTTAAGCAACTGCTAATCAAACTATTTGTTGTCTTTATATTCTGAAGTTTTCCATCAATGAAAGGCATCTCAGTGTTCATTCAATAGTATTCTCGAGTGTCTTAGTACCTCTGAAAGTTTGTGAGTGTCCTATAACTCTCAATCTTGGTTCAATTAGTTCCTGTCACTGGATATTGGCAAAATCCAGCAAGTGAAAGTTGAGCTTGATCATCCATGCTTTGGTGTGTCTGTAGAGGCATGTGTGTGAGAGTCCATTGCCTTTGATTGCAGCTAAAAGTGTGTCTGTAACAGTTGTAAGCAAGCCTATCTTTTATGTTTTGTCTTGGGTTATCTTCTATTCCAGCTAATTGCTTTCAAACAGTTCTTATGTTTTAAGGATTCAGTTGTGTGTATAGAGTTGTATTGTGTATTCTAGTTCAATACTCTGATCTTTGTGAGCTGGCATACATCATCTTGGTATCAGAGCATTGTGTTCTATCTTGAAAGTGTGTTGTAGTTGTTGTTAAAATTGTCGGAGCTAGTAGAACCCCACAAGAAGTCCTAGAACAGACCTTGAAAGAAAAGGAATAGGTAGTACAAAAAAGAAGTTTTTGAGTGAGCAATTGTAGTATTATATGAGATTGCATAGAAATGAGTTGAATAGGGAGATTGATGATGAGATGGAGGAAGGAGAAGGTGAGAATCCTTTTAGTAGGACAGGGGGAGGAGGTCGAGGTCCTAGACCTACACCTAAAAGGAGAAGAAGAGTCAGAAGATCACCTAGGATCAATGAGCCTGAGGAGAATAGTGAGAGTGAAAGAGAAGAAAGGAGGGGAGACATGAGGATTGAGAAGTTAGATTTCAAGGTTGATATACCTGAATATGCAGGTTTCCTTGATTGGTTACAGACAGTAGAAAGAGTCTTTGACTTGAAGGAGGTTTCAGATGAAAATAAGGTGAAGTTAAAAAATATGCTTCTATTTGGTTGACTAATCTGTAGAAAAGAAGAATGGAGATTGGAGAAGCCAAGGTGAGCACTTGGATTGAGATGAGGGAGAAGATGAAGGAGAAGTTCCTTCCAGAAAACTACATGAAGGAGAACTACTTCAAGTTACAGCATTTTGTGCAGGGGAGCAAATCTGTGGAAGACTATACAAAGGAGTTTGAGCATTTTCTTTGGAAGTGTAACATGCAAGAGAATGAAGTGCAAACTTACATCAGATATCTTGCAGGTCTGAATGAGAGTATCAGGAATGTTGTGGAGTTGCAGGTCTATGATTCCCTTGATGAGCTAAGCTCTTTGGCTCACAAAGTGGAACAGTAGAAGAAAGCTCGAGCAAAGGACTACAGCAACAGCAGATGCCTAACCAAGCCTTACACCCAATGATGTATAATGGATCAAGGGATGATCTCATTACACATGAATTCAGGATCTTTAAAAACCAAGATAAGAATCTTCTTCTCTAAGTTCTCAAATTTTAACCAAATTCAATGAAAAAGATGATGATAAACGAAAAAGATGATTGAAATCGTTTACCAAGATTGAAGAACGTTTGATGTTTGATGATCGTTTGAATGAATGGCGATTGAATGGATGAACGAACGATGAATGTTTGGCGATGGAATGACGAACGAATGTACCTTTGAACAATGGAACGTCGATTGATACTTGAAAGATCAAACAAAGATGATTGAATGAAGATTGACGTTGGAATGGATAAATGAACGAATGGAATGAATGAATGATATGCTTGGCTTTCGAAGAATCTTGGAGGATACAGGCACACCACCTTCTAGAATGCTTCAATCTCTTCCTATCACCACCAAGGACGCCATCCTAGGCTAGAAGAACATGATATGATCGAATCTCCCTCAAGAGAAATGAAAAGACTAGCAAAAGCTAGAGAGAAACAACACCAAGTTGTATTTGATTTGTATTTGTAATATGAATTGAATTGAATGAGATTACAAGAGGCCTAAGGGGGGTATTTATAGTAATCCTAGCCCTCCCTAGACGTGTACAAATCAAGAACTAGGCCCCTTGAGACTTACATCATCCTACACATTTATTACATCATAAAAACTCTAAAATACAACTCTAGAAAGAAAAGACTATAACTCCTTCAATACTTGTCCAAACTTCAAGATTCAAAGACCATTGGAATGCTCTTCAATCTGTCTTTGGATGACTTCCTTGTTAGACGCATGTATCTAGAGTTATAGAGCAAATTACCAAGCTGCCCTTGTTGAAGCTATTCATACGTGAAAGATACTTGAGTGAATGATGCTCTTTTTCCATGTAACCGAGTATTAGGCTCCCATGATACATATTTGATGTCTCCCTTGATGTCCTTGATGTATATGGCCATCAAATATACATCATATTCTCCCGGTTGAAAAAGTTTGTCCTCAAACTTAGACAAAACTTCTTCTAAACCGTTACATAGCACTGCTTCTAAGCTCATCCTTCTTCTTATAAGAGATCTTTCCAAAAAAGTATTGCACCCGTCAACTTGCTTCTTCCTCTTGCGTTCCTTGAAGAGATTACAAACTCTCTTTTTAAATGTTTTGAAATAATCATAGATCCCTTTGATGAACTTCCACTTTCTTCCAAGTTTTCTCTTGTATAATCCAATGATATCATGGTGCTTCAAATCTCGTTTATTCATGGAGAATGTAAAAATCTCATATAATTCTCAACTTCAAAGTATAGATTCACAAGCTTGTAACTCATGATGAAGACAATAGCAATATGATGTTCCATCTTTAAAGAATGACCTGCAACGATCATAATATCATCTTCATACAACTCCTTGATATATTCAAGCCCAAGTACTCTTGAATCAAACATATATCTTCTCGTTAGAAAACTTACTTTAGTCAAAGGACGTGCTTCCTCCAAGTGACTTGGTTTTGATGAATGAATCAAGTAATTCATCCTAAAGCATAATGATGGCTTAATCTCCTTATCATATGAAACATACTCCAATACTTTGTAAGAATCATGAAGCTTAAGCATGAATCCTCCAAGATAAATATTCTTTTTGCTCAAATACCCTCATGATAGCAACAAGTATGAATGCTAAGCCATAAGCATGTAGCTTCTTCTTTTCTCCACTTAGTATTTCACCAAAATAATCCATGGGACAACTTTCTTGATATAGGATTTCTCCTTTCTCAACTCCATTTGTAATGAACAAATATGATGCAAGAATAGGGAATAAAAGAATATGATGATCTTTAGCATCCTTTAAGAGACATAGTATCTCAAGTATGGACGCAAGTATGGACCCTTCTTGAATAGTTCCTTTCTTGCTTTTGTCCAATTGAATTACTCCATTTGACAAGATATGTTGAGATAGCACTTTCTTGGACGAGAGGTAAGGACACCAAGTACTTCTCCAATTCTCCATGTGGCTTCTCATGCTTCGGTAAGGCCATTCGGTACTCCAAAGGATTTACATAATCCTTTCTACTTCTATTACATACAAAAACGTTATCAAAGTATACAAATACATTCTCTTTACATTGCAATGGTACATGCTCTTTCAAAATATGTTGTATACTATGAAAATCAAGGACGTTGATGTAGTTATCCATGAATTGCACTTGATCCTTTGCATAGGCCATTCGGTGATGATTCAAGGGATTCGGTGGCAGCCTTTGATGATACTTTTGTATGATGATTCTCATAGGAGAGAAACATTTCCCAAGAGATAAGAGAGAGTGGTCACTTGTCGATGGTGCTTGTCTTTCATCCAAATATTCACAAATGAGAACAACTGATGGTAAAGGACATTGATCCTTTATAGGCTCACGGTTTCCAACCTCCATTGGTGTAAGAATGAGACTCCTTGGTTCTTCAAATTCATGATACTTATTCTCCATAAGTGCCATAAGAGTGCTTTGATCCTCCCTGAGCCGTGAGACACAAGGTGGTAATAAGGACGCCTCTTGGAGCTTGATACTCCTATCATACAACTTTGATTCTTCCAACAAAGTATAACAAGAATCCATAGAGGTAATATTACAATATAATGAATTTTTGTGAATCATGTAAAGACTTACTAAACTTCTTGGATCCTCATGAATGTCTTTGTCATGGCTTAGCCATTGTGTAGGGGCGTCAATGTAACCATAGGAGGGACAACTTTCTCCTTCTTTGATCAATGAACATACTTCTCCTTTGTTGGTACAATGAGAGATCTTGCACTCTCTTTGTTGATGTTCATTCAGCACACATACTTCTTTCAAGGCTCTCCTTGCCACAAGCCACTCTTCTATATACTCCTCTTCTACTATATTTTCCTCCTCACATAATTCATTATCATACGTTTGGTACCCAACCAAAGACACTTCTTTCTTGTTAGGACATGCACTTGGGACGGAGGTTTATAGGCTGTTTTGAAGGCGTTTGGACGAGAGGTTTGGGATGGGATGGGGGTTGATTTTGTGGAGCTTTTGTGTTTGGTTGTTTTGTGGGGAATGGGTGTCTTTGTTGTATATGGGTTTTTTTTCCCAAAGTTCTCTACTCCTTACTTGTATTTCAACATCAAGAGCTAAAGAACTCAACTCTTCCAAGTTTGTGTAAGGTTGATTTACAACAACATGCCGAATGTAATCATTAAGACCAAGAAAGTAACATACCAAAACGCGTGGATCATTCTCCTTAAGGGCATACTTCCATAGTTGCCACTTGAATTCTATTATATATTCAACCACATCCTTGCTCCCTTGCTCCATTCTTTCAAGTTTGTTGATGTAGTCTACTTTATAATTGAATGGCAAGAACTCTTCTTGAAATTTATTTCCACTCTTCTTGCTGAAACGTTTTCTCCATTCATAAGGTGCTTCATATTCAACCTCATAAGGATGTACCACACGTGAATTTGCGCTTCTTGATCCCTTTTGAAGAATCCCTAATTCTTCCATTTGTTCGGTGAGATCATGAATGTGTTGCTCCAAACGTTGCAAATCACATTGTGAACTCATGCTAGATCTTTTGCAAGCCATAGAATATGAATCTTGATACAAAAGATCACAAGAAACTTGCAAATATGGGGTTAGCGTATGGGGGGGGGACGAGAGGGGATTGTTTTTGGTTGGATTGTGTTTGGGCTATGGGGTTCTTTGTGGAGCTATTGGGGGACGTGTATGTGGGAGATGATGGGGGATGGATTTTTGATGGAAAGATGGTAAAAAGATGGTGCAAGAACTAAGAGAATTAATCTCCTAAGCTCTGATACCAATTTTGATGTATAATGGATCAAGGGATGATCTCATTACATATGAATTCAGGATCTTCAAAAACCAAGATAAGAATCTTCTTCTCTAAGTTCTCAAAGTTCAACCAAATTCAATGAAAAAGATGATGATAAACGAAAAAGATGATTGAAATCGTTTACCAAGATTGAAGAACGTTTGATGTTTGATGATCGTTTGAATGAATGACGATTGAATGGATGAACGAATGATGAATGTTTGGCGATAAAATGACGAACGAATGTACATTTGAACAATTGAACGTCGATTGATACTTGAAAGATCAAACAAAGATGATTGAATGAAGATTGACGTTGGAATAGATGAATGAACGAATGGAATGAATGAATGATATGCTTGGCTTTTGAAGAATCTTGGAGGATATAGGCACACCACCTTCAAGAATGCTTCAATCCCTTCCTATCACCACCAAGGACGCTACCCTAGGCTAGAAGAAGATGATATGATCGAATCTCCCTCAAGAGAAACGAAAAGACTAGCAAAAGCTAGAGAGAAACAACACCAAGTTGTATTTGATTTGTATTTGTAATATGAATTTAATTGAATGAGATTACAAGAGGCCTAAGAGGGGTATTTATAGTAATCCTAGCCCTCCCTAGCTGTGTACAAATTAAGAACTAGGCCCCTTGAGGCCTACATCATCCTACACATTTATTACATCATAAAAACTCTAAAATACAACTCTAGAAAGAAAAGACTATAACTCCTTCATTACTTGTCCAAACTTCAAGATTCAAAGACCATTGGAAAGCTCTTTCAATGCTCTTCAATCTGTCTTTGGATGACTTCCTCGTTAGACGCATGTATCTAGAGTTATAGAGTAAATTACCAAGCTGCCCTTGTTGAAGCTATTCATACGTGAAAGATACTTGAGTGAATGATGCTCTTTTGCCATGTAACCGAGTATTAGGCTCCCATGATACATATTTGATCTCTCCCTTGATGTCCTTGATATATATGGCCATCTAATATACATCACCCAAGCTAATCCCAATCCTTAGAGAAAACCATATATTCCCCCACAAAGAGCCTATCCACCCCCACCCCCACCTCAAGCTAGAAATCCAGCCCCAAGACCCCCACAAAATCAACTACAAAATCCCCCACAAAGAACCCCAGCCCCTATCAGAAGAACCTATTCAGAAAGAAGATGTTTCAGTTGTCGAGGACTAGGGCACATTGCGTAAGAATGTCCAAACAAGAGAATGGTTACTCTTGCTGAGTACCAAACAACTTTGTTTATTGATCTTGAAAATGTGCAGGAAGAAGAACAGGATTATGAAGAGCATGAGCATGACCCTATCTATGATGATAAGGTTATAGAAGAAGGACCAGATGAGGGAGAGATGCTTGTGATTAGGAGAGTTCTGAGCAGCTCAGTAGTAGAAGAAACAGAAGAGCAGAGGGAGAATATCTTTCATACAAGGTGTACTATTGGAGGGAAGGTATGCTCAGTGATTGTAGACAGTGGAAGCTGTACCAATGCAGCCTCTAGCACCATGTTGAAGAAGCTAATCCTGGCAACCAAGCCCCACCCAGCTCCATACACCATTCGCTGGCTCAGCTCAGGCAGAGGTATCAAAGTTTCTACTAGATGCCTTGTTGCTTTTTCAATTGGTCAATCATACAAAGATGAGGTCCGGTGTGATGTCTTACCTATGAATGCATGTCATTTGGTTTTGGGTCGACCTTGGTTGTATGATAGGTCAGTAAACCACTATGGAAGAGCTAATACCTACACCCTGACCCTAAACCACAGAAAGATTGTCCTTACCCCCATGAAACCCTCACAGTTAACCAAAAAAGCCAAAACCCTGTGTCTTGAACCTAGTCTTGATGTGTTGCTTTTATCTGATTATCATGAGTTTAGCACACAGAAGGACTTGATCCTTTTAGACCTTGAAGAACCCTCAGTACCACAAAATGACCACCCTTTATTTCTACCTTTACTCCAGCAGTTTTAACATGTATTTTCTGAGGAAATGCAACCTAAAAGAGATATCCAGCACAAAATTGACTTAGTTCCTAGATCAGTGTTGCCTAATAAGCTAGCTTATAGGATGACACCAGCAGATACCAATGAAATACATAAGTAGGTGGATGAATTATTGGAGAAGGGAATGATTAGGGAAAGTTTGAGTCCATGTGCAGTCCCAGCCTTGTTAGTGCCTAAGAAAGATGGAAGCCAAAGAATGTGTATTGATTGTAAGGCTATTAACAAGATCACTATCAAGTATAGGTACCCTATACCTAGACTTGAAGACATGTTGGATGAGTTACATGGGTCAGTAGTCTTTTCTAAGATCGATTTGAGGAGTGGATACTACCAGATAAGGATCTATGAGGGAGATGAGTGGAAGACAACATTCAAAACCAAGGGAGGTTTGTTTGAGTGGTTGGTCATGCCTTTTGGCCTTACTAATGCCCCATCTACATTCATGAGGCTCATGAACCAGGTCCTTAAGCCACTCATAGGCAAGAGTGTTGTTGTATACTTTGATGATATTCTTGTCTATAGCAGATCTGAGCAAGAGCATGTCAAGCATTTGCAGGAGGTCTTAATTATTCTGAGCAGGGAGGAGTTATTTGGCAACCTCAAGAAGTGTCACTTCTTTACATCCCAAGAGAACTTCTTGGGGTACACTGTTACATCATCAAGTATTCAGGTTGATGAGGAGAAGATCAAGGCAATTAGGGAGTGGCCTGTTAATGTAGATTTGGTCCCAAATATACATCATGGGACCCAAATACTCAAGTACATGGAAAGGGAGCTTCATTCCCTCAAGGTAATTTGCTCCATATCACAAGATCTGTGAAGATGTTGTGGAAGTAATCCAAGTACCAAATGATCTACATCCAAGGAGCTTCAAAATGGCTTTTGAATCTTGGAATTTGGACAAGGAATGAGCAAGTTATCTTAGATTTAAACTAGCTTATGTACATTTGTTTCTTTATGATGTCACATTTGTTTGTAATGATGTAAGCTAGTTTCCCTTCATTTCTTGATGTATCACACGCCTAAGGGGGTCTCCAACTAGTATAAATAGACCCCTTAGGGTGCCTTGTAATCTCATTCAATCATAATACAAAATTCAATCAAACACATGATTTTGTTGTTTCTCTCTAGCTTTTGCTAGCCCCTTTCGTTTCTCTTGAGGGAGATCGAAGATATCATCTTCTTCTAGCCTAGGGTGGTGTCCTTAGTGGTGAAAGGAAGAGATTGAAGCTTCCTTGTAGGTGGTGTGCCTATATCCTCCAAGATTCTTCAAGTGCCATTCATATCATTCAAATCATTCCATTCGTTCATTCATCCAATTCCAACGTCAATCATCATTCATCCATCTTTGTTTGATCTTTCAAGTGTTGATCAACATAGATTCATCCAAGCATCAATCGTCCATCATCATCTTTTGGTAACATTCATCCATTCTATTCGTTTTTCCATCATCATTCATCTTTTCGTTTGGTTATTTTGAACTTTGAGATTTAAAGATTCTCATCTTGTTCTTAAAGATTCTAAACTTGTTTGTAATGTGATCATCCCTTGGTCCATTATACATCAAAATTGGTTTCAGAGCTTAGGAGTTTGATTCTCTTAGTTCTTGAACCATCTTTTTGCAATCTTTCCATCACAAATCCATCCCCCACCATCTCCCACATAGACGTTTCTCATTAGCTCAACAAAGAACCCACAGCCCAAACACAATCAAACCAGACACCATCCCACCTCTCGTCCCTTACGTGCTAACCCACAGCCATGAGTTTCTTGTGGTTTTTTTGTTTCAAGATTGGTTCTAATGGGTGGTCCAAGTTCTTCTACGATGTCTCCCACAACGTCTCAAGAAGATGTTGAGTTGATGAAACAAAAGATCGCTTATGTCTCCGATCAATTGAAGAGATACATACACCTTCAACATAGGGTGATGGAGCCCATCAAGGAAAACAATCAGCAGCAGCAGCACAAGGAGGAGGAGAACCTGTTGTTTCACCCAACTCAGCAGCTAGTCCAACCCTTCCAGCAGAACAGCAGGCTTTCAAAGCACAACACATACAGCAAGCCACTCAGCAACCCAAAGTTCCAGCAGGAAGTTCTTAGCATCATCAGCAGCCACCACACCACCAACAGCATCCATCTAGGCTTGTTACACCATTTTAAAGCAAGCCCTGATATTTGCAGCCACTCAGCCCATCAGCATTGGTCATCCAGGCCAATTCCAGTTACCAGCAGCAACAGTCCAAGCAGCTGACTTTCTCAATGTTGTATTTCTTCATTGAGGAAGTTTCAGCCAATGTTTCCTAGGAGTTTTTTGTTCCTTGCCATGTCCTTTTCAAGTCCAAGCCAAGTCCCAGCATGATCAAGCATGGCACGAGTAAGATTCAGAGGACAAAACAACCAATCCCAGTAGGGTTGTTTATCAGTTTTTCCAGAACCCCAGTTATGGGGATATGTGTTTTGATTTCTATTCACAGGGATTGGTTTGGTCTTTCCAACATGATATTAACCTGTTGAGATTACTTCCAGGTTAACATTGGCGGGGGAATTACCTCAGTAACTTAGTTTTTACCCCTTAGGAGAGGAAAGCTTCCTATTGGTCCCTTTTGCCACCCTTTTGGCATTTGGTCCAATCAGATCTTAGCTTAGTAATTTCCTTTTATTTTCTTACAGTTTGTACTCGAGATCATTAGGATGTAATCACATGTATTAGTTTCAGGTTTTGTAGCTTAAGATATTCCAAGGAGATTAGGTAGAATGCTTATGCTTAAGCAACTATTAATCAAACTGATTAGCTTTCTTTATATTTTGAAGTTTTCTATCAATGAGAGACATCTCAGTGTTCATTCAATAGAATTGTCGAGTGTCTTAGTACCTCTAAAAGTTTCTGAGTGTCCTATAACTCTCAATCTTGGTTCAATCAGTTCCTGTCACTGGAAATTGGCAAATCGAGGAAGTGTAAACTGAGCTTGATCATCCATGCTTTGGTGTATCTGTAGAGGCATGTATGTAAGAGTCCATTGCCCTTGGTTGCAGTTGTGGTGTATCTGTATCAACTGTAAGCAAGTCTATCCCTTTTATTCTGTTGTTGGGTTGTCTTCTATTCCAGGTTGTTGCTTTCTATCAGTTATATATTGCAAAGTTCAAGCATCCAGCTGTGTGTTTGTGTGACTGTATGGTGTGTTCTAGCTCAACACTCTGATCTTAGTGAGTTAGCATACATCATCTTGGTATTAGAGCATTGTGTTCTATCTTGGAGTGTGTTTGCTTGTTTTAGTAAAATGGCCGGAACTAGTAAAACACCACAGGAAGTCTTAGAACAAACCCTGAAAGAGAAGGAAGAAGTAGAATAGAAAATGAAATTTCTGAGTGAGCAATTGAATTACTATATGAGACTGCATAGGCATCAGTTGAATAAGGAGACTCATGATGAGATGGAGGAAGGAGAAGGTGAGAATCCTTTCAGTAGGGCAGGGAGAGGAGGTCGAGGTCCTAGACCTACACCCAGGAGTATGAGAAGGATAATAAGATCACCTAGGATCAGTGAGCCTAAGGAAAACAGTGAGAGTGAAAGAGAAGTAAGGAGGGGAGATATGAGGGTTGAGAAACTTGATTTCAAAATTGACATACCTGAGTTTGCAGGAGAGTTAGACCCTGATGTTTTCCTAGATTGGTTACAGACAGTAGAAAGAGTCTTTGATTTGAAGGAGGTTTAAGAAGAAAACAAGGTGAAGTTAGTAGCCTTAAAGTTAAAAAAATATGCTTCTACTTGGTGGGCTAATCTGCAGAGGAGGAGAATGGAGATTGGAGACCCTAGAGTGAGTACCTGGCTTGAGATGAGGCAGAAGTTGAAGGAGAAGTTCCTTCCAGAAAATTACATGAAGGAGAACTACAACAAATTGCAGAATTTTGTGCAGGGAAACAAGTCAGTAGAAGAGTAAACAAAGGAGTTTGAGCACTTGCTTTAGAAGTGTAACATGCAAGAGAATGAAGTGCAAACCTATATCAGGTATCTTGCAGGCTTGAATGAAGGCATCAAGAACATTGTAGAGTTGCAGGTCTATGATTCCCTTGATGAGCTAAGTTCTCTCGCTCACAAAGTGGAACAACAGAAGAAGTCTAGAGCAAAGGACTACAGCAACAGCAGATACCCAGCAAAACCTTATGTTCCAGCCAAGCCAAACCCTTACAAACCTTATAATGCCCCACAAAAGACCTATCCACCCCCACTTCCACCTCAAATCAGAAATCTAGCCCCAAGACCCCCACAAAATCAGCCTGAAAATTCCCCACAAAGAACCCCAGCCCCTATCAGCAGGTCCTATACAGAGAGATGTTTCAGGTGTCAAGGACTAGGGCACATTGCCTCAGAATGTCCAAACAAGAGGATGGTTACTCTTGCTGAGAACCAAACAACTTTGTTTATTGATCCTGAAAATGTGCAGGAAGAAGAACAGGAGTATGCAGAGCATGAACATGACCCTATCTATGATGATGAGGTTATAGAAGAAGGTCTAGATGAGGGAGAAATGCTTGTGATCAGAAGAGTTCTAAGCAGCTCAGCAGTAGAGGAAGAAGAAGAGCAGAGGGAGAATATTTTTCATACAAGATGCACTATTGGAGGGAAAGTATGCTCAGTGATTGTGGACAGTGGAAGTTGTACAAATGCAGCATCCAGCACTATGGTGAAGAAGCTAAGCCTGGCAACCAAGCCCCACCCAGCACCATATACCATCCAGTGGCTCAGTTCAGGCAAAGGTATCAAAGTTTCAGCTAGATGCCTTGTTGCTTTCTCAATTGGTCAATCATACAAAGATGAGGTCTGGTGTGATGTCTTACCTATGGATGCATGTCATTTGCTTTTGGGTCGACCTTGGTTGTATGATAGATGAGTAAATCACTGTGGAAGAGCTAATACTTTGATGATATTCTTATCTATAGCAGGTCTGAGCAAGAGCATGTTAAGCATTTGCAGGAGGTTTTAACCATTTTAAGCAGGGAGGAGTTATTTGGGAATCTCAAGAAGTGTCACTTCTTTACATCCCAAATGAACTTCTTGGGGTACATTGTTACAACAGCAGGTATTCAGGTTGATAATGAGAAGATTCAAGCAATCAGGGAGTGGCCTGTGCCCACTTCTATTCGTCAAGCCAGGAGCTTCCATGGCCTGGCTTCATTTTACAGGTGATTTGTCAAGAATTTCAACACCATCCTAGCACCAATGACTGAAGTGGTGAAAGGAAAGTCCTTTATTTAGACAGCAGCAGCGCAGAAAGCCTTTGAAGAAGTCAAAGAAAGGCTCACTTTAGCACCAGTTCTAGCACTACCCAGTTTCAGCAAAGTTTTTGAAGTAGAATGTGATGCTTCAGGAGTTGGCATTGGAGCAGTATTGACTCGGGAGGGCAAGCCAGTTCTTATTTCAGTGAAAAGCTAAATGATGCCAAGAAAAAATACAGCACCTTTGACAAACAGTTCTATGCCATCATCAGAGCTCTTCAGCACTGGAGGCATTACCTTATTGGAGTAGAGTTCATACTTCACAGTGATCATGAGGCCTTGAAGTTCATTCAAGGGCAGCACAAGCTGAACACCAGGCATGCTGCTTGGGTAGAGTATATGCAGCAGTTTCACTTCATGATCCACCATAAATCAGGAGTGCTAAACAAAGGAGCAGATGCATTAAGTAGAAGGTACATGTTGCTTCACATGCTTGATTCTAGAATTATTGGTTTTGAGCATTTGAAAGCTTTGTATCAGGAGGATGGAGATTTCAAGCAGGTGTACCAGAAGTGTCACCAACAATTCAAGGGTCTGTACCACATAGACCAGGGATATTTGTTCAAAGGAAGCAGGTTGTGTGTCCCTAAGAGCAGTTTCAGGGAATTGTTGATCACAGAAGTCCATGGAGGAAGCTTAGCAGGACATTTTGGAGTTGAGAAGACATTGTTGATGTTGAGAGAGCATTACAGTTGGCCAAAGATGAGGAAGGATGTGGAGCATCTATTGAAGAGGTGCAATGTGTGTCAATTGGCAAAGTCACATAGCCTACCCCAAGGCTTGTACACACCATTGCCAGTCCCCAGCAGCCCTTGGGAAGATGTAAGCCTTGATTTCATTGTAGGTTTGCCAAGAACACAGAGAGGGAAGGATTCAACCATGGTGGTGGTTGATAGATTCTCAAAGATGGCACATTTCATACCCTGCCACACCACCGTTGATGCCACCAAAGTTGCTGAATTAATCTTCCAAGAAATTGTTAGATTGCCTGGAGTACCAAGAACAATGGTATCTGAAAGGGATACCAAGTTTTTGAGCCATTTTTGGGTCACTCTATGGAAGAAACTGGGCACCCAGCTCAAGTACAACACCACTTGCCACCCACAAACTGATGGCCAGACAAAGGTTACTAATAGAACACTTGGAGTCCTATTGAGAGCTCTGATCCACAAAAATAAAGCAGGATGGGATACTCTATTGCCCCATAGTTTGTTTACAACAAAGCACCATCCAAGGCCACAGGCTACTCTCCATTCCAAGTAGTCTATGGTAAAAATCCAATTTCCCCTTTGGATTTAGTTCCACTAACTACTTCTATCAAATTTAGTTTTGAAGCAGGTAAAAGAGAAGATCAAATCAATGAGCTTCATCAGCAAGTGAAGGAGAAAATTGCCAAATATACTGAACAGGTGTCTACTTCAGCAAACAAGCACAGAAAGAAGGTGACCTTCCAGCCAGGAGACTTAGTTTGGATCCACCTCAGGAAGGACAGGTTCCCCAGCCAGAGAAAAGGCAAGTTGTTGCCAAGAGCAGATGACCCCTTTGAAGTACTTGAAAGAATTGGAGATAATGCCTACAGACTGGATCTATCTGAAGAATATGGAGGCTCAGCAACATTCAATGTAGCACACCTTCGACCATACTATCCAGCAGATGAAGACCTTCCAAGTTTGAGGACAAACTTTCCTCAACCTTGAGAGGATGATGGAGACCATCAAGGAAAACAATCAGCAGCAGCAACACAAGGAGAAGAAGAACTTGTTGTTTCACCCAACTCAGCAGCTATTCCAGCCCTTCCAGCAGAAACAGCAGGCTTTCAAAGCACAGCAGATACAGCAAGCCACTCAGCAGCCCAAAGTTCCAGCAGGAAGTTCATAGCATCACCAGCAGCCACCACACCACCAACAACATCCATCCAGGCTTGTTACACCATTGTAAAGCAAGCCCTGGCATTTGCAGCCACTCAGCCCTATCAGCATTGGTCATCTAGGCCAATTCAAGTTCCCAGCAGCAACAGTCCAAGCAGCTGACTTTCCCAATGTTGTATCTCTTGATTGAGGAAGTTTCAGCCAATGTTTCCTAGGAGTTTTTTGTTCCTTGCCATGTCCTTTTCAAGTCCAAGCCAAGTCCCAGCATGATCAAGCATGGCACGAGTAAGATTCAGAGGACAAAACAACCAATCCCAGCAGGGTTGTTTATCAGTTTGTCCGGAACCCCAGTTCTGGGGATATGTGTTTTGATTTATGTTCACAGGGGTTGTTTTGGTCTTTCCAGCATGATATTAACTTGTTGAGATTACTTCCAGGTTAGCATTGGCGCGGGAATTACCTCAGTAACTTAGTTTTTACCCCTTAGGAGAGGAAAGCTTCCTATTTGTCCCTTTTGCCACCCTTTTGGCATTTAGTCCAATAAGAGCTTAGCTTAGTAATTTCCTTTTATTTTCTTACAGTTTGTACTCGAGATCATTAGGATGTAATCACATGTATTAGTTTCAGGTTTTGTAGCTTAAGATATTCGAGAGAGAAGGCAGAATGCTTATGCTTAAGCAACTGCTAATCAAACTGATTAGCTTTCTTTATATTCTGAAGTTTTCTATCAATGAGAGACATCTCAGTATTCATTCAATAGACATCCTGAGTGTCTTAGTACCTCTGAAAGTTTGTGAGTGTCCTATAACTTCAATCTTGGTTCAATCAGTTCCTGTCACTGGAAATTGGCAAATCGAGCAAGTGTAAACTGAGCTTGATCATCCATGCTTTGGTGTATTTGTAGAGGCATGTATGTAAGAGTCCCTTGCCCTTGATTGCAGTTGTGGTGTATCTGTATCAACTGTAAGCAAGTCTATCCCTTTTATTCTGTTGTTAGGTTGTCTTCTATTCCAGCTTGTAGCTTTCTATCAGTTATTGCAAAGTTCAAGGATCCAGCTGTGTGTTTGTCTGACTGTATGGTGTGTTCTAGCTCAACACTCTGATCTTAGTGAGTTAGCATACATCATAGGGAGAACCGTGAGGATGAATCACGAGGATCACCAAGTGAAGATGAGGAAGAAGACGTCCAAAGTGGAAGGCGTGGACGTCCAAAAAGGGAGGAAAGATTCAACTTCAAAGTGGAAACCCCGAATTTAATGGTAATCTTAATCCGGAAGTCTTCTTACATCTGATGCAAACTGTTGAACGTGTTTTTGATCTTAAGGAGGTCCATGACGAGAAGAAAGTGAAGTATGTAGCTCTTAAGCGAAAATATGCGTCCATTTGGTGGACTAATTTGCAAAAGAAGCGGGAAGCTAAAGGAAAGGACAAGGGGCGTTCGTGGGATAAGATGAAGAAGAAGCTTCAAGAGAAGTTCTTACCACCTAGCTACCTACGTGAGAACTACTACAAGCTACAAAAGTTGGTCCAAGGAGGAAGAAGCGTAGAGGAGTTCACCAAAGAATTTGATCATTTGCTTTGGAGGTGTCATCTTAAAGAGGACGAGCAACAAACTTTGGTACGTTATGTTTTTGGTCTTAATGATTGGATTAGACACGTTGTTGAGTTGGAACCATACAAAACCTTGGATGAAATGACTTCTTTACCCCTTAAAGTTGAAAGACAATGGCAAATAAGGGTAAATAAGTCTTGAACAAATACCAAACTCCACAAGAATCATCCTACCCTACACACCCATGCACGCCAAAGAGGAATGTGTAGAGGAGCCGGATGATGGAGAGTTACTTGTAGTAGGAAGGGCCTTCAATGTAGCTCATGTGCCGAATGACCAAGTACAAAGGGAGGCTATCTTTCGCTGTCGTTGTACCATCAAAGGAAAAGTATGCTCATTGATCATAGATGGAGGAAGTTGCACCAATGCCGCCTCTACAACAATAGTCAAGAAGTTGCAAATGGAGATTAGTCCTCATCCCACACCTTACACTATACAATGGCTAAGCCTAGGACAAGGCATTCGTGTGGATCAACGGGTCTTGGTAAGTCTTTCAATTGGGAACAGTTATAAAGATTTATTATGGTGCGATATTATTCCTATGGATACTTGTCATATTTTGTTGGGAAGGCCATGGTTGTTTGATAGAAGTGTCATACATAATGGGAGAGCCAACAATTATACTCTCACCCTCATTCGAAAGAAGATCACTTTGACGCCTCTACCACCGTCTTCTAACCCTCGGCCTAAGGAGGATGAAAACAACATTGTAACGATTATGAAGGAGGAATATCATGGGTATGAAGAGCATAAGGGTCTTGTTCTTGCAAACTTGGAGGAAAGCTAAACAAGCAACCATCCAATTCAAGAAAACAAGCACCCAAGAGATATCAACTGGAATCTTATGGTTGAAGTGCCAAGGATTCAAAGAAGTCAAGAGGCTTTATTCATCAATTCAAAAATGGATCATTTCACACTAGATGATGAAGGCAAAATTGTAGACTTTGAAGTTGTGAAGTTACATGGAATTCCTATATCCATGATGGAGTATCGAGAATCAAAGTCCAATAATGTCAATGGGTTATTTTGGAAGAAGTTGAAGAAGTTTTGTAAAGGAGTCTATGATGACTTCAAAGCCTTTAAGAATAAAGAGTTGATGCTTCAAAGTTTGAGGACAAACTTTTTGTCAACCGGGGGAGTATGATGTAGATTTGGTCCCAAATATACATCATGGGACCCAAATACTCAAGTACATGGAAAGGGAGCTTCATTCCCTCAAGTCTCCCTCTCGTTTGAATGGTTTTAACAAGGGCAGTTCGGTAATTTACTCCATATCACAAGATCCGTGAAGGTGTTGTGGAAGTCATCCAAGTACCAAATGATCTATATCCAAGGAGCTTCACAATGGCTTTTAAATCTTGGAATTTGGACAAGGAATGAGCAAGTTATCTTAGTTTTAAACTAACATATATACATTTGTTTCTTTATGATGTCACATTTGTTTGTAATGTATCACACGCCTAAGGGGGCCTCCAACTAGTATAAATAGACCCCTTAGGGTGCCTTGTAATCTCATTCAATCATAACACAAAATTCAATCTAACACATGATGTTGTTGTTTCTCTCTAGCTTTTGCTAGCCCCTTTCGTTTCTCTTGAGGGACATCGAAGATATCATCTTCTTCTAGCCTAGGGTGGCGTCCTTGGTGGTGAAAGGAAGAGATTCAATCTTTCTTGAAGGTGGTGTGCCTATATCGTCCAAGATTGTTCAAGTGCCATTCATATCATTCAAATCATTCCATTCGTTCATTCATCCAATTCCAACGTCAATCATCATCCATCTTTGTTTGATCTTTCAAGTGTTGATCAACATAGATTCATCCAAGCATCAATCGTCCATCATCATCTTTTGGTAACATTCATCCATTCTATTCGTTTTTCCATCATCATTCATCTTTTCGTTTGGTTCTTTTGAACTTTGAGATTGAAATATTCTCATCTTGTTCTTAAAGATCCTAAACTCAGGTGTATCGTGATTATCCCTCGTCCATTATACATCAAAATTTGTATCAGAGCTTGGGAGTTTGATTCTCTTAGTTCTTGAACCATCTTTTTGCAATCTTTCCATCACAAATCCATCCCCACCATCTCCCACATAGACGCTTCCCATTAGCTCCACAAAGAACCCATAGCCCAAACACAATCAAACCAAACACCATCCCACCTGCCCCTTACTTGCTAACCCACAACCATGAGTTTTGTGATCTTTTGTTTCAAGATTGGTTCTAATGGCTGGTCCAAGTTCTCCTCGAAGTCTCCCACAACGTTTCAAGAAGATGTTGAGTTGATGAAACAAAAGATCGCTTATCTCTCCGATCAATCAAGAGATACATGTACCTTCAACATAGGGTGAACCGTGAGGATGAATCACGAGGATCACCAAGTGAAGATGAGGAAGAAGACGTCCAAAGTAGAAGGCGTGGACGTCCAAGAAGGGAGGAAAGATTCGACTTCAAAGTGGAAATCCCCGAATTTAATGGTAATCTTAATCCGAAAGTCTTCTTAGATTGGATGCAAACTGTTGAACGTGTTTATGATCTTAAGGAGGTCAATGACGAGAAGAAAGTGAAGTATATAGCTCTTAAGTTGCGAAAACATGCGTCCATTTGGTGGACTAATTTGCAAAAGAAGCGGGAAGATAAAGGAAAGGACAAGGTGCGTTCGTGGGATAAGATGAAGAAGAAGCTTCAAGAGAAGTTCTTACCACCTAGCTACCTACGTGACAACTACTACAATCTACAAAAGTTGGTCCAAGGAGGAAGAAGCGTAGAGGAGTAAACCAAAGAATTTGAGCATTTGCTTTGGAGGTGTGATCTTAAAGAGGACGAGCCACAAACTTTGGTACGTTCTCTTTTTGGTCTTAATGATTGGATTAGACACGTTGTTGAGTTGCAACCATACAAAACCTTGGATGAAATGACTTCTTTACCCCTAAAAGTTGAAAGACAATGGCGAAATAAGGGTAAAGAAGTCTTGAACAAATACCAAACTCCACAAGAATCATCCTACCCTACACACCCATGCACGCCAAAGAGGAATGTGTAGAGGAGCCGGATGATGGAGAGTTACTTGTAGTAGGAAGGGCCTTGAATGTAGCTCATGCCGAATGACCAAGTACAAAGGGAGGCTATCTTTCGCTCGTTGTACCATCAAAGGAAAAGTATGCTCATTGATCATAGATGGAGGAAGTTGCACCAATGCCCTCTACAACAATAGTTAAGAAGTTGCAAATGGAGATTAGTCCTCATCCCACACCTTACACTATACAATAGCTAAGCCTAGGATAAGGCATTCGTGTGGATCAACTGTCTCGTAAGTATTTCAATTGGGAACAGCTTATAAAGATTTATTATGGTGTGATATTATTCCTATGGATACTTGTCATATTTTGTTGGGAAGGTCATGGTTGTTTGATAGAATTGTCATACATAATGGAGAGCCAACAATTATACTCTCACCTCAATCGAAAGAAGATCACTTTGTCGCCTCTACCACCGTTTTCTAACCCTCGACATAAGGAGGATGAAAACAACATTGTAACGATTATGAAGGAGGAATATCATGGGTATGAAGAGCGTAAGGGTCTTGTTCTTGCAAACTTGGAGGAAAGCTAAACAAGCAACCATCCAATTTAAGAAAACAAGCACCCAAGAGATATCAACTGGAATCTTATGGTTGAAGTGCCAAGGATTCAAAGAAGTCAAGAGGCTTTATTCATCAATTCAAGAATGGATCGTTTCACACTAGATGATGAAGGCAAAATTGTAGACTTTGAAGTTGTGAAGTTACATGGAATTCCTATATCCATGATGGAGTATCGAGAATCAAAGTCCAATAATGTCTATGGGTTATTTTGGAAGAAGTCAAGAAGTTTTGTAAAGGAGTCTATGATGACTTCAAAGCCTTTAAGAATAAAGAGTTGATGCTTCAAAGTTTGAGGACAAACTTTTTGCCAACCGGGGGAGTATGATGTAGATTTGGTCCCAAATATACATCATGGGACCCAAATACTCAAGTACATGGAAAGGGAGCTTCATTCCCTCAAGTCTCCCTCTCGTTTGAATGGTTTCAACAAGGGCAGTTCGGTAATTTGCTCCATATCACAAGATCCGTGAAGGTGTTGTGGAAGTCATCCAAGTACCAAATGATCTATATCCAAGGAGCTTCACAATGGCTTTTAAATCTTGGAATTTTGACAAGGAATGAGCAAGTTATCTTAGTTTTAAACTAGCATATGTACATTTGTTTCTTTATGATGTCACATTTGTTTGTAATAGACCCCTTCATTTCTTGATGTATCACACGCCTAAGGGGGCCTCCAACTAGTATAAATAGACCCCTTAGGGTGCCTTGTAATCTCATTCAATCATAATACAAAATTCAATCAAACACATGATGTTGTTGTTTCTCTAGCTTTTGCTAGCCCTTTCGATTCTCTTGAGGACATCGAAGATATCATCTTCTTCTAGCCTAAGGCGTCCTTGGTGGTGAAAGGAAGAGATTCAATCTTTCTTAAAGGTGGTGTGCCTATATCCTCCAAGATTTTTCAAGTGCCATTCATATCATTCAAATCATTCCATTCGTTCATTCATCCAATTCCAACGTCAATCATCATCCATCTTTGTTTGATCTTTCAAGTGTTGATCAACATAGATTCATCCAAGCATCAATCGTCGATCATCATCTTTTGGTAACATTCATCCATTCTATTCGTTTTTCCATCATCATTCATCTTTTCGTTTGGTTCTTTTGAACTTTGAGATTGAAATATTCTCATCTTGTTCTTAAAGATCCTAAACTTGTGTGTACTGTGATTATCCCTTGGTCCATTATACATCAAAATTGGTATCAGAGCTTAGGAGTTTGATTCTCTTAGTTCTTGAACCATCTTTTTGCAATCTTTCCATCACAAATCCATCCCCCACCATCTCCCACATAGACGCTTCCCATTAGCTCCACAAAGAACCCATAGCCCAAACACAATCAAACCAAACACCATCCCACCTGTCGTCCCTTACGTGCTAACCCACAACCATGAGTTTCTTGTGATCTTTTTGTTTCAAGATTGGTTCTAATGGCTGGTCCAAGTTCTCCTACGAAGTCTCCCACAACGTTTCAAGAAGATGTTGAGTTGATGAAACAAAAGATCGCTTATCTCTCCGATCAATTGAAGAGATACATGTACCTTCAACATAGGGTGAACCGTGAGGATGAATCACGAGGATCACCAAGTGAAGATGAGGAAGAAGACGTCCAAAGTAGAAGGCGTGGACGTCCAAGAAGGGAGGAAAGATTCGACTTCAAAGTGGAAATCCCCGAATTTAATGGTAATCTTAATCCGAAAGTCTTCTTAGATTGGATGCAAACTGTTGAACGTGTTTATGATCTTAAGGAGGTCAATGACGAGAAGAAAGTGAAGTATATAGCTCTTAAGTTGCGAAAACATGCGTCCATTTGGTGGACTAATTTGCAAAAGAAGCGGGAAGATAAAGGAAAGGACAAGGTGCGTTCGTGGGATAAGATGAAGAAGAAGCTTCAAGAGAAGTTCTTACCACCTAGCTACCTACGTGACAACTACTACAATCTACAAAAGTTGGTCCAAGGAGGAAGAAGCGTAGAGGAGTAAACCAAAGAATTTGAGCATTTGCTTTGGAGGTGTGATCTTAAAGAGGACGAGCCACAAACTTTGGTACGTTCTCTTTTTGGTCTTAATGATTGGATTAGACACGTTGTTGAGTTGCAACCATACAAAACCTTGGATGAAATGACTTCTTTACCCCTAAAAGTTGAAAGACAATGGCGAAATAAGGGTAAAGAAGTCTTGAACAAATACCAAACTCCACAAGAATCATCCTACCCTACACACCCATGCACGCCAAAGAGGAATGTGTAGAGGAGCCGGATGATGGAGAGTTACTTGTAGTAGGAAGGGCCTTGAATGTAGCTCATGTGCCGAATGACCAAGTACAAAGGGAGGCTATCTTTCGCTCTCGTTGTACCATCAAAGGAAAAGTATGCTCATTGATCATAGATGGAGGAAGTTGCACCAATGCCGCCTCTACAACAATAGTTAAGAAGTTGCAAATGGAGATTAGTCCTCATCCCACACCTTACACTATACAATAGCTAAGCCTAGGATAAGGCATTCGTGTGGATCAACGGGTCTTGGTAAGTATTTCAATTGGGAACAGTTATAAAGATTTATTATGGTGTGATATTATTCCTATGGATACTTGTCATATTTTGTTGGGAAGGTCATGGTTGTTTGATAGAATTGTCATACATAATGGGAGAGCCAACAATTATACTCTCACCCTCAATCGAAAGAAGATCACTTTGTCGCCTCTACCACCGTTTTCTAACCCTCGACATAAGGAGGATGAAAACAACATTGTAACGATTATGAAGGAGGAATATCATGGGTATGAAGAGCGTAAGGGTCTTGTTCTTGCAAACTTGGAGGAAAGCTAAACAAGCAACCATCCAATTTAATAAAACAAGCACCCAAGAGATATCAACTGGAATCTTATGGTTGAAGTGCCAAGGATTCAAAGAAGTCAAGAGGCTTTATTCATCAATTCAAGAATGGATCGTTTCACACTAGATGATGAAGGCAAAATTGTAGACTTTGAAGTTGTGAAGTTACATGGAATTCCTATATCCATGATGGAGTATCGAGAATCAAAGTCCAATAATGTCTATGGGTTATTTTGGAAGAAGTTGAAGAAGTTTTGTAAAGGAGTCTATGATGACTTCAAAGCCTTTAAGAATAAAGAGTTGATGCTTCAAAGTTTGAGGACAAACTTTTTGCCAACCGGGGGAGTATGATGTAGATTTGGTCCCAAATATACATCATGGGACCCAAATACTCAAGTGGAAGGGAGCTTCATTCCCTCAAGTCTCCCTCTCGTTTGAATGGTTTCAACAAGGGCAGTTCGGTAATTTGCTCCATATCACAAGATCCGTGAAGGTGTTGTGGAAGTCATCCAAGTACCAAATGATCTATATCCAAGGAGCTTCACAATGGCTTTTAAATCTTGGAATTTTGACAAGGAATGAGCAAGTTATCTTAGTTTTAAACTAGCATATGTACATTTGTTTCTTTATGATGTCACATTTGTTTGTAATAGACCCCTTCATTTCTTGATGTATCACACGCCTAAGGGGGCCTCCAACTAGTATAAATAGACCCCTTAGGGTGCCTTGTAATCTCATTCAATCATAATACAAAATTCAATCAAACACATGATGTTGTTGTTTCTCTCTAGCTTTTGCTAGCCCCTTTCGATTCTCTTGAGGGACATCGAAGATATCATCTTCTTCTAGCCTAGGGTGGCGTCCTTGGTGGTGAAAGGAAGAGATTCAATCTTTCTTAAAGGTGGTGTGCCTATATCCTCCAAGATTTTTCAAGTGCCATTCATATCATTCAAATCATTCCATTCGTTCATTCATCCAATTCCAACGTCAATCATCATCCATCTTTGTTTGATCTTTCAAGTGTTGATCAACATAGATTCATCCAAGCATCAATCGTCGATCATCATCTTTTGGTAACATTCATCCATTCTATTCGTTTTTCCATCATCATTCATCTTTTCGTTTGGTTCTTTTGAACTTTGAGATTGAAATATTCTCATCTTGTTCTTAAAGATCCTAAACTTGTGTGTACTGTGATTATCCCTTGGTCCATTATACATCAAAATTTGTATCAGAGCTTGGGAGTTTGATTCTCTTAGTTCTTGAACCATCTTTTTGCAATCTTTCCATCACAAATCCATCCCCCACCATCTCCCACATAGACGCTTCCCATTAGCTCCACAAAGAACCCATAGCCCAAACACAATCAAACCAAACACCATCCCACCTCTCGTCCCTTACGTGCTAACCCACAACCATGAGTTTCTTGTGATCTTTTGGTTTCAGGATTGGTTCTAATGGCTAGCCCAAGTTCTCCTACGAAGTCTCCCACAACGTTTCAAGAAGATGTTGAGTTGATGAAACAAAAGATCGCTTATCTCTCCGATCAATTGAAGAGATACATGTACCTTCAACATAGGGTGAACCGTGAGGATGAATCACGAGGATCACCAAGTGAAGATGAGGAAGAAGACGTCCAAAGTGGAAGGCGTGGGTGTCCAAGAAGGGAGGAAAGATTCGACTTCAAAGTGGAAATCCCTGAATTTAATGGTAATCTTAATCCGGAAGTCTTCTTAGATTGGATGCAAACTGTTGAACGTGTTTTTGATCTTAAGGAGGTCAATGACGAGAAGAAAGTGAAGTATATAGCTCTTAAGTTGCGAAAACATGCGTCCATTTGGTGGACTAATTTGCAAAAGAAGCGGGAAGCTAAAGGAAATGACAAGGTGCGTTCGTGGGATAAGATGAAGAAGAAGCTTCAAGAGAAGTTCTTACCACCTAGCTGTTAGGTTTTAGGTTATCTATTTCCTAAACAAATACAGATTAATTGGCGGAATATTATAACAATTATAAACTATTAATCAAAACAACTGCAGAGGCTTTAGTAATTATACCTGATCGCTAATTCCTGCTGAAGAAGAGGTTGACCTTCCAGATTCCAATGCTGAAACCCTCTACTGAAAAGTCCACGCAGCGCTCCGGGAACCCGATTGCTAAATCGACCCGATCAAGACGAATCTTAATCTAAGATGTATGTGAGATTGTTTCAGGAAACTAATAGTGTTTCCTGAAACTAGAACTGCAAACTAAAAGAGAGAGGAACTCAAGAAATCACCCTGGTATCTCTCTAAGAGTCGAAGGCAGTTGGCGTAGAATAATCTCTCCCAGAGACCCCTTTATATAGTGTTTAGAGATCCTAGGGATAGGGTTCAAAACCCTAAAGGGCCGAAAAGAGCAACGGCGCGATTTCTGGGCTCATCACGGTCTGGGCTCAACACGGTCCGTGTTGAAACAACACGGTCCGTGTTAGACTCCAGAAAGTCCAAACATTCGGCCCACGGTCAACACGGACCGTGGTGTCCCAACACGGACCGTGTTGACCCAATTCGTCCGTGTTGGGCTGATTTTTCACATAAATCGATTTCCAACTTTTCTAAACTCGATACAATATCATTTAGGTTACATACATTGTTCTAGGGCCGACTTGTGTGACTAAAGAGGACCAAATAATATAGTTGTAATTAAACATATTTAATTACTAATTATAGAGGTCTCTAGCAAGACATATAATTACTATATTACTTTGGTTTAATCTCCGTGTATATCGAACATTGTCGGGACTTTCCCAACAATCTCCCACTTGTCCCACAAGTGTTCTATACCTTGAATTCCCTTGTCACTTACTATCTCTAGTTCGGATAAGGTAAGCTAAAGTCATCCTTATGTAAGACCCGAACGTTTCCTCGATCTCCGAGTTTAGACTTTGAAAAACAGATGATCAACTATTGATTCAACTGAGCTCGGCCAAGCATTTTCAATCTCACCGAGCGCCAACGAGACAATCGTCCCTAATAGGGAGGACAATGCCATCTTGTTCGTGACACACATTCTCACATGATCCAATCAGAACCTGCATAATCGCCTTTATAGCCTCATCATACGAAGACGTTTGACGCGCTCCAAAGTCACAGCAGACCATGTAGTCTATGTATTGAACTCAGGATTTAGGAATTTTGAGTAGTGAGAGATCTTATGACATTCCTAACTTAAAGTGCTCCCATCGCGGTCAATTCGTAGTTGTTCTCAGCATCCATGTGATTGATTTATGATGTCATCACATCACTATGATCACGAAACTTGATCATCACCTCAATCCTACATGCTAATTGCGTTGATATTATCAACGCTCCTACGTGATAATACAATTAGGAACCAGTCGATCATCGACCAAGATTAGCGTTATCAAGTTCACTAATGGGGTTTCAGAAATCGAACCTCATCCAATTTCCCATTTTGAATGCGCTTACCTTTTTGGACATTTAAATAATTCTAAACCACAATTGATGTAAATTTTGGAATCTTATTCTCAATGATGAATCAACAAGGTCATAATTCATGAACGATTCATGCAAATTTGATTTGTTAATATTCCGGAATGTGTTTAATACATATTGCCCATGCATGACTATCATGCTATAACTACAACAGGGGTTTAGTACATAATACTTGCAATGAACCTCGTATATATACAATCTCACTAATGACCTTTCATATAGGAAGATATTTCAAAACACATGTTTGGATTCATAGTGAGCTTCAGCCTTTGCTTGAGTGATGGCTCCTATCAATAAGGCTTCATTTCTCTCAAGGCTAGAAACATCACCCAGTTCTGAAACGAACTTCGCAATCCTAACAGTTTCTGCCACAACTTCTAAAGTCGTGTCATACTTGTCTTATTTGTAGAATTAACCGCATGTCATGTTAGGAACTTCTTCCAGTTCACCTCAATACCACTCAAAACAGATCGTATAATTTTCTCTGACATTTCAGATAATCATATTTCTCTGCATGAGTGTAGCATCAATGCAACTCTTCACACTTAGCTTTTATCAACCACTTTAGACTTAGGACACATCCTTAGTTTTTCTTATACATATACAATTTATATGTTATGTTGGACTTTGAACATCTCATGGCATATATTAATCTCACGCCTGAAGCATGAGTTATATTTCTCATCCTTCTTAGAACTTCTGATTGTTTTTGAGACAATGAAATTCCGTAAGGACATGCCATAATTTTGGAAATTAATCCATTCTCGAAGTAAGTTGAACTATTCAACACCTAGTTAACTTTGATTCAAACAATCAAAATCTTTAATCTATCACTATAGATCTTGTTTCCAAGAAAATTCTTAGCCCCACCAATCCTTCACTTTGAAAATTATTTCCAAGTCAACCTCAATAGAAGCAACAATGGAATATTCTTCTTAGTAGGCAGTATGTCAATCACATACGATATCAGAAAACGCATTGCTCCCACTGAACTTCTTGTAAACACAATATTATCTTTGGCACTTCCCAGTATGTCAAACCTTTTTGATATCCTAGTCAAGGAGGTCAATGATTCCAACTCCTAGAAGCTTCCTTAAGACCACAGATGGTCTCTTGAAGTTTACAAGTATTCCAACAAAAGACCACTCAGTTGTGTCAAGTACACACCTTTCTTCAAAATCTAATTTTGAAGTCAGTCTTGGTGTCTATCTTAATGAACCCATGTTTTGCCTTAAAACCCTCATATGTCTGATGGCTCACACCTTCAGACAAATCAACCAAGTCCTAAACTTAGTTGAATACATGGAATCCATTTTAGACTTGGTTGCATGGAATCTTGATTTACTTAAAGCTTCTTTGATGTAGGTAGAGTCATTACTTTCTAAAAGTAACATCTCACGTTCATCCATAGAAGATCGATATCTTTGTGGCTGACGGAGTTGTTTACCAGACCTTGCTTGGAGTAATGTTCATGACATCCTCTCCTCAACATTTTGAGAAACTTCAACTGCCTCAACCTTGTTCTTAATTTTCCGACAAATAGGAAAATATGAACTAGGATCAAGTAGTGGAGTTTTATGTGATGATTATAGTGTTTTGTGTCTCTCGAACTTCGGTAAGTTCAAAATCTCTCCCACTCTTTCTTTTAGAAAATAACATATTCTCTAAGAAGAAAGTATTTTGAGACACAAACACTTTTCTCTACAACTTTGTAGAAGTGATACTTTTCTTTCGTAAGACTGTTCAAGAACCTCTCTTCTCCTAATGCTTCCGATAATCTTTATTCAGTAATTACAGCTATGGTTAATTGCGTGTATCCCCAAAAGGTAATCGGCAATGTTGACTCAACCATCATTGATCACACCATATCTAATAAGGTGTGATTCCTGCTCTTAGATACGTCATTGAGATGTCGTATTCTTAGAGGAGAGAGTCATGAAACAATTTCATATTCTCTGAAATGGTCAATGAAATCTTTGGCTCAAATTCTCACCTCCTCAATCTAATTGAAGGGTTTTTGATTTTCTTGCCAAGTTGGTTTTGTACTTCACTTTGAAACTCTTTGAACATTTTCAAAGGATTTGGACTTGTGGCGTATTAAGTAGATATACCCATATCTACAAAAAAAAATCGTCACTGTAAGTGATGAAATAGTACAGTAAACCTTTTTCTAGCACTAGTGCTCATAAGCCCACATACATCAGTATGTATGCATCCTAATAAGTCATTAGCTTGTTCACCAATTCCAATAAAAGGTGATTTTAGTCATCTTACTCATTAGACATGCTTTGCAAACATTGAACTTTTCAAAGTTTAGGTTTTCCAAAATCCTGCACTATGCTGTTTTTGAATACATTTCTGATTAATATGACTTAAGCTTATAGTGCCTGAATTGTGTTTCATTTGAGTCATTTGTTCAAACTCTTGGCTCAACTATTAGCATCCTTTCAATCTTATCTAGGTGTTCTTCATTGTTTTGCCAAGATTACTTCATTTTGGAAATCTTTAAACTATTTTAACATTCCAGCTTCAGATGAATCTCATAGACATGAATCACCATGTGTTATTTTATTCATCTTGAAGATTTGAAGTAATTCACCCCTTGTAATTGTGCTCAATTGGTCTACATACATCCATATGCATGAGTGTTTGTTGGCACGTTCACCCTTTCTTGTAAAAGGTACAGTCATGCTTTGCAGACATCACATGTTTGAAAGTCTTATCATTCAAAAGTCTATCAACGCGACGCTCGAATGCGCTCTGATTTGCATGACTTAATAGATAGTTACAAGTTTTATGTTTGAACAAGGGTTATTCCTTTCAAACCTTTTGGTTTCGATGTGTTGGGTGTGTTTATCCGAGATCCTCTCTCTCTCTCTAATTGAGAGTAAGAAACACTTATAATGAGAACATAGAATCACCTATATATTTCTCTTATAAGTCTTGAGGAAATGGATAAACAACCAACTCTTCATAAGGAACTACAACTAATTGTATGTTCCTATTTGTAGGCTGACTCTCATCCTTCAAAGCACATCTACTTTGTTGTAGATACTGCACATTTGCATAAATGCGAGTTTCACAGCCGGTATCTTATACTCAAAGTGGGTTTAATAAGGGTAGTGTGTATCATATACGCATTTGCCTAGAATTGAAATCATATCTCAAGTCTTCCTTATTCTTATTCACGCTCCCAGTGTCATATATATATGATCCGTTGTTAACCGATTCTTGTCATTGGTTGGGTATGTACAACCGCTTGTCCTTACCTTTCCTTTGACTTCTTGTCTTTGATAGATTTCTTTCACTAAAAGACTATCTTTGTCGCCAATCTTTTGGCTAAAGGGGATCTGATGTTTCTCATGTTTTAAAATAGTCAAATTATTTCATAACATGAGCGCCAACAATTGGCTCTTATCTAGCTCAACCGAGACTATCAAGTTATTGGTTTCATATTTATCAACTCTAACTAGTTCAAGAACTTGGTTTTGAGTTTGAAATATTGAAAAACTTCCTCTAACCTTCAAACATTTTGAAGTTTAAAGTTGTATGAATACTATGTATTCATTTGGCTTGATTGACCTCTTAATATTGATGCCTAGCTCAATGTTATATCAAAGACATATTTCTTTTAATTCGCCCTCAAGACAATCTTGCGATGGCAATGCCAATTAAGGAATTGGTGTTAATTGTTTTTCTCTTTCTCAAGGAGAAAACAATATTTTATTAGTGGTGGATGTTTGAGTGAAAAGACATAAATAATTCTACGAGACAAGTTGGTTCATTTTAGTTATTATTCATCAAAAGAAATTAAACTAATTTTAATTTCAAATCAAAACACTTTATCAACTCTCACTTAGTGTTTTAATTTAACCAAGACCCACAAGACCCATGGCTTCAAGTGGACTTTGGCCCAACAAAACTTGGTCCCATGTTGTCTTTGGTGGATCATCTTATGATCGATCATTTAAAATGACACTTGGCAAGAAATTTTTATCGAATACAATATTTCTCTTCCTCTGCTCTTGGCCCAAAACTATTTTGATAGCCAATTTGAATTGACCTAGCTCACACCCTACTTATTAATGATGGACAAATAATTCGCTTTGGCTTTCTTTATTTATCCATCTAAGTGGTGTTTCGGTAGGTTGAGCAATAATTCAATTATGAGAGTAGGTTTTATTATCTTAATCATGCAATTCTAGGTGAACTCTTTCGAAAAGCATAAAAGGCACAATAAAACATGCAATAACAAAATTAAAGCATAAGTAAAACCCCTAGTATGGCCACCTAGACTTAATTAAACTAATTTAACTAAGCGTTGATAGTCTTCAAGAAAATCTTCTTGGGTCTTGCAACTTCCTTGGATGAGCTCCCATTCGAATAGACACCTCCATTGCTGTTGGGCTCCCACTCAACTTGTTGTCTCCAATTACAACAAATTTGCAAAGTGTACCTCACAATTGAGGCCTTACATGAATTAAAATAAAATTAATTGAAATTTAAATTTAAAATTTAATTCAAAGACGGTACGCAGACCGTATTTCACCCAACCCGGTACGCAGACCGGTACAACCGACTATCTATGGCCATACTAGAAGCACATGCAAACATGTAATATTGCAATAATTATATCAAATATAACACATGCTTAAATAACAAATTATAAAGGCATATAAATAATTACAATATAACACATAAGGAAATAAGTACTAAATAAAATTTCCTAAAAGGTTTGCATGATTAATAAAATAAATAAAATCCAAATTTTATCTCAGATTCCTAAACAGATTTAGGATTTTATCCTATACATACAAAATACTTGACTTTCCTAAAATCAAGGAGTCTAAAAGATACTATATCTTTCAAAATTATTGTAAGTTTCCTAAATTTTACAAAATAATAGATTTTATGCCCATTATCTGATTTAGTAGTAATGGGATTTAATAATTAATTTCTAAAATTAATTTCAAACCCTAAAACGCACGAATTCACCAAAACTGCTGGCAACACGGTCCGTGTTGAACTAACACGGTCCGTGTCGCTTCCTAGTTTCGGTCAATTTCGTGAATGAAAAACTTAAATAAAACTATCGTAACTTATCAAATTTAAAGATTTCATATCACAGCGTTATCTAATAACCTAATATGAAATATTTTCCAGAATTTTAACAATTTCTAAAGATTGTAAAAATTTAGGGAATTAAACCTTTTAATTCTCCGTTTAAGAGGAAAATAAATAACAACAGTCCGATAAGTTTAAAATCAAATTTTATAATTTTCCCATACAGTTGGTTCATCTAATATGCTACTGTAAAAATTTCAGAAATTTTCGTTTGATAGTTTATTTCGATTTTTCATGTTTACCGTAACTAAACTAAATCAGAAAATTAATTCTACAAAACCCTATTTTGCGAATTTAAACCTATTTCATGTATTGCCTACTGTTTAACAATATTAAACATGATTGTTTCTAAAACATTCAAAATTAAATCGAGTTCATGTTATATTTATTAATTAAACAAACATAAAATCGATTAATTAAAGGCAATAATAACAAAGCATGAAATTTTACAATAAAATCTCAGATTTATTATCATGAACATCAAAGATTAAAACTTTCATAAAGATTCAAAATTTTAGGCATAAATCTACTCTAGCATATTCATAATATAATTCAACTATTGACAAAATTAATTATGAATACAAGTACAATACTTTAGCATGCAATTGGTGGCTCTGATACCACTGTCAGGTTTTTAGGTTATCTATTTCCTAAACAGATACAGATTAATTGGCGGAATATTATAACAGTTATAAACAATTAATCATAACAACTGCAGAGGCTTTAGTAATTATACCGATCGCTAATTCCTCAAGAAGAGGTTGACCTTCCGCATTCCAATGTCAAACCTCATCGAAAAGTCCACGCAGCGCTCCGGAAACCCGATTGCTAGATCGACCCGATCAAGACGAATCTTAATCTAAGATGTATGTGAGATTGTTTCAGGAAACTAATAGTGTTTCCTGAAACTAGAACTGTAAACTAAAAGAGAGAGGAACTCAAGAAATCACCCTGGTATCTCTCTAAGAGTCGAAGGCAGTTGGCGTAGAATAATCTCTCCCAGAGACCCCTTTATATAGTGTTTAGAAAACCTAGGGATAGGGTTCAAAACCCTAAAGGGCCGAAAAGAGCAACGGCGCGATTTCTGGGCTCAACACGGTCCGTGTTGGACTCCAGAAAGTCCAAACATTCGGCCCACGGTCAACACGGACCGTGGTGTCCCAACACGGACCGTGTTGGGTCAACACGGACCGTGTGACCCCAATTCGGTCCGTGTTGGGCTGATTTTTCACATAAATCAGTTTCCAACTTTCTAAACCTGATACAATATCATTTAGGTTACATACATTGTTCCAGGGCACTGACTTGTGTGACCCAGTAGGACCAAATAATATAGTTGTAATTAAACATATTTAATTACTAATTATAGAGGTCTCTAGCAAGACATATAATTACTATATTACTTTGGTTTAATCTCCGTGTATATCGAACATTGTCGGGACATTCCCAACACTAGCTACCTACGTGACAACTACTACAATCTACAAAAGTTGGTCCAAGGAGGAAGAAGCGTAGAGGAGTACACCAAAGAATTTGAGCATTTGCTTTGGAGGTGTGATCTTAAAGAGGACGAGCCACAAACTTTGGTACGTTCTCTTTTTGGTCTTAATGATTGGATTAGACACGTTGTTGAGTTGCAACCATACTTGGATGAAATGACTTCTTTACCCCTTAAAGTTGAAAGACAATGGCGAAATAAGGGTAAAGAAGTCTTGAACAAATACCAAACTCCACAAGAATCATCCTACCCTACACACCCACGCACGCTAAAGAGGAATGTGTAGAGGAGCCGGATGATGGAGAGTTACTTGTAGTAGGAAGGGCCTTGAATGTAGCTCATGTGCCGAATGACCAAGTACAAAGGGAGGCTATCTTTCGCTCTCGTTGTACCATCAAAGGAAAAGTATGCTCATTGATCATAGATGGAGGAAGTTGCACCAATGTCGCCTCTACAACAATAGTCAAGAAGTTGCAAATGGAGATTAGTCCTCATCCCACACCTTACACTATACAATGGCTAAGCCTAGGACAAGGCATTCGTGTGGATCAAGGGGTCTTGGTAAGTCTTTCAATTGGGAACAGTTATAAAGATTTATTATGGTGTGATATTATTCCTATGGATACTTGTCATATTTTGTTGGGAAGGCCATGGTTGTTTGATAGAAGTGTCATACATAATGGGAGAGCCAACAATTATACTCTCACCCTCAATCGAAAGAAGATCACTTTGACGCCTCTACCACCGTCTTCTAACCCTCGGCCTAAGGAGGATGAAAACAACATTGTAACGATTATGAAGGAGGAATATCATGGGTATGAAGAGCATAAGGGTCTTGTTCTTGCAAACTTGGAGGAAAGCTAAACAAGCAACCATCCAATTCAAGAAAACAAGCACCCAAGAGATATCAACTTGAATCTTATGGTTGAAGTGCCAAGGATTCAAAGAAGTCAAGAGGCTTTATTCATCAATTCAAGAATGGATCGTTTCACACTAGATGATGAAGGCAAAATTGTAGACTTTGAAGTTGTGAAGTTACATGGAATTCCTATATCCATGATGGAGTATCGAGAATCAAAGTCCAATAATGTCTATGGGTTATTTTGGAAGAAGTTGAAGAAGTTTTGTAAAGGAGTCTATGATGACTTCAAAGCCTTTAAGAATAAAGAGTTGATGCTTCAAAGTTTGAGGACAAACTTTTTGTCAACCGGGGGAGTATGATGTAGATTTGGTCCCAAATATACATCATGGGACCCAAATACTCAAGTACATGGAAAGGGAGCTTCATTCCCTCAAGTCTCCCTCTCGTTTGAATGGTTTCAACAAGGGCAGTTCGGTAATTTGCTCCATATCACAAGATCCGTGAAGGTGTTGTGGAAGTCATCCAAGTCCCAAATGAT
This sequence comes from Portulaca oleracea, assembly GCA_029582165.1. Lineage (NCBI taxonomy): Eukaryota > Viridiplantae > Streptophyta > Magnoliopsida > Caryophyllales > Portulacaceae > Portulaca > Portulaca oleracea. The sequence goes on along the minus strand of CM055885.1, from coordinate 6,787,690 downwards.
CTATATCCAAGGAGCTTCACAATGGCTTTTAAATCTTGGAATTTGGACACGGACTGAGCAAGTTATCTTAGTTTTAAACTAGCATATGTACATTTGTTTCTTTATGATTTCACATTTGTTTGTAATTATCTAAGCTAGTTTCCCTTCATTTCTTGATGTATCACACGCCTAAGGGGGCCTCCAACTAGTATAAATAGACCCCTTAGGGTGCCTTGTAATCTCATTCAATCATAATACAAAATTCAATCTAACACATGATGTTGTTGTTTCTCTCTAGCTTTTGCTAGCCCCTTTCGTTTCTCTTGAGGGACATCGAAGATATCATCTTCTTCTAGCCTAAGGTGGCGTCCTTGGTGGTGAAAGGAAGAGATTCAATCTTTCTTGAAGGTGGTGTGCCTATATCCTCCAAGATTGTTCAAGTGCCATTCATATCATTCAAATCATTCCATTCGTTCATTCATCCAATTCCAACGTCAATCATCATCCATCTTTGTTTGATCTTTCAAGTGTTGATCAACATAGATTCATCCAAGCATCAATCGTCCATCATCTTTTGGTAACATTCATCCATTCTATTCGTTTTTCCATCATCATTCATCTTTTCGTTTGGTTCTTTTGAACTTTGAGATTGAAATATTCTCATCTTGTTCTTAAAGATCCTAAACTTGTTTGTACTGTGATTATCCCTTGGTCCATTATACATCAAAATTGGTATCAGAGCTTAGGAGTTTGATTCTCTTAGTTCTTGAACCATCTTTTTGCAATCTTTCCATCACAAATCTATCCCCCACCATCTCCCACATAGACGCTTCACATTAGCTCCACAAAGAACCCATAGCCCAAACACAATCAAACCAAACACCATCCCACCTCTCGTCCCTTACGTGCTAACCCACAACCATGAGTTTCTTGTGATCTTTTTGTTTCAGGATTGGTTCTAATGGCTGGTCCAAGTTCTCCTACGAAGTCTCCCACAACGTTTCAAGAAGATGTTGAGTTGATGAAACAAAAGATCGCTTATCTCTCCGATCAATTGAAGAGATACATGTACCTTCAACATAGGGTGAACCGTGAGGATGAATCACGAGGATCACCAAGTGAAGATGAGGAAGAAGACGTCCAAAGTGGAAGGCGTGGACGTCCAAGAAGGGAGGAAACATTCGACTTCAAAGTGGAAATCCCCGAATTTAATGGTAATCTTAATCCGGAAGTCTTCTTAGATTGGATGCAAACTGTTGAACGTGTTTTTGATCTTAAGGAGGTCAATGACGAGAAGAAAGTGAAGAATATAGCTCTTAAGTTGCGAAAACATGCGTCCATTTGGTGGACTAATTTGCAAAAGAAGCGGGAAGCTAAAGGAAAGGACAAGGTGCGTTCGTGGGATAAGATGAAGAAGAAGCTTCAAGAGAAGTTCTTACCACCTAGCTACCTACGTGACAACTACTAGAATCTACAAAAGTTGGTCCAAGGAGGAAGAAGCGTAGAGGAGTACACCAAAGAATTTGAGCATTTGCTTTGGAGGTGTGATCTTAAAGAGGACGAGCCACAAACTTTGGTACGTTCTCTTTTTGGTCTTAATGATTGGATTAGACACGTTGTTGAGTCGCAACCATACAAAACCTTGGATGAAATGACTTCTTTACCCCTTAAAGTTGAAAGACAATTGCGAAATAAGGGTAAAGAAGTCTTGAACAAATACCAAACTCCACAAGAATCATCCTACCCTACACACCCATGCACGCCAAAGAGGAATGTGTAGAGGAGCCGGATGATGGAGAGTTACTTGTAGTAGGAAGGGCCTTGAATGTAGCTCATGTGCCGAATGACCAAGTACAAAGGGAGGCTATCTTTCGCTCTCGTTGTACCATCAAAGGAAAAGTATGCTCATTGATCATAGATGGAGGAAGTTGCACCAATGCCGCCTCTACAACAATAGTCAAGAAGTTGCAAATGGAGATTAGTCCTCATCCCACACCTTACACTATACAATGGCTAAGCCTAGGACAAGGCATTCGTGTGGATCAACGGGTCTTGGTAAGTCTTTCAATTGGGATTAGTTATAAAGATTTATTATGGTGTGATATTATTCCTATGGATACTTGTCATATTTTGTTGGGAAGGCCATGGTTGTTTGATAGAAGTGTCATACATAATGGGAGAGCCAACAATTATACTCTCACCCTAAATCGAAAGAAGATCACTTTGACGCCTCGACCACCGTCTTCTTACCCTCGTTCTAAGGAGGATGAAAACAACATTGTAACGATTATGAAGGAGGAATATCATGGGTATGAAGAGCATAAGGGTCTTGTTCTTGCAAACTTGGAGGAAAGCTAAACAAGCAACCATCCAATTCAAGAAAACAAGCACCCAAGAGATATCAACTTGAATCTTATGGTTGAAGTGCCAAGGATTCAAAGAAGTCAAGAGGCTTTATTCATCAATTCAAGAATGGATCGTTTCACACTAGATGATGAAGGCAAAATTGTAGACTTTGAAGTTGTGAAGTTACATGGAATTCCTATATCCATGATGGAGTATCGAGAATCAAAGTCCAATAATGTCTATGGGTTATTTTGGAAGAAGTTGAAGAAGTTTTGTAAAGGAGTCTATGATGACTTCAAAGCCTTTAAGAATAAAGAGTTGATGCTTCAAAGTTTGAGGACAAACTTTTTGTCAACCGGGGGAGTATGATGTAGATTTGGTCCCAAATATACATCATGGGACCCAAATACTCAAGTACATGGAAAGGGAGCTTCATTCCCTCAAGTCTCCCTCTCGTTTGAATGGTTTCAACAAGGGCAGTTCGGTAATTTGCTCCATATCACAAGATCCGTGAAGGTGTTGTGGAAGTCATCCAAGTACCAAATGATCTATATCCAAGGAGCTTCCCAATGGCTTTAAAATCTTGGAATTTTGACAAGGAATGAGCAAGTTATCTTAGTTTTAAACTAGCATATGTATATTTGTTTCTTTATGATGTCACATTTGTTTGTAATGATCAAAGCTAGTTTCCCTTCATTTCTTGATGCATCACACGCCTAAGAGGGCCTCCAACTAGTATAAATAGACCCCTTAGGATGCCTTGTAATCTCATTCAATCATAATACAAAATTCAATCTAACACATGATGTTGTTGTTTCTCTCTAGCTTTTGCTAGCCCCTTTCGTTTCTCTTGAGGGACATCGAAGATATCATCTTCTTCTAGCCTAGGGTGGCGTCCTTGGTGGTGAAAGGAAGAGATTCAATCTTTCTTGAAGGTGGTGTGCCTATATCCTCCAAGATTGTTCAAGTGCCATTCATATCATTCAAATCATTCCATTCGTTCATTCATCCAATTCCAACGTCAATCATCATCCATCTTTGTTTGATCTTTCAAGTGTTGATCAACATAGATTCATCCAAGCATCAATCGTCCATCATCATCTTTTGGTAACATTCATCCATTCTATTCGTTTTTCCATCATCATTCATCTTTTCGTTTGGTTCTTTTGAACTTTGAGATTGAAATATTCTCATCTTGTTCTTAAAGATCCTAAACTTGTGTGTACTGTGATTATCCCTTGGTCCATTATACATCAAAATTGGTATCAGAGCTTAGGAGTTTGATTCTCTTAGTTCTTGAACCATCTTTTTGCAATCTTTCCATCACAAATCCATCCCCCACCATCTCCCACATAGACGCTTCCCATTAGCTCCACAAAGAACCCATAGCCCAAACACCATCAAACCAAACACCATCCCACCTCTCGTCCCTTACGTGCTAACCCACAACCATGAGTTTCTTGTGATCTTTTTGTTTCAGGATTGGTTCTAATGGCTGGTCCAAGTTCTCCTACGAAGTCTCCCACAACGTTTCAAGAAGATGTTGAGTTGATGAAACAAAAGATCGCTTATCTCTCCGATCAATTGAAGAGATACATGTACCTTCAACATAGGGTGAACCGTGAGGATGAATCACGAGGATCACCAAGTGAAGATGAGGAAGAAGACGTCCAAAGTGGAAGGCGTGGACGTCCAAGAAGGGAGGAAAGATTCCACTTCAAAGTGGAAATCCCCGAATTTAATGGTAATCTTAATCCGGAAGTCTTCTTAGATTGGATGCAAACTGTTGAACGTGTTTTTGATCTTAAGGAGGTCAATGACGAGAAGAAAGTGAAGTATATAGCTCTTAAGTTGCGAAAACATGCGTCCATTTGGTGGACTAATTTGCAAAAGAAGCGGGAAGCTAAAGGAAAGGACAAGGTGCGTTCGTGGGATAAGATGAAGAAGAAGCTTCAAGAGAAGTTCTTACCACCTAGCTACCTACGTGACAACTACTAGAATCTACAAAAGTTGGTCCAAGGAGGAAGAAGCGTAGAGGAGTACACCAAAGAATTTGAGCATTTGCTTTGGAGGTGTGATCTTAAAGAGGACGAGCCACAAACTTTGGTACGTTCTCTTTTTGGTCTTAATGATTGGATTAGACACGTTGTTGAGTTGCAACCATACAAAACCTTGGATGAAATGACTTCTTTACCCCTTAAAGTTGAAAGACAATGGCGAAATAAGGGTAAAGAAGTCTTGAACAAATACCAAACTCCACAAGAATCATCCAACCCTACACACCCATGCACGCCAAAGAGGAATGTGTAGAGGAGCCGGATGATGTAGAGTTACTTGTAGTAGGAAGGGCCTTGAATGTAGCTCATGTGCCGAATGACCAAGTACAAAGGGAGGCTATCTTTCGCTCTCGTTGTACCATCAAAGGAAAAGTATGCTCATTGATCATAGATGGAGGAAGTTGCACCAATGCCGCCTCTACAACAATAGTCAAGAAGTTGCAAATGGAGATTAGTCCTCATCCCACACCTTACACTATACAATGGCTAAGCCTAGGACAAGGCATTCGTGTGGATCAACGGGTCTTGGTAAGTCTTTCAATTGGGATTAGTTATAAAGATTTATTATGGTGTGATATTATTCCTATGGATACTTGTCATATTTTTTGGGAAGGCCATGGTTGTTTGATAGAAGTGTCATACATAATGGGAGAGCCAACAATTATACTCTCACCCTAAATCGAAAGAAGATCACTTTGACGCCTCGACCACCGTCTTCTAACCCTCGTTCTAAGGAGGATGAAAACAACATTGTAACGATTATGAAGGAGGAATATCATGGGTATGAAGAGCATAAGGGTCTTGTTCTTGCAAACTTGGAGGAAAGCTAAACAAGCAACCATCCAATTCAAGAAAACAAGCACCCAAGAGATATCAACTTGAATCTTATGGTTGAAGTGCCAAGGATTCAAAGAAGTCAAGAGGCTTTATTCATCAATTCAAGAATGGAACGTTTCACACTAGATGATGAAGGCAAAATTGTAGACTTTGAAGTTGTGAAGTTACATGGAATTCCTATATCCATGATGGAGTATCGAGAATCAACGTCCAATAATGTCTATGGGTTATTTTGGAAGAAGTTGAAGAAGTTTTGTAAAGGAGTCTATGATGACTTCAAAGCCTTTAAGAATAAAGAGTTGATGCTTCAAAGTTTGAGGACAAACTTTTTGTCAACCGGGGGAGTATGATGTAGATTTGGTCCCAAATATACATCATGGGACCCAAATACTCAAGTACATGGAAAGGGAGCTTCATTCCCTCAAGTCTCCCTCTCGTTTGAATGGTTTCAACAAGGGCAGTTCGGTAATTTGCTCCATATCACAAGATCCGTGAAGGTGTTGTGGAAGTCATCCAAGTATTAAATGATCTATATCCAAGGAGCTTCCCAATGGCTTTAAAATCTTGGAATTTTGACAAGGAATGAGCAAGTTATCTTAGTTTTAAACTAGCATATGTATATTTGTTTCTTTATGATGTCACATTTGTTTGTAATGATCAAAGCTAGTTTCCCTTCATTTCTTGATGCATCACACGCCTAAGAGGGCCTCCAACTAGTATAAATAGTCCCCTTAGGATGCCTTGTAATCTCATTCAATCATAATACAAAATTCAATCTAACACATGATGTTGTTGTTTCTCTCTAGCTTTTGCTAGCCCCTTTCGTTTCTCTTGAGGGACATCGAAGATATCATCTTCTTCTAGCCTAGGGTGGCGTCCTTGGTGGTGAAAGGAAGAGATTCAATCTTTCTTGAAGGTGGTGTGCCTATATCCTCCAAGATTGTTCAAGTGCCATTCATATCATTCAAATCATTCCATTCGTTCATTCATCCAATTCCAACGTCAATCATCATCCATCTTTGTTTGATCTTTCAAGTGTTGATCAACATAGATTCATCCAAGCATCAATCGTCCATCATCATCTTTTGGTAACATTCATCCATTCTATTCGTTTTTCCATCATCATTCATCTTTTCGTTTGGTTCTTTTGAACTTTGAGATTGAAATATTCTCATCTTGTTCTTAAAGATCCTAAACTTGTGTGTACTGTGATTATCCCTTGGTCCATTATACATCAAAATTGGTATCAGAGCTTAGGAGTTTGATTCTCTTAGTTCTTGAACCATCTTTTTGCAATCTTTCCATCACAAATCCATCCCCCACCATCTCCCACATAGACGCTTCCCATTAGCTCCACAAAGAACCCATAGCCCAAACACAATCAAACCAAACACCATCCCACCTCTCGTCCCTTACGTGCTAACCCACAACCATGAGTTTCTTGTGATCTTTTTGTTTCAGGATTGGTTCTAATGGCTGGTCCTAGTTCTCCTACGAAGTCTCCCACAACGTTTCAAGAAGATGTTGAGTTGATGAAACAAAAGATCGCTTATCTCTCCGATCAATTGAAGAGATACATGTACCTTCAACATAGGGTGAACCGTGAGGATGAATCACGAGGATCACCAAGTGAAGATGAGGAAGAAGACGTCCAAAGTGGAAGGCGTGGACGTCCAAGAAGGGAGGAAAGATTCGACTTCAAAGTGGAAATCCCCGAATTTAATGGTAATCTTAATCCGGAAGTCTTCTTAGATTGGATGCAAACTGTTGAACGTGTTTTTGATCTTAAGGAGGTCAATGACGAGAAGAAAGTGAAGTATATAGCTCTTAAGTTGCGAAAACATGCGTCCATTTGGTGGACTAATTTGCAAAAGAAGCGGGAAGCTAAAGGAAAGGACAAGGTGCGTTCGTGGGATAAGATGAAGAAGAAGCTTCAAGAGAAGTTCTTACCACCTAGCTACCTACGTGACAACTACTAGAATCTACAAAAGTTGGTCCAAGGAGGAAGAAGCGTAGAGGAGTACACCAAAGAATTTGAGCATTTGCTTTGGAGGTGTGATCTTAAAGAGGACGAGCCACAAACTTTGGTACGTTCTCTTTTTGGTCTTAATGATTGGATTAGACACGTTGTTGAGTTGCAACCATACTTGGATGAAATGACTTCTTTACCCCTTAAAGTTGAAAGACAATGGCGAAATAAGGGTAAAGAAGTCTTGAACAAATACCAAACTCCACAAGAATCATCCTACCCTACACACCCATGCACGCCAAAGAGGAATGTGTAGAGGAGCCAGATGATGGAGAGTTACTTGTAGTAGGAAGGGCCTTGAATGTAGCTCATGTGCCGAATGACCAAGTACAAAGGGAGGCTATCTTTCGCTCTCGTTGTACCATCAAAGGACAAGTATGCTCATTGATCACATAGATGGAGGAAGTTGCACCAATGCCGCCTCTACAACAATAGTCAAGAAGTTGCAAATGGAGATTAGTCCTCATCCCACACCTTACACTATACAATGGCTAAGCCTAGGACAAGGCATTCGTGTGGATCAACGGGTCTTGGTAAGTCTTTCAATTGGGAACAGTTATAAAGATTTATTATGGTGTGATATTATTCCTATGGATACTTGTCATATTTTGTTGGGAAGGCCATGGTTGTTTGATAGAAGTGTCATACATAATGGGAGAGCCAACAATTATACTCTCACCCTCAATCGAAAGAAGATCACTTTGACGCCTCTACCACCGTCTTCTAACCCTCGTTCTAAGGAGGATGAAAACAACATTGTAACGATTATGAAGGAGGAATATCATGGGTATGAAGAGCATAAGGGTCTTGTTCTTGCAAACTTGGAGGAAAGCTAAACAAGCAACCATCCAATTCAAGAAAACAAGCACCCAAAAGATATCAACTTGAATCTTATGGTTGAAGTGCCAAGGATTCAAAGAAGTCAAGAGGCTTTATTCATCAATTCAAGAATGGATCGTTTCACACTAGATGATGAAGGCAAAATTGTAGACTTTGAAGTTGTGAAGTTACATGGAATTCCTATATCCATGATGGAGTATCGAGAATCAAAGTCCAATAATGTCTTTGGGTTATTTTGGAAGAAGTTGAAGAAGTTTTGTAAAGGAGTATATGATGAATTCAAAGCCTTTAAGAATAAAGAGTTGATGCTTCAAAGTTTGAGGACAAACTTTTTGTCAACCGGGGGAGTATGATGTAGATTTGGTCCCAAATATACATCATGGGACCCAAATACTCAAGTACATGGAAAGGGAGCTTCATTACCTCAAGTCTCCCTCTCATTTGAATGGTTTCAACAAGGGCAGTTCGGTAATTTGCTCCATATCACAAGATCCGTGAAGGTGTTGTGGAAGTCATCCAAGTACCAAATGATCTATATCCAAGGAGCTTCACAATGGCTTTTAAATCTTGGAATTTGGACAAGGAATGAGCAAGTTATCTTAGTTTTAAACTAGCATATGTACATTTGTTTCTTTATGATGTCACATTTGTTTGTAATGATCTAAGCTAGTTTCCCTTCATTTCTTGATGTATCACACGCCTAAGGGGGCCTCCAACTAGTATAAATAGACCCCTTAGGGTGCCTTGTAATCTCATTCAATCATAATACAAAATTCAATCTAACACATGATGTTGTTGTTTCTCTCTAGCTTTTGCTAGCCCCTTTCGTTTCTCTTGAGGGACATCGAAGATATCATCTTCTTCTAGCCTAGGGTGGCGTCCTTGGTGGTGAAAGGAAGAGATTCAATCTTTCTTGAAGGTGGTGTGCCTATATCCTCCAAGATTGTTCAAGTGCCATTCATATCATTCAAATCATTCCATTCGTTCATTCATCCAATTCCAACGTCAATCATCATCCATCTTTGTTTGATCTTTCAAGTGTTGATCAACATAGATTCATCCAAGCATCAATCGTCCATCATCATCTTTTGGTAACATTCATCCATTCTATTCGTTTTTCCATCATCATTCATCTTTTCGTTTGGTTCTTTTGAACTTTGAGATTGAAATATTCTCATCTTGTTCTTAAAGATCCTAAACTTGTGTGTACTGTGATTATCCCTTGGTCCATTATACATCAAAATTGGTATCAGAGCTTTGGAGTTTGATTCTCTTAGTTCTTGAACCATCTTTTTGCAATCTTTCCATCACAAATCCATCCCCCACCATCTCCCACATAGACGCTTCCCATTAGCTCCACAAAGAACCCATAGCCCAAACACAATCAAACCAAACACCATCCCACCTCTCGTCCCTTATGTGCTAACCCACAACCATGAGTTTCTTGTGATCTTTTTGTTTCAAGATTGGTTCTAATGGCTGGTCCAAGTTCTCCTACGAAGTCTCCCACAACGTTTCAAGAAGATTATGAGTTGATGAAACAAAAGATCGCTTATCTCTCCGATCAATTGAAGAGATACATGTACCTTCAACATAGGGTGAACCGTGAGGATGAATCACGAGGATCACCAAGTGAAGATGAGGAAGAAGACGTCCAAAGTGGAAGGCGTGGACGTCCAAGAAGGGAGGAAAGATTCGACTTCAAAGTAGAAATCCCCGAATTTAATGGTAATCTTAATCCGGAAGTCTTCTTAGATTGGATGCAAACTGTTGAACGTGTTTTTGATCTTAAGGAGGTCAATGACGAGAAGAAAGTGAAGTATATAGCTCTTAAGTTGCGAAAACATGCGTCCATTTGGTGGACTAATTTGCAAAAGAAGCGGGAAGCTAAAGGAAAGGACAAGGTGCGTTCGTGGGATAAGATGAAGAAGAAGCTTCAAGAGAAGTTCTTACCACCTAGCTACCTACGTGACAACTACTACAATCTACAAAAGTTGGTCTAAGGAGGAAGAAGCGTAGAGGAGTACACCAAAGAATTTGAGCATTTGCTTTGGAGGTGTGATCTTAAAGAGGACGAGCCACAAACTTTGGTACGTTCTCTTTTTGGTCTTAATGATTGGATTAGACACGTTGTTGAGTTGCAACCATACAAAACCTTGGATGAAATGACTTCTTTACCCCTTAAAGTTGAAAAGCAAAGGAGAAATAAGGGTAAAGAAGTCTTGATCAAATACCAAACTCCACAAGAATCATCCTACCCTACACACCCATACACGCCACAACAAAAACCCACATTCCCCACAAAACAATCATACACAAAAGCACCACAAAATCAACCCCCATCCATTCCCAAACCCCACGCCCAAGAACAAAAACCCTTAGCCCTGAGAAGGTGTTTTCGATGCCAAGGTTTAAGACATTATGCTTCGGAGTGCCCAAACAAGACGGTAGTATCTTTGTTGGAATATCAAAGTGCTTCGTATGTAGAACCGGAGTGTCATGAAAATGAGAGTGAAGAGGAAGTAGGAGTTAACGTGAATGAGGAAGAAAATGTCGAAGAGGAATGTGTAAAGGAGCTGGATGATGGAGAGTTGCCTGTAGTAGGAAGGGCCTTGAATGTAGCTCATGTGCCGAATGACCAAGTACAAAGGGAGGCTATCTTTCGCTCTAGTTGTACCATCAAAAGAAAAGTATGCTCATTGATCATAGATGGAGGAAGATGCAACAATGCCGCCTCTACAACAATGGTCAAGCAGTTGCAAATGGAGATTATTCCTCATCCCACACCTTACACTATACAATGGCTAAGCCTAGGACAAGGCATTCGTGTGGATCAACGGGTCTTGGTAAGTCTTTCAATTGGGAAGAGTTATAAAGATTCATTATGGTGTGATATTATTGCTATGGATACTTGTCATATTTTGTTGGGAAGGCCATGGTTGTTTGATAGAAGTGTCATACATAATGGGAGGCCCAACAATTATACTCTCACCCTCAATCGAAAGAAGATCACTTTGACACCTCTACCACCATCTTCTAACCCTCGGCCTAAGGAGGATGAAAACAACATTGTAACGATTATGAAGGAGGAATATCATGGGTATGAAGAGCATAAAGGTCTTGTTCATGCAAACTTGGAGAAAAGCAAACTAAGCAACATTCCGATTTTGAATTGTCAAATGAAACGTATCTTCCATGTGCACCCAAGAGATATCAACTTGAATCTTATGGTTGAAGTGCCAAGGATTCAAAGAAGTCAAGAGGCTTTATTCATCAATTCAAGAATGGATCGTTTCATACTAGATGATGAAGGCAAAATTGTAGACTTTGAAGTTGTGAAGTTACATAGAATTCCTATATCCATGATGGAGTATCGAGAATCAAAGTCCAATAATGTCTATGGGTTATTTTGGAAGAAGTTGAAGAAGCTTTGTAAAGGAGTCTATGATGACTTTAAAGCCTTTAAGAAGAAAGAGTTGATGCTTCAAAGTTTGAGGACAAACTTTTTTTCTACCGGGGGAGTATGATGTAGATTTGGTCCCAAATATACATCATGGGACCCAAATACTCAAGTACATGGAAAGGGAGCTTCATTCCCTCAAGTCTCTCCCTCGTTTGAATGGTTTCAACAAGGACAGTTCGGTAATTTGCTCCATATCACAAGATCCGTGAAGATGTTGTGGAAGTCATCCAAGTACCAAATGATCTACATCCAAGGAGCTTCACAAGGAATGAGCAAGTTATCTTTGTTTTAAACTAGCTTATGTATATTTGTTTCTTTATGATGTCACATTTGTTTGTAATGATGTAAGCTAGTTTTCCTTCATTTCTTGATGTATCACATGCCTAAGGGGGCCTCCAACTAGTATAAATAGACCCCTTAGGGTGCCTTGTAATCTCATTCAATCATAATACAAAATTCAATCTAACACATGATGTTGTTGTTTCTCTCTAGCTTTTGCTAGCCCCTTTCGTTTCTCTTGAGGGACATCGAAGATATCATCTTCTTCTAGCCTAGGGTGGCGTCCTTGGTGGTGAAAGGAAGAGATTCAATCTTTCTTGAAGGTGGTGTGCCTATATCCTCCAAGATTGTTCAAGTGCCATTCATATCATTCAAATCATTCCATTCGTTCATTCATCCAATTCCAACGTCAATCATCATCCATCTTTGTTTGATCTTTCAAGTGTTGATCAACATAGATTCATCCAAGCATCAATCGTCCATCATCATCTTTTGGTAACATTCATCCATTCTATTCGTTTTTCCATCTTCATTCATCTTTTCGTTTGGTTCTTTTGAACCTTGAGATTGAAAGATTCTAAACTTGTCTGTAATGTGATCATCCCTTGGAGGGAGTTTAGCTGGACATTTTGGAATTAAAAAGACATTGTTGATGTTGAAAGAGCACTACAGTTGGCCAAAGACGAGGAAAGATGTGGAGCATCTGTTGAAGAGGTGCAATGTCTGTCAATTGGCAAAGTCCCATAGCCTACCTCAAGGCTTGTACACACCATTGCCAGTTCCCAACAGCCCTTGGGAAGATGTCAACCTTGATTTTATTGTGGTTTTGCCAAGAACTCAGAGAGGGAAGGATTCAATCATGGTGGTGGTTGATAGATTCTCAAAGATAGCACATTTCATACCATGCCACACCACTTTTGATGACACAAGAGTTGCTGAATTATTCTTCCAGAAGATTGTCAGGTTACATGGAGTGTAAAAAACAATGGTGTCTCCGACCAAGTTTTTGAGCCATTTCTGGGTTACTTTATGGAAGAAATTGGGCACCCAGCTCAAGTATAGCACCACTTGCCATCCATAGACTGATGGACAGATAGAGGTCACTAATAGAACACTTGGAGTCCTATTGAGAGCACTGATCCATAAAAATAAAGCAGGATCGGATACTCTTTTGCCCCATGCTGAATTTGCTTACAACAAAGCACCATCCAAGGCCACAGGCTACTATCCATTCCAAGTAGTCTATGGTAAAAATCCAATTTCCCCTTTGGATTTAGTTCTACTTACTACTTCTGTCAAATTTAGTTGTGAAGCAGGTAAAAGAGCAGATCAAATTAAGGAGCTTCATCAGCAAGTGAAGGAGAAAATTGCCAAGTATACTGAACAGGTGTCTACTTGAGCAAAAAAGCGTAGGAAGAAGGTGACTTTCCAGCTAGGAGATCTAGTTTGGATCCACTTAAGGAAGGATAGGTTCCCCAGCAAGAGAAAAGGCAAGCTATTGCCAAGAGCAAATGACCCCTTTGAAGTGCTTGAAAAAATTGGAGATAATGCCTATAGGTTGGACCTATCTGAAGAGTATGGAGGCTCAGCAACATTCAATGTATATAGGAGACCTTCGACCAAACTATTCAACAGATGAAGACCTTCCAAGTTTGAGGACAAACTTTCCTCAACCTGGGGAGGATGGTGGAGACCATCAAGCAGAACAATCAACAGCAGCAGCTCCATCTGCAAAGGAGGCATCCAAGGGATCTTCACTAGCAATTGCAGCAGCAGCACAAGGAGGAGTTCTTTTTGTTTCACACAACTCAACAGCTAGGTAAGCCTTTCCAGCAGAAACAGCAGGCTTCCAAATCCCAGCATAGACAGCAGGCTTCTTAATAGTCCAAACATCCAGCAGGAGGTTTTCAGCATCACCAGCAGCCACCACTCCACCAGTAGCATCCATCCAGGCTTGCTACACACTTATAAAGCAAGTCCTGGCATCTACAAAATTTCACCACCAAAGAAGTGGTCATTCGCACCAACTTCAGCCCCAAAGAACAATGTCCAAACAAATTGACTTTCTTAATGTCATATCTATTGATTGAGGAAGATTCAGGTAAGGTTTCCTAGGCGTTTTTTGTTCTTTGTCATGCCATTTTCAAGTCCAAGCGAAGTCCCAGCATGATCGAGCATGGCACAGAAAGATTCAGAAGTTAGAACAGACAATCTCAGCAGGGTTGTTTTATCAGTTTTTCCAGAACCCCAGTTCTTGGGCTATATGTCCTGATTTCTGTCTTTAGGGGTTGTTTTGGTCTTTCCAGCATAATATTAACCTGTTGAGATTATTTCCAGGTTATTAGTTGCGCGGGAATTACCTCAGTAACATTAAGTTTAACCCCCTTAGATAGGAAAGCTTCCCATTGGCTCATTTTGCCACTCTTTGGCAAAATGGTCCAATCAGGTTTTAGTTAGCTTTTCTCTTTTCTTTTCTAAGCAAATGTAATCCGGATCATAATAGATAGCTTAGGATGTAATCATATTTTTTTGTTTTAAGCTTTGTAAGTTAGAGTTAGATCAGGGAGATTAGACAGAAGTATATGCTTAAGCAATTGCTAATCAAACTATTAGTTGTCTTTATATTCCGAAGTTTTCCATCTATGAAAGGCATCTCAGTGTTCATTCAATAGTATTCTCGAGTGTCTTAGTACCTCTGAAAGTTTGTGAGTGTCCTACAACTCTCAATGTTGGTTCAATCAGTTCCTGTCACTAGACATTGGCAAAATCCAGCAAGTGAAAGCTGAGCTTGATAATCCATGCTTTGGTGTGTCTTTAGAGGCATGTATGTGAGAGTCCATTGCCCTTGATTGCAGCTGAAGGTGTGTCTGTAACAGTTGTAAGCAAGCCTATCTTTTATGTTCTGTCTTGGGTTGTCTTCTATTCCAGCTAATTGCTTTCAAACAGTTCTTATGTTTTAAGCATTCAGCTGTGTGTATAGAGTTGTATTGTGTATTCTAGTTCAATACTCTGATCTTTGTGAGCTAGCATACATCATCGGTTACTTCTGTCTCAGTTAGCTAACCCTAAGGCTAGTCAAACAAACTTTCACAAAGCTCTCAATCTCGCCAATTCTCTCCTCTCTCCCTATTTACGTCAACCATCCCTCTCTCTCTCTCCCCCACAACAAACTCCCAAGAAACCCTCTCTGTCTTCCAACTAATTCCCTACTTTCTAGCAATCATCCTCCTCTCCCACTCTCAAAGGCCTCACGCCAAAAGATACTTCTCCTCTCCTCTCTCTCACGTCAACCCGTCTCAATCACTTCCAAGATTCCATCTTTCATACTCCCATAAAAGACCTCACGTCAGAAATAGCCTTCCACAGATCCTGGTTATTCACGTGATCCACCCTTCTCTCTTCCATAATCACGTGAAGCATCCCATATACTGATGTGTTGCACGTGCCATTGATGTGTAATCCGATCAAGATCAAATCTTTGATCACCATTATACATCAGAGGTTTAGACTTAGTTAGTATAAATAGCTAGGCTTGTAGTCTTCCAAACGCATCCAACCTTGAATTATGAATATATCCAAGCTTTTAGCTTACCCCTTGAGTGTTACGTGAGAACCTCGTTGATCTCATCAGTTAGATAAACCCTAAGGCTTGTCAAATCCCTCTCAAAACCCTTCCCCGACTCACGTCACTCTCTCTTCTCTCCCTCAACCTCACGCCAACTCTATCTCTTCCAAATCAACGTGTCTGTCCCTCTTTTCTCTGAAAGCTCTCTCAAATCAAACCTCCCTCCGACAAAGGCCTCACTGCAATTTCCAAATAGCTACCCTAATCTCGTCTATCTCCCTCTCCCAAACTCCACAAAGATTCCATCTTTCCCAAACCCTAAACCATATTCCCTCACAAATCATTCAGATCTCTCAAAGATCCAACCTTTCTCACGTAAACCATCCTTCCCTTTGCCCAATTTACGTGAAGTGTCCCATATTCAGATTGGTTGCACGTCACTCCTATGATATGTAATTGATCAATCTATTCTTTGATCCCATTATACAACAGGTATATGTATTAGCTCTACCGCAATGGCTTACTTATCTATCATACAACCAAGGTCGACCAAAAGCAAATGAATGCATCCATTAGCAAAACGTCACACCAGACCTCATCCTTATATGATTGATCAATTGAAAAACTCACAAGGAATCTAGCAGAAATTTGGATATCTTTCCCTGAGCTGAGCCACTAAATAGTGTAAGGAGCTAGGTGGGGCATGGTTGCCAGGTTTAGTTTCTTCACTGCTTACAATCATAGTGCACACCTTCCCTCCAATGGTACTGATGTATTTCAGCCCACGCCTGAAATAAATCAGACTAGCCTAGGTCTCACTTTTGGGGACCCTAGATTCATGGAAGGAGATGGAGGCTCACATAGCCTTGGGCTCGCCTTTGGAGACCCAAGATTCATGGAGAATGATGAAAATGCATCGATGTTCTTCACACCAAGCCCAACTAAAGAGGCCCAACATCACTTCCTCTCTAATGATGGAAAGCCAGCCACGCCAAGCCTAGTAAAGAAAAACCGATTCAACTACAAATGGGCTATAGAGGAATGATCTAGTGTGGAAGTCCAAAGGCCTATCCATATGGTGTGGCTAACTGTCCAAGAGGTTGTCATAATGTCCTAGAGGAGGTCCAAGTCCATGTGATGTACATTTGGAGGCTAAAGTACATCAAGTAAGTCATCAAGAAGGAATTCAAGCTTCTATTAAAGACAAGATTAAGTCATTATTATCAAATCATACGATGACTGACATGAATGGCTATATGGGATTACTTTATTCTATATCTGAAGATCTATGAATCTATGGAAGATGAAGTCTAAGAGTGAAATTAAGATCTTTGGAATATCTTTCTTATGGTTTTTCAATCGTAAGATTTGGAGTAGAATTGAGCAAGTTATCATTGTTTCTTTATAGTTAAGTACATAGTTGTCTTATGTAATAGTTTGTGATGTTTATCTATGTAGTGACTGATGTAAACTTGTAATATTTGTTTCTTGATGAGAGGGACATGCCTAAGGGGTCCTATAATCACTATAAATAGACCCTTTAGGAGCCTCTTGTCACACACATTATTCAATATCAATCAAATACAAATCAAAACACAATATGTTGTTTTCTCTCTAGTTTCAAAACTAGAATTGTAGTTCTCTTGAGGGAGGAATACACCCATCTCTACTTCGATTCTAGGGTTGGAATCCTTAGAAGGTGAAAGGTAGAATTTGAGGAATCATTGGATTGGTGTGCCTATATCTCCATTGAAGAATCCAAAAGCCATTATCAATCGTTCAATCTATCTTGTTAGTGAGTTTCAGACTTTGTTCGTTTGATCTTTTCTTTTACATCTACATTGTTTCATTCATAATATCATTCGTTTATAAGCCCAAACAACCAGAAACGTACGCTTCCATACATCCATTCTTACATTCAAACATTTATTCATAAAGAACCACTTAAAGATCCTAGCCTTGTTGTGTGATTTGATCATTTTGATCGTATCATTCATAAAAATTGGTACCAGAGCCTAGGAGATTGATTCTCGTGGTTCTTGTTACCATCTTTTCACAATCTTTCCCCTACATCTCCATCACATAAAACACGTCCCCCACAAAACTCCACAAAGAACCCCAAAACCAAACACATTCCCTCACCAAACCATAGCCAAACGTAAACCCCCCGTGTCTCCAACACCCAAAACCCCAAAACCGTAGTCTTGAAGGATCTTTCTTGCCAAGATTGATTCTAAATGGTTAGTACAAGTTCTCCAACGAAGTCACCCACGAATTCCCAAGAGGATGTGGAAGGAATGAAGCAAAAGATCGCTTATCTCACCGACCAATTAAAGAAGTATATGCTTCTTCAACATAGAGAGATACATGATGATTCTTATGTTGGGAATCCCCATAAGGACGAAGAGGACATACAAAGTGAAAGAAGTAGACGTCCAAGAAGGGAGGATAGGTTTGACTTCAAGGTGGAAATACCGGACTTTGAAGGGAGTCTTGATCCGGAGGTTTTCTTGGATTGGATGCAAACCGTGGAAAGAGTCTTTGATCTCAAAGACGTGAATGATGATAAGAAGGTCAAGTATGTTGCCTTGAAATTACGAAAGCATGCAAGCATTTGGTGGACAAACTTACAAAAGTAGCGAGAAGCTAAAGGAAAGGATAAGGTACGTTCATGGGATAAGATGAAGAAGAATCTTCAAGAGAAGTTCTTACCACCTAGCTACCTACATGACAACTACTAAAAACTTCAAAAGTTGATCCAAGGAGGAAAAAGCGTAGAGGAGTACACCAAGGAATTCGAGCATTTGCTTTGGAGGTGTGACCTTAAAGAGGACGAGCCACAAACTTTGGTACGCTATCTTATTGGTCTTGATGATTGGATTAGACATATTGTTGAGTTGCAACCATATAAAACTTTGGATGAATTGAGTTCTTTATCACCCAAAGTTGAACGGCAAAGGAGAAATAAGGGTAAAGAAGTCTTGAACAAGTACCAAACTCCACAAAAATCAACCTACCCTACACGGCCATTCCCTACACAACAAAGACCATCCATATCTTCCAAATCACCCTACATCAAAAGCAGCACAAATCAGCCGCAAACCACCCCCAAACCCACTATCTCTGAACCAAGAACACTTTCCCCAAGGAGATGTTTTTGTTGCCAAGGTTTAGGACACTATGCTTCGGAGTGTCCTAACAAGAGGGTAGTATCTTTGGTTGAATACCAAACATCATTATATGTTCAACCAGAAGGAAATAATGATGTATATGAGGAATAAAATGAGGAAAATAATGTAGAAGAAGAGGAGTATATAGAAGAACCGGATGATGGACAGTTACTTGTTGTAAGAAGAGCCTTGAATGTAACTCATGTCCCGAATGACCAAGTACAAAGGGAAGCTATCTTTCACTCTCGTTGTACCGTCAAAGGAAAAGTATGCTCATTAATCATAGATGGAGGAAGTTGCACCAATGTCGCCTCTACAACAATGGTCAAGAAGTTGCAATTAGAGGTTAGCCCTCATCCCACACCTTACACTATACAATGGCTAAGCCAAGGCCAAGGCATTTGTGTGGACCAAAGAGTCTTGGTAAGTTTTTCAATCGGCAAGAATTATAAAGATTCATTATGGTCTGATATTATTCCTATGGATGCTTGTCATATTTTGTTGGGAAGACCATGGTTATTTGATAGGAGTGTCATACATGATGAGAGAGCCAACACTTACACTCTCACCATTAATCGAAAGAAGATTACTTTGACACCTCTAGCACCGTCTTCTATATCTCGGCCTAAGGAGAATGAAAGCAATATTGTGACGTTTATGAAGGCAGAATATCATGAATATGAGGAGCATAAGAGTCTTATTCTTGCAAACTTGGAGGAAAGCAAAACGCCACCAAGCAACTATCCATTCTTGAATCCCCTTTTGGAATGATTCTCTCATATGTTCCCTAAGGAGATGCCTCATGGGTTACCACCAAAACGAGAGATTCAACACAAAGTAGAACTTGTCCCAGGATCTATGCTACCAAACAAGTCGGCCTATAGAATGAATCCAACGGATACAAATGAAGTGCATGGAGGATCTATTGCTGGTCATTTTGGAATAGAGAAAACAAATCATACAATAAAAGAACATTAATTCTGTCCAAGAATGATCAAAGATATCGAGCATATGATCAAGCGTTATAACACGTGCAATCTTTCTAAAGCTCATGCTTTACCTCAAGGATTATATACGCCATTGCCTATACCTCAAGGTTCATGGGAAGATGTAAGCTTGGATTTTGAGGTTGGGTTGCCAAGAACTCAAAGAGGTAAAGATTCTATTATGGTAGTTGTTGATCGATTCTCAAAGATAGCACACTTTATAGCTTGCCATACTACATATGATGCGGCGGTGAAAGTAGCAAATCTATATTTTCAATTATTTGTGAAGTTTCATGGAATTCCTAAATCTATGGTTATTGATCGTGATTCAAAGTTCCTAAGTCACTTTTGGTTGACCTTATGGAAGAAATCGGGAACTATGTTCAAGTTTCGTACGGCTTGCCACCCACAAATAGATGGACAAATTGAGTTCACTAATAGGACCTTAGGTACATTACTAAGGTCATTGGTGAACAAAGACAAGAAGGGTTGGGATAATCTTCTATGTCATGCTGAATTCGCATTCAATCATGCACCAAGCAAAGCGACGACATATTCACCCTTTCAAATTGTCTATAGGAAGAATCCAATTACACCTATGGATTTGACGCCTCTAACTACTTTTATGAAGTTCAGTTTTGAAGCAAGTAAACGAGTAGAAGAGATTAAGAAGCTACATAGTGAAGTAAGGGAGAAGATTACCAAGTATACTCAAGAAGTTGCAAGCAAAGTGAACAAGGGAAGGAAACGAGTTTTTTTTTGAACCTGGAGATCTAGTATGGATACATTTGAAGAAAGAGAGGTTTCCTTTAAGAAGAGAGGGTAAACTTGTTCCTAGAGGAGATGGACCATGTGAAGTATTGGAGAGGATTGGAGATAATGCTTATAAGTTGAAGTTAGGAGATAAATATGAAGGAAGTACTACTTTCATTGTAAGTGATTTAAAACCTTACTATGGTAAAAAAGATGAGTTATGTAGTTTGAGGACAAACTCTTCTAAACTAGGGGGGAATGATGTACATTTGGAGGCTAAAGTACATCAAGGAAGTAATCAAGAAGGAATTCAAGCTTCTATTGAAGAAGAGATTAAGTCATTATTATCAAATCATACGATGAATGACATCAATGGCTATATGGAATTACTTTGTTCAATATCTCAAGATCTATGAATCTATGGAAGACGAAGTCTGAGAGTCAAATAAAGATCTTTGGAATATCTTTCTTATAGTGTCGTCAACATCGCCGCCGGGCCGCCGCCGACACCGCCGGGCCGTGGACGGGTCGCCGCGCCAACGACATCGTGGTTGACATCGCCGCCGCCGCCGCCGATAATGTCGCAGTCGCCGACAACACCGCCACTCACATCGCCACAATGTCGCCGACATCGCCGCCGACATTATCGCCGGCCGCCTTCGACATCGCCGCTAGCCGCCGCCGACGGTCGCCGGATATCGCCGCTGCCGCCGCCGCCGATTTACACCGCCGCTAACATCGTCGGAGTGTCGTCGACACTGTCGCTAGCTATTGTCGACGATCGATCGCCGCCGATAACATCGCCGCAGCGGTTGTCGACATCGCCGGGCCGCCGACGCAACACCGCCGCCGACATGTCGCAGTTGTCGCCGACATCGCCGCCGCCGCCGATGGCATCGCTGGCTGCCAACGACACCCTCCATTGTCGCATTGTCGCCGACATCGCCCTCGGCCGCATCGACGACGTTGGTCGCGCATTTACACCGCCACGATATCGCCATAGTGTCGCCGACATCGCCGCTCCGACGACACCGCCGTCGTAGTGTCGCCGATAATGTCGCCGCCGCCGACGATACCGCCGCAATGTCGCCGACATCGCCGACATTGTCATGGCCGCCGCCGACATCATCGCCGCTAGCCGCCATCGACGGGGTCGCCGTTGCCGCCGACACCGCCGCCGATCGCCGCCGACGGTAGTAGTTCGCTGATGACACCGCCGCAGACATCGCCGCAGCGTCGCCGACATCGCCGGGCCGTTGTCGACCGGTCGGCCGCCGATAACATAGTCGCTGATACTTTCGCAGTGTTGTCGACACTGTCGCTAGCTGTCGCTGACACTATCGTAGTGTCATTGACATTGTCGCTGACACTGTCGCAATGTCGTCGACGGCGTCGCTGGCTGCAAATGACACAGTCGCTGACACTGTCGCATTGTCGTCGACACTGTCGCTGGATATCATCGACGACGTCGTTGGCTGCCGACGACACTGTCGCAGTGTCGTCGACACTGTCGCTGTCTGCCGACCACATTGTCGCTGACACCGTCGCAGTGTTGTCCACAATGTCGCTGGCAGCAAACAACACTATCGCTGACGTTATCGCTGTGTCGTCGACACTATCGCTGGTTGTCGTCGACGGTGTCGCTCAACACCGACGACACGGTCACCGGGTCGCCGGCGGGGTCGCCGCGTCGACGACATTGTCGCCGACATCGCCGCCGATCGCCTCGACATCGCTTGTCCGCTTCGTGACTAATGTATAATGGGATCAAAGATTGTATCTTGATAAATTACACATCAAGGGAGTCGTGCAACCAATCTCAACATGGGAGGCTTCAAGTGAACTAGGGCAAAAGGTAGGGTGCTTTGTGAGAGAAAGATGGAGTCTTTGAGAGAGTGGAGAGACTTGAGATGGAATATGAATTAGGGATGGAGATAGATGAGATCTTTGTGGAGTTTGAGAGAAGAGAGAAGGACGAAAACAAGGAGGCTTTTGAAAGTGACGTGAGGTCTTTGTGGAGGGAAGGATTACTTGAGAGAGATTTGAGAGAAGAGAAGGGATGGACGTGGATTTGAGGAAGAGATAAGGACGGCGTGAGCTAGGGAAGAGGGAGAGAATATTGAAGGAATGCATGAGAGTATGAGCTATTATGGAAGAAATTTGGCGTGAGGCCTTTAAGAGAGTGAGAGAGAAATTGATGATTTGAGAGAGTAGGGTTTGAGAAAGATATGGGAGGGACGTTTGAGAGAGGGGGAAGAGAGAGAATTAGGGTTTGGAATTTATCTCAACTATATTGATAGAGAGATAAAGAAGTAATTATCTTAACTCTGTTGACAGAAAGATAAGAACGGATAGATCTAGGTTTCTAACTTGAATCCACAAGAAAGACAACCTAGGGCTAACTTGATCTAGACCACAACCTAGGATCAAGCTCTTCCTAACCACTTGGGTGCCATACCAAGATACAATAGAAGAAAGGGGTGAGGTTTATCCAAACTCTCGAGAGAAAGCTAAAAGCTTAACTAATTTCATAATTCAAAGTTGGGTGCCTTTGAGAGGCTACAAGCCTAGCTATTTATACTACTAAAGTCCTAAACCTCCTAGGACTCTCAAGATTGGCGTGCAAGCCATCTTCTCCTACTAGGACTCTATTACTTGGCATGCAAGCCAAGGACTC
Organism: Portulaca oleracea; assembly: GCA_029582165.1. Classification (NCBI taxonomy): domain Eukaryota; kingdom Viridiplantae; phylum Streptophyta; class Magnoliopsida; order Caryophyllales; family Portulacaceae; genus Portulaca; species Portulaca oleracea. Next base: position 6,764,709 of record CM055885.1, on the reverse strand, counting down.
CTAATACTAGACGCCATCTACTCCATCTCCTCCTTGGATTAGGACTCCTTATCCTAAAGGGAGTTGGTTACAAGAGATAATAATCCTTTTAGAACTTGGCTTTCCTAATCCAAGATGGATTAGTTACAAAATAAGCCAACCTTATCTAGGACTACAAAGCTTGGCGCCTAATCTAGCACACCACACGCCTATCACACACACACACACACACACCTTCTAGATCATTCTAGAACATTCTAGACTATTCTAGATTAATCTAGACTCCTGCGACTTGGTGTCCAAGTTTATATATATTACTTGGCACCTCACACAACTGGAAATGTAAATAAAACCTTAGAAATGTAAAGAAATACATCAAAAGGCCAGAACTGTGAACTTCTTCTTGAAATGGTTAGAAATGTGAAATTCATCTCAAAATGATCCAAAATGTGAACTTTATTTTGAAATGGTCCTGTGAAGTTCAACTTGGGCTTTGTACTTGGCCCTTTAGTTATGGACTTGGACTTGCCATGGATAGGTTTCCATCATCTTCCATGAATCTTCGGTCTCCAAAAGCAAGCCCATGGCTATGTGAGCCTCCATCTCTTTCTATGAACCTATGGTCCCCAAAGGTGAGACCTAGGTTGAGCAGTTCTCCATCATGGGCCTCCTTTGATGTATTTGGCGAGGGCCAAAATACATCATTCCCCCCTTGTTGGAAAAAGTTTGTCCTCAAACTTAATGGGAGGAATGAGACCTCTTTGTTGGTTGAGCGGGGCTGGCCTCCATTATCTTCCATGAATCTAGGATCACCAAACCTTTTCATGTACTGAATTTTGGGGCGGCCCTCTTGAGATAGGACAAGTTGAACTGCTCCAACATCAACTCCAGAAACATCACACTCAACCCTCTTATCAAAGTTTGGTAGGGTTATGACCGGTGTGGTGCAGAGTTTATCCTTGATGAACACTTGGTGGGTAGTGGGGCTCCATGAAAACTCCTGGGATTTCCATTGCTCGGTCATAGGAGATAAAGTAATATTGAAATTTTTCACAAACCTCCAATGGAAAGAGGCCAAGCCGGGGAAGCTTTGATCATCATGAGTTCTAATTGGAGTAGACCACTCCTTGATAGCTTTGAATCTTTCTTCATCAAACTTGAACACTTCAGGCGAAAGAGCATACCCAAGAGAGACTATGTTGTTGATGAAGTCGCCATACTTGGGTAGATTTTGATGCTGATCCACGTGAGCTAAGGTCCCCAAATCAGATTGGAGATGAAAGATGTGACCTTTCAGACTCTTGTTATTCACAAGTATATCACCCAAGTAGATAACAATACACTTGGTAATAAGGGGCATCAAAACCTGATTCAACAATCTCATAACAGTAAAGAGAGTGTTAGTTAGACCACGAGGTGTGACTAACCATTCATAGAGTTCTTCTTTGGTTTTGATAGCAGTGTCCCCTTCTTGAATTCGAGTCCGTCAGTACCCACTTCTTAGATTAACCTTGGAGATGACTTGGGTACCAAATAGCTCGTTCACTTGATCTTCACTTCTAGGAAACCTGTACTTGGTAGTAACCTTGTTGGTGCACAGACTTTGGCTTCCTTCCTTTGGGACCCAAAGGGTAGGGATGGCGCATGGACTGAGACTTTCCCTAATCATATCCTTTGCTTGAAGATCTTCATCTTGCCCTTGAACCTCTTGGATGTCACTAGGGTTCAAGTGATATATTGGCTCGTTGTGCACGGCAGACCTAGGAACATGATCGGTTTTCTGATGGATGTCACACTGAGGGGGCAATTCAGATGGCTTCTCTTTTGGGAATACATGAGGAAGTTGTTCCAAAAGAGGGGTGACGAGAGGGTAGCCTTTCGTGGGTTTTTCGTGGCTAGGGTTCTTGTTGGTAGGCTCTTTGTGGCTAGGGTTTGTGTTTGGATCTAAGGGAGTGATCTCCTTATGCTCACTAAACTCAGGGCATTTAGTGGTCATAGAAGTGATGGGGTTTGGATCATCTTCCTTAGGTGGAGACGGTTGGGTTATTTGAAGTGGAGTTAGGGTTATTCTCTTGTTGTTCATCACAAGAGTGTAGGTATTAGCTCTTCCGTTGTGCATCACACTCCTGTCAAATAACCATGGTCTTCCAAGTAGAATATGACTAGCATCCATAGGCAAAACATGACACCATAAAGATTCTTTAAGGGTCCGTTTGGACCTAGGAAAATAGGATGGGAAAAAAGTCTCGTGGAAAAAAAATTAGGAGGATAAAATTTTTGGGGTAAAGTAAATTTCTTTCACTTGTTTGGTTTAAGTAAATTTTGAAGGAAAAAAATTGATTTTCTATTCAATTTTCTTTTCCTTGTTTGGTTTGAGGAAACATACATGGAAAATAAAATTTGCAAAAAAACTTGTAAATATCAAGTTTCATTTTTTTAGATCATATGATGTGATTTGGGAGAGAAAAAGAGACTTAGAGAGAGAGAGAGAGAAAAGAGAATTAGAGAGAGTGATAGAGAGAGATAAAAGAGAGTTAGAGAGAGAGAGAGAAGAGAGAGTTAGAGATAGAGAGAGAGAGAGAGAGAGAGAGAGAGAGAGAAGAGAGAGAGAGAGACAGTTAGAGAGAAAGAGAGAGAGCGAGAGAGAGAACGTTAGAGACAGAGAGAGAGAGACAAAGAGAGAAGAAAGAGAAGAGATTTAGAGAGAAAGAAGAGAGAGTGCATGACAGAAAGAGGGAAGAGAGTTAGAGCTAGAGAGAGAGAGAGAGAGAGAGAGAGAGAGAGAAGAGAGACAAAGAGAGAGAGAGCGAGAGAAGAGAGAAGAGAGTTAGAGAGAGAGAGAGAGAGAGAGAGAGATAGAGAGTGAGAGAGAGAGAGGAGAGAGTTAGAGAGAGAGAGAGAGAGAGAGAGAGAGAGAGAGAGAAACGAGTTAGAGAGAGAGAGAGAGACGAGTTAGAGAGAGGATGAAAAGAAAGGTTGGCTTTGATCCAAAATTTTTCTCCCAACTTTCCTTTCTTTTTTTAAGGGAAATTTTTTTATTCATTGTTGCTCCAAATTTTCCATGCAATTTTCCAACTATTTTTTTTCCATTACTTTTTCTTCAATCCAAACAAAGGAAAGATTTTCATTTTCCAAAATAATTTTTTTTCCATGCTGTTTTCCAAGGTCCAAACGGACCCTAAAGGATTTGCCAATGGAAAAGCTTACCAAACATCTTTGAGTCACTTGTAGATCTTCACCCTGATTGAGCAACTGGATGGTGTAGGGCTTAGGATGGAGACTCGTTTCCAGCTGAAGTTTGTCCACCATAGTAGTTGATGCCACATTGGTGTTGCTTCCACCATCAATGATCAACGAACAAACTTTTCCCTTGATTGTGCAACGAGAATGAAAGATGGCCTCTCGTTGTTGTTGATCTTCAGAAACAATTGAGTTACTAAGAACACTCCTCATAAGGAACATCTCGTGAGCCATGGTAATGGACGGTTTGGGTTTTTGTCATTCAGGTATGAAGGGGGATTGTTTTTGGGCTTACTTGAGAGAGTTTTGAGAGAAGATAAGGGATGGACGGGGATTTGAGGAAGAGATGAGGATGGTGTGAGCTAGGCATGAGGGAGAGAATGATTGAATGAATGCATGAGAGTATGAGAGATTATGGAAGAGATTTGGCATCAGGCCTTTGAGAGAGTGAGAGAGAAATTGATGATTTGAGAGAGTAGGGTTTGAGAAAGATATGGGAGGGACGTTTGAGAGAGGGGGAAGAGAGTGAATTAGGGTTTGGAATTTATCTCAACTATATTGATAGAGAGATAAAGAAATAATTATCTTAACTGTATTGACAGAAAGATAAGAACGGATAGATCTAGGTTTCTAACTTGAATCCACAAGAAAGACAACTTAGGGCTAACTTGATCTAGAACGCAACCTAGGATCATGCTCTTCCTAACCACTTGGGTGCCATACCAAGATACAATAGAGGAAAGGGGAGAGGTTTATCCAAACTATCGAGAGAAAGCTAAAAGCTTAACTGATTTCATAATTCAAAGTTGGGTGCCTTTGAGAGGCTACAAGCCTAGCTATTTATACTACTAAAGTCCTAAACCTCCTAGGACTCTCAAGATTGGCGTGCAAGCCATCTTCTCCTACTAGGACTCTATTACTTGGCACGCAAGCCAAGGACTCCTAATACTAGACGCCATCTACTCCATCTCCTCCTTGGATTAGGACTCCTTATCCTAAAGGGAGTTGGTTACAAGAGATAATAATCTTTTTAGAACTTTTCTTTCCTAATCCAAGATGGATTAGTTACAAAATAAGCCAACCTTATCTAGGACTACAAAGCTTGGCGCCTAATCTAGCACACCACACGCCTATCACACACACACACACACACACCTTCTAGATCATTCTAGAATATTCTAGACTATTCTCGATTAATCTAGACTCCTGCGACTTGGTGTCCAAGTTTATATATATTACTTGGCACCTCACACAACTGGAAATGTAAATAAAACCTTAGAAATGTAAAGAAATACATCAAAAGGCCAGAACTGTGAACTTCTTCTTGAAATGGTTAGAAATGTGAAATTCATCTCAAAATGATCAAAAATGTGAACTTTATTTTGAAATGGTCCTGTGAAGTTCAACTTGGGCTTTGTACTTGGCCCTTTAGTTGTGGACTTGGACTTGCCATGGATAGGTTTCCATCATCTTCCATGAATCTTGGGTCTCCAAAAGCAAGCCCATGGCTATGTGAGCCTCCATCTCCTTCTATGAACCTATGGTCCCCAAAGGTGAGACCTAGGTTGAGCAGTTCTCCATCATGGGCCTCCTTTGATGTATTTGGCGAGGGCCAAAATACATCATTCCCCCCTTGTTGGAAAAAGTTTGTCCTCAAACTTAATGGGAGGAATGAGACCTCTTTGTTGGTTGAGCGGGGCTGGCCTCCATTATCTTCCATGAATCTAGGATCACCAAACCTTTTCATGTACTGAATTTTGGGGCGGCCCTCTTGAGATAGGACAAGTTGAACTGCTCCAACATCAACTCCAGAAACATCACACTCAACCCTCTTATCAAATTTTGGTAGGGTTATGACCGGTGTGGTGCAGAGTTTATCCTTGATGAACACTTGGTGGGTAGTGGGGCTCCATGAAAACTCCTGGGATTTCCATAGCTCGGTCATAGGAGATAAAGTAATATTGAAATTTTTCACAAACCTCCTATGGAAAGAGGCCAAGCCGGGGAAGCTTTGATCATCATGAGTTCTAATTGGAGTAGACCACTCCTTGATAGCTTTGAAGCTTTCTTCATCAAACTTGAACACTTCAGGCGAAAGAGCATAGCCAAGAGAGACTATGTTGTTGATGAAGTCGCCATACTTGGGTAGATTTTGATGCTGATCCACGTGAGCTAAGGTCCCCAAATCAGATTGGAGATGAAAGATGTGACCTTTCTCACTCTTGTTATTCACAAGTATATCACCCAAGTAGATAACAATACACTTGGTAATAAGGGGCATCAAAACCTGATTCAACAATCTCATAACAGTAAAGAGAGTGTTTGTTAGACCACGAGGTGTGACTAACCATTCATAGAGTTCTTCTTTGGTTTTGATAGCAGTGTCCCCTTCTTGAATTCGAGTCTGGTTGTACCCACTTCTTAGATTAACCTTGGAGATGACTTGGGTACCAAATAGCTCGTTCACTTGATCTTCACTTCTAGGAAACCTGTACATGGTAGTAACCTTGTTGGTGCACAGACTTTGGCTTCCTTCCTTTGGGACCCAAAGGGTAAGGATGGCGCATGGACTGAGACTTTCCCTAATCATATCCTTTGCTTGAAGATCTTCATCTTGCCCTTGAACCTCTTGGATGTCACTAGGGTTCATGTGATATATTGGCTCGTTGTGGACGGCAGACCTAGGAACATGATCGGTTTTCTGATGGATGTCACACTGAGGGGGCAATTCAGATGGCTTCTCTTTTGGGAATACATGAGGAAGTTGTTCCAAAAGAGGGGTGACGAGAGGGTAGCCTTTCGTGGGTTTTTCGTGGCTAGGGTTCTCGTTGGTAGGCTCTTTGTTGCTAGGGTTTGTGTTTGGATCTAAGGGAGTGATCTCCTTATGCTCACTAAACTCAGGGCATTTAGTGGTCATAGAAGTGATGGGGTTTGGATCATCTTCCTTAGGTGGAGACGGTTGGGTTATTTGAAGTGGAGTTAGGGTTATTCTCTTGTTGTTCATCACAAGAGTGTAGGTATTAGCTCTTCCGTTGTGCATCACACTCCTGTCAAATAACCATGGTCTTCCAAGTAGAATATGACTAGCATCCATAGGCAAAACATGACACCATAAAGATTCTTTAAGGGTCCGTTTGGACCTAGGAAAATAGGATGGGAAAAAAGTCTCGTGGAAAAAAAATTAGGAGGATAAAATTTTTGGGGTAAAGTAAATTTCTTTCACTTGTTTGGTTTAAGTAAATTTTGAAGGAAAAAAATTGATTTTCTATTCAATTTTCTTTTCCTTGTTTGTTTGAGGAAACATACATGGAAAATAAAATTTGCAAAAAAACTTGTAAATATCAAGTTTCATTTTTTTAGATCATATGATGTGATTTGGGAGAGAAAAAGAGACTTAGAGAGAGAGAGAGAGAAAAGAGAATTAGAGAGAGTGATAGAGAGAGATAAAAGAGTGTTAGAGAGAGAGAGAGAAGAGAGAGTTAGAGATAGAGAGAGAGAGAGAGAGAGAAGAGAGAGAGAGCGATAGTTAGAGAGAAAGAGAGAGAGAAGAGAGAGAGAACGTTAGAGAGAGAGAGAGAGAGAGACAGAGAGAGAAGAAAGAGAAGAGACTTAGAGAGAAAGAAGAGAGAGTGCATGACAGAAAGAGGGAAGAGAGTTAGAGCTAGAGAGAGAGAGAGAGAGAGAGAGAGAGAAGAGAGACAAAGAGAGAGAGAGCGAGAGAAGAGAGAAGAGAGTTAGAGAGAAAGAGAGAGAGAGAGAAAGAGAGTGAGAGAGAGAGAGGAGAGAGTTAGAGAGAGAGAGAGACAGAGAGAGAGAGAAACGAGTTAGAGAGAGAGAGAGAGAGAGAGAGAGACGAGTTAGAGAGAGGATGAAAAGAAAGGTTGGCTTTGATCCAAAATTTTTCTCCCAACTTTCCTTTCTTTTTTTAAGGGAAATTTTTTTATTCATTGTTGCTCCAAATTTTCCATGCAATTTTCCAACTATTTTTTTTCCATTCCTTTTTCTTCAATCCAAACAAAGGAAAGATTTTCATTTTCGAAAATAATTTTTTTTCCATGCTGTTTTCCAAGGTCCAAACGGACCCTAAAGGATTTGCCAATGGAAAAGCTTACCAAACATCTTTCAGTCACTTGTAGATCTTCACCCTGATTGAGCAACTGGATGGTGTAGGGCTTAGGATGGGGACTCGTTTCCAGCTGAAGTTTGTCCACCATAGTAGTTGATGCCACATTGGTGTTGCTTCCACCATCAATGATCAACGAACAAACTTTTCCCTTGATTGTGCAACGAGATTGAAAGATGGCCTCTCGTTGTTGTTGATCTTCAGAAACAATTGAGTTACTAAGAACACTCCTCATAAGGAACATCTCGTGAGCCATGGTAATGGACGGTTTGGGTTTTTGTCATTCAGGTATGCAGGGGGATTGTGTTTGGGCTGTTTTGTGGGGCTAGGGTTGCACTCGAAACAACCTATAGCTCTGATACCAAAATTATGATGTATAATGGGATCAAAGATTGTATCTTGATCAATTACACATCAAGGAAGTCTTGCAACCAATCTCAACATGGGAGGCTTCAAGTGAATTAGGGCAAAAGGTAGGGTGCTTTGTGAGAGAAAGATGGAGTCTTTGAGAGAGCGGAGAGACTTTAGATGGAACATGAATTAGGGATGGAGAAAGATGAGATCTTTGTGGAGTTTGAGAGAAGAGAGAAGGACGAAAACAAGGAGGCTTTTAAAAGTGACGTGAGGTCTTTGTGGAGGGAGGGATTACTTGAGAGAGTTTTGAGAGAAGATAAGGGATGGACGGGGATTTGAGGAAGAGATGAGGATGGCGTGAGCTAGGGATGAGGGAGAGAATGATTGAATGAATGCATGAGAGTATGAGAGATTATGGAAGAGATTTGGCATCAGGCCTTTGAGAGAGTGAGAGAGAAATTGATGATTTGAGAGAGTAGGGTTTGAGAAAGATATGGGAGGGACGTTTGAGAGAGGGGGAAGAGAGTGAATTAGGGTTTGGAATTTATCTCAACTATATTGATAGAGAGATAAAGAAATAATTATCTTAACTGTATTGACAGAAAGATAAGAATGGATAGATCTAGGTTTCTAACTTGAATCCACAAGAAAGACAACTTAGGGCTAACTTGATCTAGACCGCAACCTAGGATCATGCTCTTCCTAACCACTTGGGTGCCATACCAAGATACAATAGAGGAAAGGGGTGAGGTTTATCCAAACTCTCGAGAGAAAGCTAAAAGCTTAACTGATTTCATAATTCAAAGTTGGGTGCCTTTGAGAGGCTACAAGCCTAGCTATTTATACTACTAAAGTCCTAAACCTGCTAGGACTCTCAAGATTGGCGTGCAAGCCATCTTCTCCTACTAGGACTCTATTACTTGCCATGCAAGCGAAGGACTCCTAATACTAGACGCCATCTACTCCATCTCCTCCTTGGATTAGGACTCCTTATCCTAAAGGGAGTTGGTTACAAGAGATAATAATCCTTTTAGAACTTGGCTTTCCTAATCCAAGATGGATTAGTTACAAAATAAGCCAACCTTATCTAGGACTACAAAGCTTGGCGCCTAATCTAGCACACCACACGCCTATCACACACACACACACACACACACCTTCTAGATCATTCTAGAACATTCTAGACTATTCTAGATTGATCTAGACTCCTGCGACTTGGTGTCCAAGTTTATATATATTACTTGGCACCTCACACAACTGGAAATGTAAATAAAACCTTAGAAATGTAAAGAAATACATCAAAAGGCCAGAACTGTGAACTTCTTCTTGAAATGGTTAGAAATGTGAAATTCATCTCAAAATGATCTAAAATGTGAACTTTATTTTGAAATGGTCCTGTGAAGTTCAACTTGGGCTTTGTACTTGGCCCTTTAGTTGTGGACTTGGACTTGCCATGGATAGGTTTCCATCATCTTCCATGAATCTTGGGTCTCCAAAAGCAAGCCCATGGCTATGTGAGCCTCCATCTCCTTCTATGAACCTATGGTCCCCAAAGGTGAGACCTAGGTTGAGCAGTTCTCCATCATGGGCCTCCTTTGATGTATTTGGCGAGGGCCAAAATACATCATTCCCCCCTTGTTGAAAAAAGTTTGTCCTCAAACTTAATGGGAGGAATGAGACCTCTTTGTTGGTTGAGCGGGGCTGGCCTCCATTATCTTCCATGAATCTAGGATAACCAAACCTTTTCATGTACTGAATTTTAGGGCGGCCCTCTTGAGATGGGACAAGTTGAACTGCTCCAACATCAACTCCAGAAACATCACACTCAACCCTCTTATCAAAGTTTGGTAGGGTTATGACCGGTGTGGGGCAGAGTTTATCCTTGATGAACACTTGGTGGGTAGTGGGGCTCCATGAAAGCTCCTGGGATTTCCATAGCTTGGTCATAGGAGATAAAGTAATATTGAAATTTTTCACAAACCTCCTATGGAAAGAGGCCAAGGCGGGGAAGCTTTGATCATCATGAGTTCTAATTGGAGTTGACCACTCCTTGATAGCTTTGAATCTTTCTTCATCAAACTTGAACACTTCAGGCGAAAGAGCATAGCCAAGAGAGACTATGTTGTTGATGAAGTCGCCATACTTGGGTAGATTTTGATGCTGATCCACGTGAGCTAAGGTCCCCAAATCAGATTGGAGATGAAAGATGTGACCTTTCTCACTCTTGTTATTCACAAGTATATCACCCAAGTAGATAACAATACACTTGGTAATAAGGGGCATCAAAACCTGATTCAACAATCTCATAACAGTAAAGAGAGTGTTAGTTAGACCACGAGGTGTGACTAACCATTCATAGAGTTCTTCTTTGGTTTTGATAGCAGTGTCCCCTTCTTGAATTCGAGTCTGGTTGTACCCACTTCTTAGATTAACCTTGGAGATGACTTGGGTACCAAATAGCTCGTTCACTTGATCTTCACTTCTAGGAAACCTGTACTTGGTAGTAACCTTGTTGGTGCAGCACTTTGGCTTCCTTCCTTTGGGACCCAAAGGGTAGGGATGGCGTGGACCGAGACTTTCCCTAATCATATCCTTTGCTTGAAGATCTTCATCTTGCCCTTGAACCTCTTGGATGTCACTAGGTTCATGTGATATATTGGCTCGCCGCGACGGCACCTAGGAACATGATCGGTTTTCGATGGATGTCACACCGAGGGGCAATTGGATGGCTTCTCTTTGGGAATACATGAGGAAGTTGTTCCAAAGAGGGGTGACGAGAGGGTAGCCTTTCGTGGGTTTTTCGTGGCTAGGGTTCTCGTTGGTAGGCTCTTTGTTGCTAGGGTTTGTGTTTGGATCTAAGGGAGTGATCTCCTTATGCTCACTAAACTCAGGGCATTTAGTGGTCATAGAAGTGATGGGGTTTGGATCATCTTCCTTAGGTGGAGACGGTTGGGTTATTTGAAGTGGAGTTAGGGTTATTCTCTTGTTGTTCATCACAAGAGTGTAGGTATTAGCTCTTCCGTTGTGCATCACACTCCTGTCAAATAACCATGGTCTTCCAAGTAGAATATGACTAGCATCCATAGGCAAAACATGACACCATAAAGATTCTTTAAGGGTCCGTTTGGACCTAGGAAAATAGGATGGGAAAAAAGTCTCGTGGAAAAAAAATTAGGAGGATAAAATTTTTGGGGTAAAGTAAATTTCTTTCACTTGTTTGGTTTAAGTAAATTTTGAAGGAAAAAAATTGATTTTCTATTCAATTTTCTTTTCCTTGTTTGGTTTGAGGAAACATACATGGAAAATAAAATTTGCAAAAAAACTTGTAAATATCAAGTTTCATTTTTTTAGATCATATGATGTGATTTGGGAGAGAAAAAGAGAGTTAGAGAGAGAGAGAGAGAGAGAGAGAGAGAGAGAGAAAAGAGAATTAGAGAGAGTGATAGAGAGAGATAAAAGAGAGTTAGAGAGAGAGAGAGAGAGAGAGAGAGAGAGAAGAGAGAGTTAGAGAGAGAGAGAGAGAGAGAGAGAGAGAGAGAGAGAAGAGAGAGAGAGAGAGAGTTAGAGAGAAAGAGAGAGAGCGAGAGAGAGAACGTTAGAGAGAGACAGAGAGAGAAGAAAGAGAAGAGATTTAGAGAGAAAGAAGAGAGAGTGCATGACAGAAAGAGGGAAGAGAGTTAGAGAGAGAGAGAGAGAGAGTGAGAGAGAGAGAGAGAGAGAGAGAGAGAGAGCGAGAGAAGAGAGAAGAGAGTTAGAGAGAGAGAGAGAGAGAGAGAGAGAGGAGAGAGTTAGAGAGAGAGAGAGAGAGAGAAAGAGAAACGAGTTAGAGAGAGAGAGAGAGAGAGACGAGTTAGAGAGAGGATGAAAAGAAAGGTTGGCTTTGATCCAAATTTTTTCTCCCAACTTTCCTTTCTTTTTTTAAGGGAAATTTTTTTATTCATTGTTGCTCCAAATTTTCCATGCAATTTTCCAACTATTTTTTTTCCATTCCTTTTTCTTCAATCCAAACAAAGGAAAGATTTTCATTTTCCAAAATAATTTTTTTTCCATGCTGTTTTCCAAGGTCCAAACGGACCCTAAAGGATTTGCCAATGGAAAAGCTTACCAAACATCTTTGAGTCACTTGTAGATCTTCACCCTGATTGAGCAACTGGATGGTGTAGGGCTTAGGATGGGGACTCGTTTCCAGCTGAAGCTTGTCCACCATAGTAGTTGATGCCACATTGGTGTTGCTTCCACCATCAATGATCAACGAACAAACTTTTCCCTTGATTGTGCAACGAGATTGAAAGATGGCCTCTCGTTGTTGTTGATCTTCAGAAACAATTGAGTTACTAAGAACACTCCTCATAAGGAACATCTCGTGAGCCATGGTAATGGACGGTTTGGGTTTTTGTCATTCAGGTATGCAGGGGGATTGTGTTTGGGCTGTTTTGTGGGGCTAGGGTTGCACTCGAAACAACCTATAGCTCTGATACCAAAATTATGATGTATAATGGGATCAAAGATTGTATCTTGATCAATTACACATCAAGGGAGTCGTGCAACCAATCTCAACATGGGAGGCTTCAAGTGAACTAGGGCAAAAGGTAGGGTGCTTTGTGAGAGAAAGATGGAGTCTTTGAGAGAGTGGAGAGACTTTAGATGGAACATGAATTAGGGATGGAGAAAGATGAGATCTTTGTGGAGTTTGAGAGAAGAGAGAAGGACGAAAACAAGGAGGCTTTTAAAAGTGACGTGAGGTCTTTGTGGAGGGAGGGATTACTTGAGAGAGTTTTGAGAGAAGATAAGGGATGGACGGGGATTTGAGGAAGAGATGAGGATGGCGTGAGCTAGGGATGAGGGAGAGAATGATTGAATGAATGCATGAGAGTATGAGAGATTATGGAAGAGATTTGGCATCAGGCCTTTAAGAGAGTGAGAGAGAAATTGATGATTTGAGAGAGTAGGGTTTGAGAAAGATATGGGAGGGACGTTTGAGAGAGGGGGAAGAGAGTGAATTAGGGTTTGGAATTTATCTCAACTATATTGATAGAGAGATAAAGAAATAATTATCTTAATCAGATTGTGAGAAAGATAAGAACGGATAGATCTAGGTTTCTAACTTGAATCCACAAGAAAGACAACTTAGGGCTAACTTGATCTAGACCGCAACCTAGGATCATGCTCTTCCTAACCACTTGGGTGCCATACCAAGATACAATAGAGGAAAGGGGTGAGGTTTATCCAAACTCTCGAGAGAAAGCTAAAAGCTTAACTGATTTCATAATTCAAAGTTGGGTGCCTTTGAGAGGCTACAAGCCTAGCTATTTATACTACTAAAGTCCTAAACCTCCTAAGACTCTCAAGATTGGCGTGCAAGCCATCTTCTCCTATTAGGACTCTATTACTTGGCATGCAAGCCAAGGACTCCTAATACTAGACGCCATCTACTCCATCTCCTCCTTGGATTAGGACTCCTTACCCTAAGGGGAGTTGGTTACAAGAGATAATAATCCTTTTAGAACATGGCTTTCCTAATCAAAGATGGATTAGTTTCAAAATAAGCCAACCTTATCTAGGACTACAAAGCTTGGCCCCTAATCTAGCACACCACACGCCTATCACACACACACACACACACACACACACACACCTTCTAGATCATTCTAGAACATTCTAGACTATTCTAGATTAATCTAGACTCCTACCACTTGGTGTCCAAGTTTATATATATTACTTGGCACCTCACACAACTGGAAATGCAAATAAAACCTTAGAAATGTAAAGAAATACATCAAAAGGCCAAAACTGAGAACTTCTTCTTGAAATGGTTAGAAATGTGAAATTCATCTCAAAATGATTCAAAATATGATCTATATTTTGAAATGGTCCTGTGAAGTTCAACTTGGGCTTTGTACTTGGCCCTTTAGTTGTGGACTTGGACTTGCCATGGATAGGTTTCCATCATCTTCCATGAATCTTGGGTCTCCAAAAGCAAGCCCATGGCTATGTGAGCCTCCATCTCCTTTTATGAACCTATGGTCCCCAAAGGTGAGACCTAGGTTGAGCAGTTCTCCATCATGGGCCTCCTTTGATGTATTTGGCGTGGGCCAAAATACATCATCGACACTGTCGGTGGCTGTCGTCGACACCGTCGCAGTGTTGTCCACAATGTCACTGGCTGCCAACAACAATGTCGCTAGCTGCCAACGACAATGTCGCTGGCTGCCAACGACAATGTCGCTGACATTGTTGTAGTATCGTCGACACTGTCGCTAATACCCGCCGACATTGTCGTAGTGTCGCCGACACCGCCGGGCCGCCGCGACGTGTCGCCGGCCGCCGACGACACCGCGGGTCGACATCGCCGCAGCTGTCGCCGACACTATTGCCGGGCCGCCGCCGATGACATCGCCGCCGCCGCCGCCGACGGGTCGCCGATGTCGCCAACACTCGCCGGGCGCCGCCGACGGCCGTTGGTCGCCGACGACACCGTTGCCGACATCGCCGCAGCTGTCGCCGACATCGCCGCCGCTATTATCGACGGATCGCCGCCGCCGATAACATCGCCGCAGTTGTTGTCAACATCGCTGCCGACGACACCGCCGCCGACATCGCCGCAGCGGTCGCCGACATCGCCGTTGGTCGCCGCCGACGGCATCGCTGGCTGCCAACAACATGCCGGCCGACATCGCCGCATTGTCATCGACATCGCCCTCGGCCGCCATCGACGGCGCCGTTGGCTAAGGCGATTTACCGCCGATATCGCATAGTGTCGTCGACACTGTCGCTGGCTCCCGACGACATCGTCGCTAACACCGTCTGATGTATATTTGATGGCCATATACATCAAGGTCAATAAGGGAGACATCAAATACTCACCTATAAGGAAGAAGAGCTCAAGTCTCTTATATATCTCTCTACCTTGGAAGAAATGGACAAGTGTGATCGTGTACTTTGCTCCTTAACTCAAGAACCATAGAGTTATCATGGAAGACGTCCTAGAGTGGATTAATCTAGCTTAGTTCATTTGGCTCAAGAATCTTTAGATTTGGCTAAGAATTGAAGGAGTTATCATCATTTGTAATCTAGCTTAGTTCATTTGTTTCTTTATGATGTAACATTTTATTAGGATGATGTAAGCCCCAAGAGGCCTTAAATCTTGATTGTACACGCCTAATGGGGGGCATCATTAGTATAAGTACCCCTTTAAGGTGCCTTGTTGATGTATAATGGGATCAAAGATTTAATCTTGATCAATTACACATCAAGGGAGACGTGCAACCAATCTCAACATGGGAAGCTTCAAGTGAACTAGGGCAAAAGGTAGGATGCTTTGTGAGAGAAAGATGAAGTCTTTGAGAGAGTGGAGAGACTTGAGATGGAATATGAATTAGGGATGGAGAAAGATGAGATCTTTGTGGAGTTTGAGAGAAGAGAGAAGGACGAAAACAGGGAGGATTTTGAAAGTGACGTGAGATCTTTGTGGAGGGAGGGATTACTTGAGAGAGATTTGAGAGAAGAGAAGGGATGGACGTGGATTTGAGGAAGAGATGAGGATGGCGTGAGCTAGGGATGAGGGAGAGAGTGATTGAATGAAAGCATGAGAGTATGAGAGATTATGGAAGAGATTTGGCGTGAGGCCTTTAAGAGAGTGAGAGAGAAATTGATGATTTGAGAGAGTAGGGTTTGAGTGAGATATGGGGGGGACGTTTGAGAGAGGGGGAAGAGAGTGAATTAGTGTTTGGAATTTATCTCAACTATATTGATAGAGAGATAAAGAAGTAATTATCTTAACTGTATTGACAGAAAGATAAGAACGGATAGATATAGGTTTCTAACTTGAATCCACAAGAAAGACAACCTAGGGCTAACTTGATCTAGACCGCAACCTAGGATCAAGCTCTTCCTAACCACTAGGGTGCCATACCAAGATACAATAGTAGAAAGGGGTGAGGTTTATCCAAACTCTCGAGAGAAAGCTAAAAGCTTAACTGATTTCATAATTCAAAGTTGGGTGCCTTTGAGAGGCTACAAGCCTAGCTATTTATACTACTAAAGTCCTAAACCTCCTAGGACTCTCAAGATTGGCGTGCAAGCCATCTTCTCCTACTAGGACTCTATTACATGGCATGCAAGCCAAGGACTCCTAATACTAGACGCCATTGGCGTCTACTCCATCTCCTCCTTGGATAAGGACTCCTTATCCTAAGGGGAGTTGGTTACAAGAGATAATAATTCTTTTAGAACTTGGCTTTCCTAATCCAAGATGGATTAGTTACAAAATAAGCCAACCTTATCTAGGACTAAAAGCTTGGCACCTAATCTAGCACACCACACGCCTAACACACACACACACACACACACACACACCTTCTAGATCATTCTAGAACATTCTAGACTGATCTAGATTAATCTAGACTCCTACGACTTGGTGTCCAAGTTTATATATATTACTTGGCACCACACTCAATTGGAAATGTAAATAATACCTTAGAAATGTAAAGAAATACATCAAAAGGCCAAAACTGTGAACTTCTTCTTGAAATGGTTAGAAATGTGAAATTCATCTCAAAATGATTCAAAATATGATCTATATTTTGAAATGGTCCTGTGAAGTTCAACTTGGGCTTTGTACTTGGCCCTTTAGTTGTGGACTTGGACTTGCCATGGATAGGTTTCCATCATCTTCCATGAATCTTGGGTCTCCAAAAGCAAGCCCATGGCTATGTGAGCATCCATCTCCTTCTATGAACCTATGGTCCCCAAAGGTGAGACCTAGGTTGAGCAGTTCTCCATCATGGGCCTCCTTTGATGTATTTGGCGTGGGCCAAAATACATCCCTTGTAATTTCATTCAATTCAATTCAATACAAATAAAAAAACAAACACAACATGATGTTGTTTCTCTCTAGCTTTGCTAGTCTCTTTCGTTTCTCTTGAGGGAGTTTCGAAGCTATCTTCTACTTCTAGCCTTGGGTTGGAATCCCTTGGTGGTGATAGGTAGAATTGAAGAGCTCTTTGAGGTGGTGTGGCTGTATCCTCATTGATCCTTCAAACGCCAAAACTATCGTTCGTATATCTTCTTAGTTCGTTCATCATCATTCACCATTCTCACGTCAATCATCTTCAAGAAACATACAAACATTCATCAAGCATCAATTGTCCATCATCATCTTTTGGTAACATTCATTCATTCTTTTCGTTTCCATCATCATTTTAGCCATTTCGTTGGGTTCTTATCTTGTTCTTAAAGATCCTAATCTTTTGTGTAATGTGATCATCCCTTGATCCATTATACATCCCCGTCGCAGTGTCGTCGACAATGTCGCTGGCTGTCGACGACACTGTCGCAATGTCGTCGACATCGCCATCGGCCGCCGCCGACACCGCCGCTAGCCGCCGCCCACGGGTCCTCGCGCCGCTGACTCGCCGCCGGCCGCTTCGACGGCCGTAGCCGGGCCGCCGACGACGCCGCCGCCGACATCGCCGCAGTTGTCGTCGACACTATTGCTGGCTGTTGTCGACGGGGTCGCTAGCTGCCGATAACACACTCGGCCGATATCGCCGCAGCGGTTGTCGACATCGCCGCCGGCCGCCGACGACATCGCCGCTAACATCGCCGCAGTTGTCGCGACATCGCCGCCGACATCGACATCGCCGCAATGTCGCCGACATCGCCGCCGCTACAAATGACACAGCCGCCGACATCGCCGCATTGCCGCCGACATCGCCGCCGATATCATCGACGACGCCGCCGCCGACGACACCGCCGCAGCGTCGCCCACATCGCCGCTACCGATTACAATGTCGCCGACACCGCCGCAGTTGTTGCCCACAATGTCGCCGGCAAAGAAACACTATCGCCGACGCTGTCGCAGCTGTCGCCGACACTATCGCCGTCGCTGCCGACGCGGTCGCCAACGCCGACGCATACGCCACCGGGCCGCCGCTGGGTCGCTGGCGCCGACGACACCGCCGCCGACACTATCACCGGCCGCCCCTGCATCGCCGGCGGCTATCGGCCGACACCGCCGCGGCCGCTGTCGACACCGCCGCAGGTTGTCCGATAATGTCGCCGGGCCGCCAACGCATAATGTCGGCGACATCGCTGCAGCGTCGCCGACACGCTCACGACACCGCCGTAATGTCGCCGACTCGCCCGGGCCGCCGACACCGCCGGCCGCCGCGACGGGGTGGTCGGGCCGCCGACGACATCGCGGTTTACACCGCCGCAGTTGTCGCCGACATCGCCGCCGATGTCGCCGACACCGCCGCCGCTCGCCGACACCGCCTCGCCGCCGCCAATGTCGCCGTCGCCGATAATGTCGCTACCGCCGACAACATCGCTACCAATACGCCACAATGTCGCCGACATCGCCGCCGACATCGCATCGGGCCGCCGCCGACACCGCCGCTAGCCGCCGCCGACATCGCCGCCAGATGTCGCCGACGGTGGCCGGATGTCGCCGACACCGCCGGCCGCCATCGACGCCGCCGGGTCGCCGACGACATCGCCGCCGACATCGCCGCAGCGTCGCCGACACTATCGCCGCTATTGTCGCTGGATCGGGCCGCCGAGCAACACTCGCCGACATCGCCGCAGCGTTGTCGGCACCGCCGCCGTCGCCGATTTACATCGCCGCCGACATCGCCGCAGCGTCGCCGACATCGCCGCCGGCCGCTGCCGACGGCATCGCTGGCCGCCAACGATACGCCACGACATCGCCGCATTGTTGTCTAAATCGCCCTCGGCCGCTATCGACGGCCGCTGGTCGGGCGACGACACCGCTAATATCGTTATAGTCTCCGACTTTATCGCCGGGTCCCGACGATATCAACGCCAAACCGCCGCAGTTGTCGCCGCATAATGTCGCTCGCCGACGACATCGCCGCAATGTCGACATCGCCGCCAACATTGCCGCTGGCCGCCGCCGACATTGTCGCCGCTAGCCGCCGCCGGCGGGTCGCCGACGCCGCCGACATCGCCGCCGGCCGCCGCCGACGGGCGCCGCCGGCCGCCAAAACATCGCCGCAATATCGCCGACACCGCCGCCAGTGTCGACGGATCGCCGGCCGCCGATAACACTATCGCTACATCGCCGCAGCGTTGTCGACACTATCGCCGACGACATCGTTTCTCAAACTGCCGATGCGTCGCAGCTGACGACACTATCGCCGATGTCGCCGACGCATCGCCGCCGCCAACGCTACGCCGACATCGCCGCATTGTCGTCGACACTGACCCTGGCTGTCATCGACGGCGTCGTTAGCTAGCGACGACACTGCCGAGCATCGCCGTAATGTGGTCGACATCGCCGCCGCTCTCGGCGACATCGTCGCTGACACCATCGCAGTGTCGTCGCCAATATCGCTGGCCGAAACGACATCGCTGCTGACGCCGCCGCATCGCCCTCGATACTATCGCTGGCTATCATCAACGGAGTCGCTGGCTATCGTCGACACCGTCGCTAGCTATCGTCGACGGTCGCTGGTCGCCGCCGACGCTGCCGCCGCTACCAACGACGCTGTCCCCGACATCGCCATAGTGTCGACGGCTACGCACGCTGGCCGCTGTCAACGGGTCACCGCTGCCGACGACATCGCCGCAGCGTTGTCGACACCGCCACCGGCCGCCGGTGACAAGCGTTACCGCTATCGCCGACGCCGGGCCGCCAACGACACTATCGCTAACATCGCCGCAGCGTCGCCGACATCGCCGGTAGCCGCCGCCGACATCGCCGGCCGCGCCGCCGACTATCGCCGCCGCCGACACCGCCGCAGCTGTCGACTATGTCGCTAGCTGCCAACGACAATGTCGCCGACATCGCTGCAGCGTCGCCGACATCGCCGCTAGCTACCGACGCATACTGTCGGCGACACCGCCGGCGTCGCCGACACTGCCGGGCCGCCGCCGACACCGCGGGTCGACATTGTCGCAGCGTCGCCGACACCGCCGGGCCGCCGCCGACATCAGAAGCAATCGTCATCGACGGGTCGCCGATGTCGCACACTGCCGCCGGGCCGCCATCGACGGCTGCCGGGCCGCCGACGACATCGCCGCCGACATCGCCGGAGTGTCGCCGATAACGCCGCCTGGCCGCCGACGACATCGCCGCCGACATCGCCGCAGCGTCGCCGACATCGCCCGGGCCGCCGCCAACGATATCGCCGGGTTGCCACGACATGCCGCCGACATCGCCGCATTGTCGCCGACATCGCCCTCGATGTC
Organism: Portulaca oleracea; assembly: GCA_029582165.1. Taxonomy (NCBI): domain Eukaryota; kingdom Viridiplantae; phylum Streptophyta; class Magnoliopsida; order Caryophyllales; family Portulacaceae; genus Portulaca; species Portulaca oleracea. Next base: position 6,744,800 of record CM055885.1, on the reverse strand, counting down.
ATCGGCGGCGCTGCTGGTCGGGCGACGACACTGCCGCAAATACTGTCATAGTGTGGTCAACACTGTCGCTGGCTCCCGACGACATCGTCGCTAACACCGCCAGAGTGTCGCCGATAATGTCGCTGGTCGCCGACGACATCGCCGCAATGTCGCCGATCGCCGCCGACATTGCCGCCGCCGCCGCCGACATCGCCGCTAGCCGCCATCGACCGAAGCCGGAAGTCGCCGACACCGCCGCGGTCGCTGCCGACGGCGCCGGCCGCCGCCAATACACTGTCGCTGACACTGTCGCAGTGTCGTCGACATTGTCGCTGGCTATTGTCGACAGGATCGCTGGCTGCCGATAACACTCTCACTGACACTGTCGCAGTGTTGTCGACAACGTCGCTGGCTGCCGACGACACTGTCGCTGACACTGTCGCAGTGTCGTCGACACTGTCGCCGGGCCGCCGCCGACGCATCGCCGCCGCCACGACATCGCCGACATCGCCGCATTGCTGTCTAAATCGCCCTCGCCGCTATCGACGCGCCGGGTCGCGACGACACTGCCGCTAATACTGTTATAGTCTCGTCGACTTTATCGCTGGGTCCCGACGACATCAACGCTGAAACCGTCGCAGTGTCGTCGACAATGTCGTTGGCTGCCGACGACACTGTCGCAATGTCGTCGACACTGTCGCTGACATTGTCGCTGGCTGTCGTCGACATTGTCGCTAGCTGTCATCGACGGGGTCGCTGGACGTCGTCGACACCGCCGGGCCGCCGCCGACGGCGCCGGGCCGCCAAAACATCGCCGCAATGTCGCCGACATCGCCGCCGCCAGTGTCGACGGGATCGCTGGCTGCCGATAACACTATCGCTTACACTGTCGCAGTGTTGTCGACACTATCGCTGGCTGCCGACGACACTGTTCTCAAACGCCGCCGAGGTCGCAGCTGACGACACTATCGCCGATGTCGCCGACGGCATCGCCGCCGCCAACGGCCGCCGCCGACATCGCCGCATTGCCGCCGACATCGACTGGCCGCCATCGACGGCCGTTAGCTGGGCCGACGACATCGCTACCGATATCGCCGAATGTGGTCGACCGCGCCGCCTCAAGACATCGCCGCCGACACCATCGCAGTTGTCGCCGATAATATCGCTGGCCGGAAACGACATCGCTGTCGACGCCGCCGCAGTTGTCCTCGATACTATCGCCGCTATCATCAACGGAGTCGGGCTATCGCCGACACCGCCGCTAGCTATCGCCGACGGTCGCTGGCGTTTACGCTGCCGCCGCTACCAACGACGCTGTCCTCGACATCGCCATAGTGTCGACGCATACGTACGACGCTGGCCGCTGTCAACGGGTCACCGCCGCCGACGACACCGCCGCAGCGTTGTACATCGCCATCGCTTGTCGGCGACGCGTTACCGCTATCGCCGACGGCGCCGGCCGCCAACGCACTATCGCTAACATCGCCGCAGCGTCGCCGACATCGCCGGCGGCCGCCGCCGACATCGCCGCGCGCCGCCGACACTATCGCCGCCGCCGACACCGCCGCAGCTTGTCGACTATGTCGCCGGGCCGCCAACGACAATGTCGCCGACATCGCTGCAGTGTCGCCGACATCGCCGCTAGCTACCGACGGCATTGTCGGCGACATCGCCGGCGTCGCCGACATCGCCGCCGGGCCGCCGCCGACATCGCGGTTGACATTGTCGCAGTGTCGTCGACACCGCCGGGCCGCCGCCGACATCAGAAGCAATCGTCATCGACGGTCGCCGGATGTCGCCGACACCGCCGCCGGCCGCCATCGACGGTCGCTGGCCGCCGACGACATCGCCGCCGACATCGCCGTGAGTGTCGCCGACATTGTCGCCGCCGCTATTGTCGGCGTGATCGCCGCCGCCGATAATACTCTCACCGACATCGCCGCAGCGTTGCCGATAACGCCGCTGGCCGCCGACGACATCGCCGCCGACATCGCCGCAGCGTCGCCGACATCGCCGCCGCCGCCGTCAACGACATCGCTGGTTGCCAATGACACAGTCGCTGACACTGTCGCATTGTCGTCGACACTGTCCCTGGCTGTCATCGATGGCGTCGTTGGCTGGCGACGACACTGCCGCAAATACTGTCATAGTGTGGTCAACACTGTCGCTGGCTCCCGACGACATCGTCGCTAACACCGTCGTAGTGTCGTCGACAATGTCGTTGGCTGCCGACGACACTGTCGCAATGTCGTCGACATCGCCGATATCGCCGCCGGCCGCCGCCGATGCTGTCGCTAGCCGCCATCGACGGTCGCCGGAAGTCGCCGACATCGCCGCGGTCGACGGCGTCGCTGGCTGCCGAAAACACTGTCGCTGACACTATCGCAATGTCGTCAACACTGTCGCTGGCTAGTGTCGGCGGGATCGCTGGCTGCCGATAACACTCTCGCTGACACTGTCGCAGTGTTGTCGACACCGTCGCTGGCTACCGACGACACTGTCGCTGACACCGTCGCAGTGTCGTCGACACTGTTGCTGGTTGTCATCGACGGCATCGCTGCCAGTGTGGTCGACACAGTCGCTAACACTGTCACTAACCCCGTCGCAGTGTCCTCGATACTATCGCTGGCTATCATCAACGGAGTCGCCGCTATCGCCGACGCTGCCGCTACTATCGCCGACGGTCGTTGGCTGTCATCGACGGAGTCGCTGGCTACCAACGACACTGTCCCTGACACTGTCATAGTGTCGACGACACTGTCGTTGGCTGTCGTCAACGGTCGCCGCTGCCGATTTACGAATCGCCGCAGCGTTGTCGACATCGCCGCAGTCGCCGGCGACGCTGTCACCGCTATCGCCGACGGCGGCCGGCCGCCAACGGCACAATCGCTAACATCGCCGCAGTTGTCGCCGACATCGCCGCGGGTCGCCGCCGACATCGCCGCCGGGCGCCGCCGACACTACCGCTACCGCCGCCGACACCGCCGCAGCTTGTCGACAATGTCGCCGCCGCCAACGGCAATGTCGCCGACATCGCTGCAGTTGTCGCCGACATCGCCGCTAGCTAGCGACGGCATTGCCGCCGACATCGCCGGCGTCGCCGACACTATCGCCGGGCCGCCGCCGACATCGCGTCGACATTGTCGCAGCGTCGCCAACACCGCCGCCGGGCCGCCGCCGACATCGCCGGCCGCCGCCGACACCGCCGCAGCGCCGCCGACAATGTCGCCGTGTTCGATAATGTCGGCCGCCGACAACACTATCATCGACATCGCCACAATGTCGCCGACATCGCCGGGCCGCCATCGACATCGCCGCTAGCTCGCCGACGGTCGCTGGATGTCGCCGACACTGCCGGCTGGCCGCCGCCGACGGCCGCTGGTCGCCGACGACATCGCCGCCGACATCGCCGCAGCTGTCGCCGACATTGTTGCCGCTATTGTCGATGTGATCGCCGCCGCCGATAATACTCTCACCGACATCGCCGCAGCGTTGTCGGCTAACGCCGCTGGCCGCCGACGACATCGCCGCCGACATCGCCGCAGCGTCGCCGACATCGCCGCCGGGCCGCCGCCACCCGCATCGCGAAGTTGCCACGACACGCCGCCGACATCGCCGCATTGGCCGACATCGCCTCGGCCGCCATCGGCGGCGCTGGCCGGGCGACGACACCGCCGGCGTTATCATAGTGTGGTCAACACTGCCGCCGCTCCCGGTTTATCGCCGCTAACACCGCCGAGTGTCGCCGATAATGTCGCTGGCCGCCGACGACATCGCCGCAATGTCGCCGGCACCGCCGGCATTGTCGCCGCCGCCGCCAACATTGTCGCCGCCATCGACGGTCGCTGAAGTCGCCGACATCGCTGGCCGCCGCCGACGGCTGCCGGTCGCCGAAACATCGCCGACACTATCGCAATGTCGTCAACACCGCCGCTAGTGTCGACGGATCGCCGGCCGCCGAGCAATAACACTATCGCCGACATCGCCGCAGCGTTGTCGACATCGCCGCCGCTACCGACGACATCGCCGCCGACACTATCGGGCGTCGCCGACATCGCCGCCGGGGCCGCGCCGACGCATCGCCGCCAGCCGTGGTCGCCGCGCCGCTAACATCGCTACTAACGCCGTCGCAATGTCCTCGATACTATCGCTGGCTATCATCAACGGAGTCGCCGGGCGGTCGGCACCGCCGCTACCTATCGCCGACGGTCGCTGGGTCGCCGACGAGTCATCGCTACCAACGACATCGTCCCCGACATCGCTATTGTCGACGCATACGCCGCTGGTCGTTGTCAACGGTCGCCGCCGCCGATTTACATCGCCGCAGCTGTTGTCGACACCGCCGCAGTCGTCGGTGACGCGTCACCGCTATCGCCGACGGCCGGCCGCCGCCAACGGCATACAATCGCTAACATTGTCGCAGTTGTCGCCGACATCGCCGGTGGCCGCCGCCGACATCGCCGGCCGCCAACACTATCGCCGCCGCCGACACCGCCGCAGCTTGCCGACAATGTCGCCGCCGCCAACGACAATGTCGCCGACATCGCTGCAGCGTCGCCGACACCGCGGGTTAGCGACGACATTGTCGCCGACATCGCCGGCGTCGCCGGCTACGCCGGGCCGCCGCCGACATTGTTTTTTGACATTGTCGCAGTGTCGTCGACATCGCCGCCGCCGCCGACATCGCCGCCGGGCCGCCGCCGACACCGCCGCAGCATCGCCGACAATGTCGCCGCGTTCTTCGATAATGTCGCCGCCGACAACACTATCATCGACATCGCCACAATGTCGCCGACATCGCCGCCGGCCGCCATCGACATCGCCGCAGGTGTCGCCGACGGTCGCCGGATGTCGCCGACACCGCCGCCGGGCCGCTGCCGACGACGCCGCTGCTTCCGACGACACCGCCCCCGACATTGCGCCGTATCGCCGACACCGCCGCCGCTAAGGTCGACGGATCGGGCCGCCGATAACATCGCCGCCGACACTATCGCAGCGGTTGTCGGCACTATCGCCGTCGCTACCGAGAATTTCACGACATCGCCGCAGTTGTCGCCGACACCGCTGGCCGCCGCCGACGGCATCTTCGCCGCCAACGCTACGCCGCCGACACTATCGCATTGCCGCCGACACCGCCGGCCGCTATTGTCGACGGATCGCTGGCCGATAACATCGCCGATGACATCGCCGCAGTTGTTGTCGACATCGCCGCCGCCGCCGACGACATCGCCGCCGACACTATCGCAGCGTCGCCGACATCGCCGCCGCCGCCGCCGACGGCAGATCGCTGGCCGCCAATGACAGAGTCGCCGACAATGTCGCATTGTCGCCGACATCGCCCCTAGCCGCCATCGACGCGCCGCTGGTCGACGACATCGCTTCGATATCGCCATAGTGTCGCCGACATCGCTGCCGGCTCTCGACGACATTGTCGCCGACACCGCCGCAGTTGTCGCCGATAATGTCACCGCCGACGACATCGCCGCAATGTCGCCGACGCAGGTTGCCGATGTCGCCGACATCGCCGCCGGCCGCCGCCGACGCCGCCGATGCCGACGACATCGCCGCCGACATCGCCGCAATGTCGCCGACATTGCCGCCGCTATTGTCGACGCGATTGCCGGCCGCCAATAACACCGCCGCAGTTGCGTTGTCGACATCGCGCCGCCGCCGACGACACCGCCGCCGACATCGCCGCCGCGGTCGACACCGCGCCGGGCCGCCGACATCGCGGTTTAAATCGCCGCAGTTGTCGCCGACATCGCCGCCGGATGTCGCCGACACCGCCGCCGCTCGCCGACACCGCCTCGGGCCGCCGCCAATGTCGCCGCGTCGCCGATAATGTCGCTAGCCGATAACATCGCCATCGATACAATACAATGTCGCCGGCATCGCCGCCGACATCGTTATCGGGCCGCCGCCGACACCGCCGCTAGCCGCCGCCGACATCGCCGCCAGATGTCGCCGACGGCTGGATGTCGCCGACACCGCCGCCGGCCGCCATCGACGGCGCCGCTGGCTGCCGACGACATCGCCGCCGACATCGCCGCAGCGTCGCCGACACTATCGCCGCTATTGCCGGATCGCTGGCCGCCGATAATACTCGCCGACATCGCCGCAGCGTTGTCGACACCGCCGCCGCCGACGACATCGCCGCCGACATCGCCGCAGTTGTCGCCGACATCGCCGCCGCGCCGCCGACGCATCGCTGGCCGCCAACGACACCAGCCGACATCGCCGCATTGCCGTTTAAATCGCCCTCGGCCGCTATCGACGCGCCGCTGGTCGGGCGACGACACCGCCGCTAATACCGCTATAGTCTCGCCGACTTTATCGCCGGGTCCCGACGATATCAACGCCAAACCGCCGCAGTTGTCGCCGATAATGTCGTTACGCCGACGACATCGCCGCAATGTCGCCGACATCGCCGCCAATATCGCCGCCGGCCGCGCCGACATTGTCGCTAGCCGCCGCCGATGGGGTCGCCGACGCCGCCGACACCGCCGGCCGCCGCCGACGCGCCGGCCGCCAAAACATCGCCGCAATGTCGCCGACATCGCCGCCGCTAGTGTCGACGGATCGCCGGGCCGCCGATAACACTATCGCCATCGCCGCAGTTGTCGACACTATCGCCGCCGACGACATCGTTTCAAATCGCCGACGATGTCGCAGTTTCGACGACACTATCGCCGATGTCGCCGACGCATCGCCGCCGCCAACGACACGCCACGACATCGCCGCATTGTCGCCGACACCGACCGGGCCGCTATCGACGGCGCCGTTAGCTAGCCGACGACATCGCCACGATATCGCCGTAATGTGGTCGACATCGCCGCCGCTCGAAGACATCGCGCCGATACCATAGCAGGTCGCCGATAATATCGCCGGCCGGAAACGACATCGCTGCTGACGCCGTCGCACTGTCCTCGATACTATCGCTGGCTATCATCAACGGAGTCGCTGGCTATCGTCGACACCGTCGCTAGCTATCGTCGACGGGTCGCTGGTCGCCGCCGACGGCTGCCGCCGCTACCAACGACGCTGTCCCCGACATCGCCATAGCGTCGACGGCATACGCACGCTGGCCGCTGTCAACGGGTCACCGCCGCCGACACCGCCGCAGCGTTGTCGACACCGCCACCGGGTTGCCGGCGACGCGTTACCGCTATCGCCGACGGCCGCCGGGCCGCCAACGACACTATCGCTAACATCGCCGCAGTTGTCCGACACCGCCGGTAGCCGTAGTCGACACCGCCGCCGCGCCGCCGACACTATCGCCGCCGCCGACACCGCCGCAGCTTGTCGACTATGCCGCCGGTCGCCAACGACAATGTCGCCGACATCGCTGCGTTGTCGCCGACATCGCCGCTAGCTACCGACGGCATTGTCGGCGACACCGCCGGCGTCGCCGACATCGCCGCCGCCGCCGCCGCCGACTGTTGATATTGCCGCAGCTGTCGCCGACACCGCCGCCGGGCCGCCGCCGACATCGAAGCAATCGTCATCGACGGGTCGCCGATGTCGCCGACACTGCCGCTGGCCGCCATCGACGGCCGCTGGGCCGCCGATTTACATCGCCGCCGACATCGCCGTAGTGTCGCCGACATTGTCGCCGCTATTGTCGCATGTGATCGCCGCCGCCGATAACACTCTCACCGACATCGCCGCAGCGTTGTCGATAACGCCGCTGGCCGCCGACGACACTGCCGCCGACATCGCCGCAGTTGTCGCCGACATCGCCGGGCCGCCGCCAACGATATCGCTGGCCACGACATAGCCGCCGACATCGCCGCATTGTCGCCGACATCGCCCTCGCCGCCGATGGCGCCGCCGGGTCGGGCGACGACACTGCCGCAAATACTGTCATAGTGTGGTCAACACTGTCGCTGGCTCCCGACGACATCGTCGCTAACACCGTCGTAGTGTCGCCGAGCACGTCGCTGGCCGACGACATCGCCGCAATGTCGCCGACATCCGGGCCGACATCGCCGCTGCCGCCGCCGACATCGCCGCTAGCCGCCATCGACGGTCGCCGAAGTCGCCGACACCGCCGCGGCCGCCGCCGACGGCCGCTGGCCGCCAAAACATCGCCGCCGACACTATCGCAATGTCGCCAACATCGCGCCGCTAGTGTCGGCGGGATCGGCCGCCGAGCAACACTCGCCGACATCGCCGCAGTTGTCGACACTGCCGCCGCTACCGACGACACTGTCGCTGACACTATCGCAGTGTCGTCGACATCGCCGGCCGCCGCCGACCGACGCATCGCCGTCGCCACGACACAGCCGCCGACATCGCCGCATTGTTGTCGAAATCGCCCTCGGCCGCTATCGACGCCGTTGGTCGGGCGACGACATCGCCGCTAATATCGCCACGCCTCGCCGACTTTGTCGCTGGGTCCCGACGACATCGTCGCTGACACCGTCGCAGGTCGCCGATAATGTCGCGGTCGCCGACGACACCGCCGCTAGCCGCCGCCGATGGGGTCGCCGACGCCGCCGACATCGCCGGCCGCCGCCGCCGACGGCGCCGGGCCGCCAAAACATCGCCGCAATGTCGCCGACACCGCCGCTAGTGTCGACGGGATCGCTGCATGCCGAAAACACTATCGCCATCGCCGCAGTGTTGTCGACACTATCGCTGGCTGCCGACGACATTGTTCCTGAAACTGTCGCTGACAGTGTCGCAGTTTCGACGACACTATCGCTGGATGTCGTCGACGGCATCGCTGCCTGCCAACGACACAGTCGCTGACACTGTCGCATTGTCGTCGACACCGACCCTGGCTGTCATCGACGGCGTCGTTAGCTAGCGACGACACTGCCGCTGATACTGTCGTAATGTGGTCGACACTGTCGCTGGCTCCCGAAGACATCGTCGCTGACACCATCGCAGTGTCGTCGACAATATCGCTGGCTGGAAACGACACTGTCGTTGACGCCGTCGCAGTGTCCTCGATACTATCGCTGGCTATCATCAACGGAGTCGCTGGCTATCGTCGACACCGTCGCTAGCTATCGTCGACGGTCGCTGGCGGCCGACGGCTGCCGGCCGCTACCAACGACGCTGTCCCCGACATCGCCATAGTGTCGACGGCCACGCACGCTGGCCGCTGTCAACGGGTCACCGCGCCGACGTACATCGCCGCAGGTTGTCGACATCGCCATCGCTTGCCGAGGACGCGTTACCGCTATCGCCGACGGCGCCGGCCGTCGCCAACGACACTATCGCTAACATCGCCGCAGTTGTCGCCGACATCGCCGCGGGTCGCCGCCGACATCGCCGCCGGGCGGTCGTCGACACTATCGCTCGCTGTCGTCGACACCGTCGCAGTTTGTCGACAATGTCGCTGGCTGCCAACGACAATGTCGCTGACACTGTTGCAGTGTCGTCGACACTGTCGCTAGCTAGCGACGACATTGTCGATGACACTGTCGAAGTGTCGTCGACACTGTCGCTGGCTGTCGTCGACACTGTGGTTGACATTGTCGCAGTGTCGTCGACACCGTCCCCGGGCCGCCGCCGACATCGAAGCAATCGCCATCGACGGTCGCCGATGTCGCCGACACCGCCGCTGGCCGCCATCGACGGCCGCTGGCCGCCGACGACATCGCCGCCGACATCGCCGTAGTGTCGCCGGCATTGTCGCCGCTATTGTCGACGGGATCGCTGGCTGCCGATAACACTCACCGACATCGCCGCAGCGTTGCCGCATAACGCCGCCGCCGCCGACGACATCGCCGCCGACATCGCCGCAGCGTCGCCGACATCGCCGGGCCGCCGCCAACGATATCGCCGGTTGCCACGACACGCCGCCGACATCGCCGCATTGCCGCCGACACCGCCCCTCGCCGCCATCGATGGCGCTGGTCGGGCGACGACACTGCCGCAAATACTGTCATAGTGTGGTCAACAGTGTCGCTGGCTACCGACGACATTGTCGCTGACACCGTCGTAGTGTCGTCGACAATGTCGCTGGTCGCCGACGACATCGCCGCAATGTCGCCGCCATCGCCGCCGACATTGTCGGGGCCGCCGCCGATGCGTCGCTAGCCGCCATCGACGGTCGCCGAAGTCGCCGACATCGCGTGGTCGCCGCCGACGACGCCGGGTCGCCAAAACATCGCCGCCGACACTATCGCAATGTCGCCAACATCGCCGCCGCTAGTGTCGGGCGGATCGCCGCCGATAACACTCGCCGACATCGCCGCAGTTGTCGTCGGCACCGCCGCCGCTACCGACGACACTGTCGCTGACACTATCGCAGTGTCGTCGACACTGTTGTTGGCTGTCGTCGACGGCATCGCTGCCAGTGTGGTCGACACAGTCGCTAACACTGTCACTAACCCCGTCGCAGTGTCCTCGATACTATCGCTGGCTATCATCAACGGAGTCGCTGGCTATCGTCGACAGCGTCGCTACCTATCGTCGACGGGGTCGTTGGCTGTCGTCGACGGAGTCACTGGCTACCAACGACATTGTCCCTGACACTGTCATAGTGTCGACGACACAGTCGTTGGCTGTTGTCAACGGGGTCGCCTGTTGCCGACGACACTCGCCGCAGCGGTTGTCGACATCGCCGCAGTCGCCGGTGACAGCGTCACCGCTATCGCCGACGGCGCCGCTTCCAACGACACAATCGCTAACATCGCCGCAGCGCCGACATCGCCGGTCGCCGCCGACATCGCCGCCGGCCGCCGACACTACCGCCGCCGCCGACACCGTCGCAGTGTTGTCGACAATGTCGCTGGCTGCCAACGACAATGTCGATGACATCGCAGTTGTCGCCGACATCGCCGCTAGCGATTTACATTGTCGCCGACATCGCCGGCGTCGCCGACACTATCGGGCCGCCGCCGACATCGCGGTCGACATTGTCGCAGTTGTCGCCAACATCGCCGCCGCCGCCGCCGACATCGCCGCCGGGCCGCCGCCGACACCGCCGCAGCGCCGCCGACAATGTCGCCGTGTTCTTCGGCAATGTCGCCGCCGATAACACTATCACCGACATCGCCACAATGTCGCCGACATCGCCGGGCCGCCATCGACATCGCCGCTTAGCTCGCCGACGGTCGCTGGATGTCGTCGACACCGTCGCTGCCGCCGCCGACGCGGCCGCCGACGACATCGCCGCCGACATCGCCGCAGTTGTCGCCGGCATTGTTGCCGCTATTGTCGCATGTGATCGGCCGCCGATAACACTCTCACCGACATCGCCGCAGCGTTGTCGGCATAACGCCGCCGCCGCCGACGACATCGCCGCCGACATCGCCGCAGCGTCGCCGACATCGCCGCCGGCCGCCGCCAACGCATCGCTAGTTGCCACGACACGCCCGACATCGCCGCATTGTCGCCGACATCGCCCTCGGCCGCCATCGGCGGCGCCGCTGGTCGGGCGACGACACTGCCGCTGATACTATCATAGTGTGGTCAACACTGTCGCTGGCTCTCGACGACATAGTCGCTAACACCGTCGTAGTGTCGTCGACAATGTCGCTATCGCCGACGACATCGCCGCAATGTCGCCGACATCGCCGCCGACATTGTCGCCGGGCCGCCGCCAACATTGTTGCTCGCCATCGACGGTCGCTGAAGTCGCCGACATCGCCGCTGGCCGCCGTCGCCGCCGCCGTCAAACATCGCCGCTGACACTGTCGCAATGTCGTCGACACTGTCGCTGGCTATTGTCGACGGGATCGCTGGCTGCCGATAACACTGTCGCTGACACTGTCGCAGTGTTGTCGACACTGTCGCTGGCTGCCGACGACACTGTCGCTGACACTGTCGCAGTGTCGTCGACACTGTCGCTGGCTGTCGTCGACGGCATCGCTGCCAGTGTGGTCGACACAGTCGCTAACACTGTCACTAACGCCGTCGCAATGTCCTCGATACTATCGCTGGCTATCATCAACGGAGTCGCTGGCTATGGTCGTCACCGTCGCTACCTATCGTCGACGGTCGCTCGCCGCCGACGAGTCATCGGCTACCAACGACATTGTCCTCGACATCGCCATTGTGTCGACGCATACGCCGCTGGCCGCTGTCAACGGGTCGCCGGCCGACGCACATCGCCGCAGCGTTGTCGACACCGCCGCAGTCGCCGGTGACGCGTCACCGGGCTATCGTCGACGGCGTCGCTGGCTGCCAACGACACAATCGCTAACATCGCCGCAGCGTCGCCGACATCGCCGCGTCGCCGCCGACATCGCCGCCGGGCGCGCCGCCAACACTATCGCCGCCGCCGCCGACACCGCCGCAGCTCGCCGACAATGTCGCCGTCGCCAACGCAATGTCGCCGACATCGCTGCAGCGTCGCCGACATCGCGGCTCGCTAGCGACGACATTGTCGCTGACATCGCCGGCGTCGCCGGCACGCCGCCGCCGCCGACATTGTTTTTGACATTGTCGCAGCGTCGCCGACATCGCCGGGCCGCCGCCGACATCGCCGCCGGGCCGCCGCCGACACCGCCACGCACCGCCGATAATGTCGCCGTGTTTTCGGCAATGTCGCCGCCGGCAACACTATCATCGACATCGCCACAATGTCGCCGACATCGCCGCTGGCCGCCATCGACACCGCCGCTAGCCGCCGCCGACGGTCGCCGGATGTCGCCGACACCGCCGCTGGCCGCCGCCGACGACGCCGCCGCTTCCGGCCGACACCGCCCCTCGACATTGTCGCTGTATCGCCGACACCGCCGCTAAGGTCGACGGATCGCCGCCGCCGATAACACCGCCGCCGACACTATCGCAGGTTGTCGGCACTATCGCCGGTCGCTACCGAATTTCGCCGACATCGCCGCAGCTGTCGCCGACATCGCCGCCGGCCGCCGCCGACGGCATCGCTGGCCGCCAACGGCGCCGCCGACACTATCGCATTGCCGCCGCATCGCCGCCGCTATTGTCGACGGATCGCTGGCCGCCGATAACACCGCCGATGACATCGCCGCAGTTGTCGTTGTCGACATTGCCGCTGGCCGCCGACGACATCGCCGCCGACACTATCGCAGTTGTCGCCGACATCGCCGGCCGCCGCCGCCGACGGCATCGCCGGGCCGCCAATGACAGAGTCGCCGATAATGTCGCATTGTCGCCGACATCGCCCCTAGCCGCCATCGACGCGCCGCTGGTCGGGCGACGACATCGCTCGAGCATCGCCATAGTGTCGCCGACATCGCTTGCTCTCGACGACATTGTCGCCGACACCGCCGCAGTTGTCGCCGATAATGTCATCGCCGCCGACGACATCGCCGCAATGTCGCCGACGCAGGTCGCCGATGTCGCCGACATCGCCGGGCCGCCGCCGACGGCGTTGCCGCCGCCGACGACATCGCCGCCGACATCGCCGCAATGTCGCCGACATTGTCGCCGCTATTGTCGACGCGATTGCCGGGCCGCCAATAACATCGCCGCAGGTTGTCGACATCGCCGCCGGGCCGCCGACGACATCGCCGCCGACATCGCCGCCGTCGGCCGACGACATCGTTGCCGGGCCGCCGCCGACGGCATCGCCGCCGCCAACGACATACGCCGGCCGACATCGCCGCAGCATTGTCGACATCGCCTGGCCGCCATCGACGGCGCCGTTAGCTAGCACGATATCGCGGCCGATATCGCCGTAGTGTCGCCGACATCGCCGCCGACCGACGATACGATCGCCGACACCGCCAACAGAGTCGCCGCTACCAACGACATCGCCCTCGACATCGCCATAGTGTCGGACACATCGCCGCTGGCCGCTATTGTCGACGGATCGCCGGCCGCCGCATACACTAACGCAGCTGTTGCTGACATCGCCGCCGATACCGACGACAATGTCGCCACATCGCCGCAGCGTCGCCGACATCGCCGCCGGCCGCCGCCGACGGCATCGCCGCGCCAACGACACGCCGCCGACATCGCCGCATTGTCGCCGACATCGCGCTCGCCGCCATAGACGGCGTCGTTGGCTGGCGACGACACTGCCGCTGATACTATTATAGTGTCGTCGACATTGTCGCTGGCTCCCGACGACATCGTCGCTGAGACCGTCGCAGTGTCGTCGACAATGTCGCTGGCTTCCAACGACGACATCGCTGCGTTGTCGCGACCAGAGTGTCGCCGACACACCGCCGGTCGCCGCCAACACCGCCGCCAGCCGTGGCGACGGGTCCGGTCGCCGATGAAATCGGGTCGACATTATCGCAATGTCGCCGACATCGCCGATGGTCGCCGCCGACACCGCCGCCGCTTCTCGCCGACACCGCCTCGCCGTTGTCGATAATGTCGCCGATAATGTCGCCGGCCGACACCACCGCCATCGACATCGCCATAATGTCGCCGACACCGCCGACATCGCCACCGGGCCGCCGCCGACACTTTCGCCAGCTATTGTCGACGCTGGTCGCCATGACACAGCCGACATCGCCGCATTGTCGCCGACATCGCCCTCGCCGCCATCGACGGCCGTTATGGGCCGCGACGCATACCGCCAATATCGCCATAGTGTCGCCGACATCGCCGCCGCTTCCGACGACATCGCCGCCGACACCGCCAGAGTGTCGCCGATAATGTCGCCGGGCCGCCACCATACCGCCGCAATGTCGCCGACATCGCCGCTAACACCGCCGCAGCGTCGCCGATAATGTCGCCGGGCCGCCGACCACATCGCCGCAATGTCGCCGACATCGCCGCCGACATTATCGCCGGGTTATCGCCGACATCGCCGCTATCCGGCCGCCGACAATGTCGCACTACACCAATGCACTGATCTTCGATAGCCGACGCCGTTTCACGATAAACACCAATGGCGCTGTCGACGACTGCGAACGATAGTGTCGACGGCTGCGAACGACAGTGTCGACGACACTCAGTGACAACGATTTTCTGTTTTTCGTCGTTCTTGCGCTTGGGATGAAACTTGGTAGGCTGCTTCCTTATGTTTTTTAAGGGTTTTCCGTGATTTTTCCAGATTTTTTCGAGATGTTATGGCCGGGCCTCGACGCCTAAGTCGCCTTGCATCGACACTACTTCAACTTCCGCTCCTCTGTTTTCCCTCAAATTTTGCAGATCATTTCCTTGTGCTATTTAGCTATTTTACAGTATTTTTTTTGATTTTTTGGAGCCTTCCTTCGTCTCCTCCCGTGCCAGCTCGGGAAAAAGCGATCTCGGGCCTAAAACCCGAGGCATCCGACGTCGGATGTACAAAATAATTTGCAGTCCACTTCCCCTTGGTTTTTAAAGATTTTAGAAACTTGCCTTGCATTTTTCTGATTTTTCTACAATTTTTTGGAATTTTTTCCGTTTTCGTAAAAAAATATATATATAAAATATTCCGGGCTGCGAAAAAATTTTCGAAAAATGCTTTTTAGTAATTAACATTATTATCTACCCAGGGGTATCCTCGAAAAAAATTGGAAAAATCTAGAACTCAAAAAAAAGCCACGCCCATTTATTTGTCAAAAGTGTGTACACTGTCCGTAGATGAAGTTATTCACATAAAGCTCTTTATAGGAGGTGTTTGCAAGCGCAAGCGATAAACAAGCGCCGATTATCGACGATACAATGAGCGATTGTCGATTTACGATGCCGACATCGAAAGGCCCATGCATGGCGTGGCATGGCAACCTCGCCAAAGGCACCGCCGACACGCGGCCACAGACCGAACTCGTCCCGACAGATGATGGAACAACGAGTCTCGTTGCCTCGGAAGCGCGGTCGCGTGAAAAGTTTCCGATCGATACGGTTGCCTCGATATTGATGCCTTGCTGTCCCCGGGCAGGCTTCGAGCATCGCTTTCGACGTCCGCGATCGGCATTCGTGATTCGCTGTGGAGTCGCCACCACGGAGGGCGTGCCCCCCCACCAACGGCAGCCGCCTCTAGGCAGGGGTGGTTGTCTGCGCCGCCGTTAGTTGCCTTTAGAGCCAAGCGGGTTGTGCCTTTGTTACCCGACCAACCTGTGGCGACAACGGGTTGCTGAGGCCTTCGAGCCTCGCGAACCTCGACGCCGTGGTACGGCTGCATTCTCATTGGTCGGGATTAATGTGGAGGGACGATGCCTCCCTTGTGTGGGATAATTGTCGCAAGTGCGTGTGTGGTGCTTGACCGACGAGGCTAGGAACTAGTAGGTGGGAAGATCGAGGAGCAGGCCTCGATGTCTCTCGCTTAGAAGAGGGTTGGAACCGTATGGATCCGTGAATCCCTTTGCCGAGCCTTTCGAGGGTTGGAACCGTATGCATCCGTAGAATCGCTTTCGCGACTTGGTCGAGTACACCGAACGGGCCGCAACCATGAGGTAGGACGCCGCGAATCGGTCGCCTTGTGCCATCTTAGAAGTAGCACTTTAAACGCGCGCATGCATTTTGTGCAGGTGGTGGAGGCCCACAGCTGCTCGGATTTGCCGATGGGGATGCCACTGCCGGGAAAGGAGTCGAGCCACATCCCACCACAATTCGATGTCCAAATTTCATACAAAAACAACTCGAGGTGCAGAGCTCGGAGGCGAGTGAACGAGCACTTTATAGGATATTCGCTTTAGCCGCCGATCTCAATGCCCGTGTGTCTGCTGCCCTTTAGTCTAGCATCAAACACACCCTCCGCTCCTCTCAAACCCTTTCGATGCCATGAAACATACCTTAAGCCTAACAAAAGTAAGCCTTGGTCGGTGCTCGGGGTAATATTCGTTTTGTGCTGCTCGGGAGCTTAATCGTCGTGCGTTGGTTAGGCTCAGCCCATCCATTAAACACATATTACCCTATGCCCGAACCCATTCGACAAATCAGAACCCAACTTCCACCCCAAAGACCACATCCTTGAGCCGTGATCGGTGCTCGGGAGGCGAGTGAACGAACAGCTTGTGGGATTATCGGTATTTTACTGCTTGTGACCTCAATCCTCGTGTGTTGACCACTATCAAGCCCAACTTCAAACACAACGCATCATCCACTCACCCACCTAAGTCCGTTCACCTAACCAAGACTGAGCTCCTAGCATGTAGAGAACAACCTTTAGGCGCGGGTAGCGGTTGGGGGTTGGGCAAACGAGTAGGTGGTGGGATAATCGTTTTTTCGCTGCTCGGGAGCTTAATCCTCATCCGACGGTCGAGCTGAAGCCCGGCCACAAACACATCTTTTGTTGCTTAAAATATTGAAGGCATGGTTGTTTGTCTCTCTTTTGTTCCGGTTTCTCGCGTCTAGCGGTGCTTGTTGGGTTGTTGCCCCTTTGCTTTGTTTGGCTGCTTGATGTAGTCGCGACGGGGTACATCCCGCGCAACACGTGGGGCTCGTGGAGTTATGTTTGATCGCTTGTGTTGGCGGCTCCTCGCCGCGCTAACCGCGAGCGCAAGGTCCTCTTTAGAGAATGGTCCAAGGCGCGCAGCTCGGGCAAGGGATGGTTTCCGGTTGGCTTCCTGCAAGGCTAGTCTGACCTTGATGCGAATCACGCTCGCCGATGCCCTAATCGGGGTGGACATAGAGGTCGAGGTCGCCGCCCACCCGCATGTTGCCTTCGCGCAAGGCGGCCGTGGGCCTCTTGTCGCGCTCGATGCAAGACATCAGGTGGGCATGCATTCGCTTTGTCGATGCAGGGGCCCAATTGAGCGTTCTACGCTAAGCATGAATGACCATTATTCGCGTGTTGACCCTCCGTTTGCTTGGGGTGCCTCATGCGCGTCAGCGTCATCGAGGGGTGCAACCTGGTTGATCCTGCCAGTAGTCATATGCTTGTCACAAAGATTAAACCATGCATGTGTAAGTATGAACTAATTCAGACTGTGAAACTGCGAATGGCTCATTAAATCAGTTATAGTTTGTTTGATGGTACGTGCTACTCGAATAACCGTAGTAATTCTAGAGCTAATACGTACAACAAACCCCGACTTCTGGAAGGGATGCATTTATTAGATAAAAGATCGACGCGGGCTTTGCCCGTTGCTCAGATGATTCATGATAACTCGACGAATCGCACGGCCCTTGCGCCGGCGACACATCATTCAAATTTCTTCCCTATCAACTTTCGATGGTAGGATAGTGGCCAACCATGGTGGTGACAGGTGACGGAGAATTAGGGTTCGATTCCGGAGAGGGAGGCTGAGAAACGGCTACCACATCCAAGGAAGGCAGCAGGCGCGCAAATTACCCAATCTTGACACGGGGAGGTAGTGACAATAAATAACTATACCGGGCTCTTCGAGTTTGGTAATTGGAATGAGTACAATCTAAATCCCTTAACGAGGATCCTATCGTAGGCAAGTCCCGTGCCGAAACGCGTAATTCCACCCAATAGCGATATTTAAGTTGTTGCGCTTAAAAGCTCGTAGTCGACCTCAAAGGCCGACCGGCCCGCCATGCGAGCACCGGCCGCCCCGCTTCCTTCTACCGACGATGCGCCTCGCCTTAACTAGCCGGGTCAAACACCGGCACAGCATTAAGAAATTAGAGTGCTCAAAGCAGCCTACGCCCTGATACATTAGCATGGGATAACATCATAGATTCCTGGCCCTATTCGCTGCCTTCGGATCGGGTAATGACTAACAGGACACGGGGCATTCGTATTTCATAGTCGAGGTGAAATTCTGGATTTATGAAAGACGAATCAATCGCGAAAAACATTTGCCAAGAATGTTTTCATTAATCAAGAACGAAAGTTGGGGGCTCGAAGACGATCAGATACCGTCCTAGTCTCAACCATAAACGATGCCGACCAGGGATCGGCGGATGTTGCTTTTAGGACGCCGCCGGCACCTTATGAGAAATCAAAGTTTTTAGGTTCCGGGGGGAGTATGGTCGCAAGGCTGAAACTTAAAGGAATTGACGGAAGGGCACCACCAGGAGTGGACCTGCGGCTTCATTTGACTCAACACGGGGAAACTTACCAGGTCAAAACATAGTAAGGATTGACAGACTGAGAGCTCTTTCTCGATTCCGTGGGTGGTGGTGCATGGCCGTTCTTAGTTGGTGGAGTGATTTGTCTGGTTAATTCCGTTAACGAACGAGACCTCAGCCTGCTAACTAGCTATGTGGAGGTAACCCTTCACAGCTAGCTTCTTAGAGGGACTATGGCCTTCCAGGCCACGGAAGTTTGAGGAAATAACAGGTTTGTGATGCCCTTAGATGTTCTGGGCCGCACGCACGCTACACTGATGTATTCAACGAGTCTGTAGCCTTGGCCGACATGCCTGGGTAATCTTTGAAATTTCGTCATGGGGATAGATCATTGCAATTGTTGGTCTTCAACGAGGAATTCCTAGTAAGCGCGAGTCATCACCGCTGACTACGCCCCCGCCTTTGTACACATCGCCTGCTCCTACCAATTGAATGGTCCGGAAGTGTTCGATCACGCCGACGCATGGTTCACGCGACGTCGCGAGAAGTCCATTGAACCTTATCATTTAGAGGAAGGAGAAGTCGTAACAAGGTTTCCGTAGGTGAACCTGCGGAAGGATCATTATCGAAACCTGCACAGCAGAACGATTTGTGGACGAGTAAACATGACACGCGGCGAGCCCGGCAACGACTCATGGCGCGGGCAACAACAAACCCCGGCACGGACTGCGCCAAGGAACATAAACTCATGGCGTGCCCGCCCGCGAACGGTTCGCCGACGTGCGGGGGCGGCACTAGTCCCTACTTAAAACATAACGACTCTCGGCAACGGATATCTCGGCTCTCGCATCGATGAAGAACGTAGCGAAATGCGATACTTGGTGTGAATTGCAGAATCCCGTAAACCATCAAGTCTTTGAACGCAAGTTGCGCCCGAAGCCTTCTGGCCAAGGGCACGTCTGCCAAGCGCCACGCTGCGTTTCCCCGCCGCTCGGAGGGGATGGATGATGGCCTCCGCGTCGCCGGGGCGCTGCCTAAAATCGGAGCCGACGACGACGAGCTGTTGTGGCGATTTGTGGTTGACGAGGCTTAACGGCTCGCTTACATCGCTACGCCGAGCACGCTGCTGGGACGGGCTCGTTGACCTACGGGTGGCCTGCCACAAAACCGCTATACCCTGTGTCAAAGCGGGCTACCACCGAGTTTAAGCATATCAATAAGCGAGGAAAAGAAACTTACAAGGAGTCCCCTAGTAACGGCGAGCAAACCGAAGAGCCCACTTTAAAATCGTGGCCTCGCCGTCAATCAGAGTTTGAAGCGCCCTCGCGGCGACCGAGCCTAAGTCCCCGGAAAGGGCGCCGAGAGGGTGAGAGCCCTGCCGTGCTGGACTGCCGCACCACGAGGCGCTGCCGCCGAGCCTCGTTGTTTGGGAATGCACTCTGCCGGGCGGTAAATTCCGGCCCAAGGCTAACATGGCGAGGCCGATAACGAACAAGTACCGCGAGGGTAAGATGAAAAGGACTTTGAAAAAAGAGTCAAAGAGTGCTTGAAATTTTCGGGAGGGAAGCGGATGAGGGCCGGCGATGCGCCCCGGTCGGATGTGGAACGGCCACAAGCTGGTCCGCCGATCAGCTCGGGGTGTGGACCGACGCGGATTGGGAGGGCGGCTAAACCCTGCCTCGAGCGCCCTCGCGATCGTGGAAGGTAGCGCGGCGCCGCCACGGCGCGGCTCCGACTGCGCGGCCCAGCGCCGCCGCTGGTTCTATCTCGCCCGCTCAAACACGGACCAAGGAGTTTGACATGAGCGTGAGTCAATAGGCGAGTAAACCCGTACGGCGCAAGGAAGCTAATTGGCGGGATCCCCTTGCGGGTGCACCGCCGACCGACCTTGATCTTCTGAGAAGGGTTCGAGTGAGAGCATACCTATCGGGACCCGAAAGATGGTGAACTATGCCTGAGCTAGGTGAAGCCAGAGGAAACTCTGGTGGAGGCCCGGCGATATCGACGCGCAAATCGCTCGCCCGACTTCGTATAGGGCCGAACGACTTATCGAACCGTCTAGTAGCTGGTTCCCTCCAAAGTTTGCCTCAGGATAGCTGGAGCTCATATGCGAGTTCTATTAGGTAAAGCCAATGATTAGAGGCATCGGGGGCGCAATGCCCTCGACCTATTCTCAAACTTTAACAGTAGGACGGCGCGCTAGTTTGTTTAGCCACGCCACTAATCGAGCTCGCGGGCCATTTTTGGCAAGCGTAATCGCGATGTGGGATGAACCGAAGCCGTTACGGTGCCCAATCGCGCTAACCTAGATCCTACAAAGGGTGTTGGTCGATTAAGACAAAGCAGGACGGTGGTCATGGAAGTCGAAATCCGCTAAGGAGTGTGTAATAACTCACCGCCAATCAATTCAGCCCCAAATGGATGGCGCTGCCGCGACCTATACCCGGCCGTCGGGCAAGTGCCAGCCCCAAGAGTAGGAGGGCACGGCGGTCGCCAGAAACCGCGGCGCGAGCTGTACGAGCGCCACGCGCAGATTCGGGGTTGTAGGAAATATTCAAATGAGAACTTCAAGGCCGAAGAGGGAAAGGTTCCATGAACGCACTTGCACATGGGTTAGTCGATTCTAAGAGACGGGGAATCCCGCTGACAAAGACTTGCACATGGGTTAATCGGGTTAAAATTCCCGAACCGAGACGCGCGGTTGACGCAACGTTAGGAGTCCGAGACGCCAACGGGGCCTCGAAGAGTTATCTTTCGCTTAACAACCTGCCCACCCTGGAAACGACTCAATCAAAGGTAGGGTCCAGTGGCTGGAAGAGCACCGCAAGTCGCATGGTATCCGGTGCGCCGCCGGCGGCCCTTGAAAATTTGGAGGACCGAGTGCCGACCACGCCCGGTCGTACTCATAACCGCATCAGGTCTCCAAGATGAATAGCCTCTGGTCGATGGAACAATGTAGGCAAGGGAAGCCGCAAATGGATCCGTAACTCGGAAAAGGATTTGCTCGAGGGTCGGGCACGGGGTCCTGGGGCCCCAACCCGCTTACCGTTTACGGATCGCCGAGCGGCGAGCAGTCGCCGCGCGCGCCGAGGGACGATCGGGAACGGCCGCCGGGCCTTCCCCGAGCGCCGAAAGTCAACTCGTAATCGTATGCATGGGAATCCGATCGTCGCAGTTGTCGCCGACGACGCCGCCGCTATTGTCGACGGATCGCCGGTCGCCGATAACACTCGCCGACATCGCCGCAGTTGTTGTCGACACCGCCGCTGGCCGCCGACGACATCGCCGCCGACATCGCCGCAGTTGTCGCCGACATCGCCGGCCGCCATCGACGCATCGCTGGCCGCCACGACAGCCGCCGACATCGCCGCATTGCTGTTTAAATCGCCCTCGCCGCTATCGACGGCCGTTGCTATCGGGCGCATTTACACCGCCGCTAATATCGCTACGCCTCGCCGATTTTGTCGCCGGGTCCCGACGATATCGCCGCCGACACCGCCGCAGGTCGCCGATAATGTCGCTGGTCGCCGACGACATCGCCGCAATGTCGCCGACATCGCCGCCGACATTGCCGCCGCCGCCGCCGACATTGTCGCTAGCCGCCGCCGACGGAGTCGCCGACGCCGCCGACATCGCCGCCGATGTCGCCGACGCGCGCCGGGCCGCCAAAACACCGCCGCCGACATCGCCGCAATGTCGCCGACACCGCCGCCAGTGTCGACGGATCGCCGCCGCCGATAACACTATCGCCGACATCGCCGCAGTTGTTGTCGACACCGCCGCCGCCGACGACATCGTTTCCTCAAATCGCCGCCGACATCGCCGCAGCTGACGACACTATCGCCGATGTCGCCGACGCAGATCGCCGCCGCCAACGGCGCCGCCGACACCGCCGCATTGTCGCCGACATCGACTTCGCCGCCATCGACGGCGTCGTTAGCTAGCGACGACATCGCCGATATCGCCGTAGTGTGGTCGACACCGCCGCCGCTCGGCGACATCCGCCGACACCATCGGGCGTCGCCGATAATATCGGCCGGAAACGACATCGCCGCCGACGCCGTCGCACTGTCCTCGATACTATCGCTGGCTATCATCAACGGAGTCGCTGGCTATCGTCGACACCGTCGCTAGCTATCGTCGACGGGGTCGTTGGCTGTCGTCGACGGCGTCGCTGGCTACCAACGACGTTGTCCCTGACACTGTCATAGTGTCGACGGCTACGCCGCTGGTCGCGTCACCGTGGTCACCTATCACGACGACATCGCCGTAGTGTTGTCGACATCGCCGCCGTCGCCGGTGACGCGTTATCGCTATCGTCGACGGCGTCGCTGGCTGCCAACGACACAATCGCTAACACTGTCGCAGTGTCGCTGACACTGTCGGTGGCTGTCGTCGACACTGTCGCTGGCGGTCGTCGACACTATCGCTCGCTGTCGTCGACACCGTCGCAGTTTGTCGACAATGTCGCTGGCTGCCAACGACAATGTCGCTGACACTGTTGCAGTGTCGTCGACACTGTCGCTAGCTACCGACGACATTGTCACTAACATCGCCGGCGTCGCCGACATCGCCGCCGGCCGCCGCCGACGCTGCCGGCTGGCCGCCGATTTACACCGCCGCCATCGCCGCGCAGTTGTCGCCGACATTGCCGGCTATTGTCGACGGATCGGCCGCCGATAACACTCTCACCGACATCGCCGCAGTTGTTGTCGATAACGCCGCTGGCCGCCGATTACATCGCCGCCGACATCGCCGCAGTTGTCGCCGACATCGCCGGGCCGCCGCCGACGGATCGCCGTTGCCACGACATCGCCGCCGACATACGCCGCATTGTCGCCGATACGCCTCGGCCGCCATCGACGCGCCGTTGGTCGGGCGACGACATCGCCGCCGATATCGCCGTGAGTGTGGTCGACATCGCCGCTGCCCCGACGAAATCGCCGCCGACACCGCCGCAGTTGTCGCCGATAATGTCGCTGGTCGCCGACGACATCGCCGCAATGTCGCCGACCGCCGCCGACATTGTCGCCGGGCCGCCGCGACATTGTCGCTAGCCGCCATCGACGGTCGCCGGATGTCGCCGACACTATCGGGCCGCCGCCGACGCCGCCGGGCCGCCAAAACACCGCCGATAATGTCGCAAAGTCGCCAACACCGCCGCCGCTAGTGTCGACGGATCGCCGGGCCGCCGATAACACTATCGCTGACACCGCCGCAGTTGTCCGACATCGCCGCCGCTACCGACGACACCGCTCCGCATAATCGCCGCCGCTTCGGCGACATTATCGCCGATGTCGCCGACGGTATCGCCGCTGTGGTCGGCACGCCGCCGACATCGCCGCATTGTCGCCGACATCGCCCTCGGCCGCTATCCACGGCGTCGTTAGCTAGCGAAGACATCGCCGAGCATCGCCGTAGCGTGGTCGACATCGCCGCGCTCCCGACGACATCGCCGCCGATACCATCCTGTCGCCGGCAATATCGCCGGCCGAAACGACATCGCCATCGACGCCGTCGCAGTGTCCTCGATACTATCGCGGGCTATCATTAACGGATTCGCTGGCTATCGTCGACACCGTCGCTTGCTATCGTCGACGGGTTCGTTGGCTGTCGTCGACGGAGTCACTGGCTACCAACGACATTGTCCCTGACACTGTCATAGTGTCGACGATACGCCGCCGCCGCTGTCAACGGGTCGCCACCGATTTACATCGCCGGGCCGCTGCCGACGACGCCGCTGCTTCCGACGACACCGCCGATATCGTCGCAGCATCGCCGACACCGCCGCTATTGTCGACGGATCGGCCGTCGCCGATAACACTGTCGCTGACACTGTCATAGTGTCGTCGACACTGTCGCTGGCTGCCGACGACATTTTCGCTGACACTGTCGCCGTGTCGTCGACACTGTCGCTGGCTATCGTCGACGGCGTCACTGGCTGCAGACAATATTGTCGCTGACACTGTCGCATTGTCGTCGAAAATGTCGCTGGCTGCCGACGACATTGTCGGTGACAC
>CM055885.1:5985000-5992500 GCA_029582165.1 Portulaca oleracea | reverse complement strand
GTATCATGAATTCATCCCATGGGGGTTTCTCAACCGCTTTCCGTCGATGATGGCGTCGTAGTGAGCTTCTATCATCGTCACTCGACTCGTAAGAGGGAGGAGGACGGTTAGGGAATTGTGCGCGCCTCGAACGTTCAACTCGAGGTGGAACCGGACGCTCTTGGACGAGGTTGTCCAACCGTACCATGATGGCATTAAGAGTGCGATCGATGGAGGTGAATCGTTCGCCATGGGTGGCAAGTCGGTTCTCGAGAGCCCGATGTCGAGGGCTACCCCGGTGGCTTGATTCCTCTCGATCGGAATCATCGTGACCATCCATATCGAGGGAAAGGTATGGAACGGATTGTGTTTGGGATATTTTGTGGAGTTTGGGGGTTTTCTTGTAGTTGGCTTGTGTTTGAATAAGGGTTCTTTGTGTTTTTCTCACTTGGGCATTTTATCGAACACCTTGTGTGCACAACTTTCCAACTCTTCCTCAAAGCTCCAATATCCATCAAAATCAACAAACACAATAGCAATAACAATTTCTCCAACACACTTGGAGTCACAAGGGTTGGGGAACACCAATATTTCAATCAAAATACCAAAATTCCAACAATAGAGAACAAACTAGCAAGAACAATGGAAAACTCAAGCTAGATGAATAACCTTGTGCTCTGATACCAAATGGAGCGTGGCGCGATGGGAGAGATTGAAGACTTAGCTTGAGTTGTTGTTGTAGAAGAGATGAAAGAAATCCATAAGCAATAGAATAAGGGGAGAAAGATGAACATCTCAATCACCCATGCTTGAACTTCTCAACAATAGCCTTGAACTTGAATAATAACAAGAATAATAACCAAAATCAACCAATTTCAATAACCTTGAACACCAAAGGGATTGGATATGACCTTGGATAAAGGAGATTCCACCACCAAAGCCTAACACCCCACCATGACCATCATAAAGGAAGAATCCACCAAATGATCAATAAAGGAATGACTAGAAACACCACCATTAATCAATGGATAAAGTAATCTAGATTTTGAGAGAAAACTTAGGGAAACCCTAACCAATGCATAAGCATGTTCATAATCATCAAAAGCTACCTGGAAAAATGAGATAACAAGCTATTTATAATAAACTAGGAATTAGGCTAAAACAAGGCAAAAATGACGAAAATACGCGTCCGACCAGAAGAGCGGCTCGGGCGAGCAGATGGGTGGCTCGGGCGAGCTGGCCCTCTGACTGCCTTGGCCTGTCGCTGGCCTGGATGGGTCGCGGCCGTGACAGAATTTTGCTCGGGCGAGATAGGCTTCTGGGCAGTTTTCCCTGCCGACTTCAAATGTGCATAACTTCTTCATCCGAACTTCGTTTTAGGTCCGTAAGATATCGTTGGAAAGCTCTCAGTGTGTACTATAAGCTCCCAAAATTTCAGCCTCATCGGAGTTGTATTGAATGAGTTATGACTCGAAACGTGAAGGCGCGCGCATTTCCAACCTCTGATCGCCTTCCCCCTTGCAAGTTATTAACTTGGTTACTTCCGAGACTTGATACCAACACGCCCTTCATTCCCGGGATGACCCAATCCGGTCCCGAGGCCTCCGAGGTCGTTGACAAGTCTCGAGCCTCTCCTTACTCCAACAAGGAGGGCTCGCCGAGGCCACGATAGTGTGATGCTCACCACCCCGCCTTTTGTAAAGGTGTAACGATTCCTGAAAACGAGTGGGTGAGCGGTTTTAGTCCGGTGATGATGGGTCGGGATTTCATCGATCTTATCTTTAACCGCAATCCCGGCTATGAAAGCTTGGCACCGAACCCGACACTGAACCCGATACGGTTCAGGAATCGAACCCTAATTCTCCGTCACCCATCACCACCATGGTAGGCCACTATCCTACCATCGAAAGTTGATAGGGCAGAAATTTGAATGATGTGTCGCCGGCGCAAGGGCCGTGCGACCCATGGAGTTATCATAAATCATCAGAGCTACGGGCAAAGCCCGCGTCGACCTTTTATCTAATGAATGCATCCCTTCCAGAAGTCGGGGTTTGTTGCACGTATTAGCTCTAGAATTACTACGGTTATCCAAGTAGTAAGGTACTATCGAGTAGACTATAACTGATATAATGAGCCATTCGCAGTTTCACAGTACAAAGATGTTGTTTATACTCAGACATGCATGGCTTAATCTTTGAGACAAGCATATGACTACTGGCAGGATCAACCAGGTAGCACCCCTTGATGACGCTGACGCGCATGAGCCATCCCCAAGCAAACGGAGGGTCAACACGCGAACAGCGGTCGTTCATTCTTAGCGTAGAACGCTCAATTGGGCCCTGCGCCGACAGCGAATGCAAGCCCACACGATGTCTC
The DNA here is from genome assembly GCA_029582165.1 of Portulaca oleracea. Taxonomy (NCBI): domain Eukaryota; kingdom Viridiplantae; phylum Streptophyta; class Magnoliopsida; order Caryophyllales; family Portulacaceae; genus Portulaca; species Portulaca oleracea. The sequence continues at coordinate 5,990,145 of CM055885.1, read as the reverse complement.
GCATCCCGAGCACGCCAGTGGCCATACCGGCCGCCGCACGCGCACGAAGGCAACATGCGGGCGGACGGCGACCTCGACCTCTATGTCCACCCCACACCCAATTAGGGCATCTGGCGAACGTGATTCGCATCAAGGTCAAAGACTTGCCTTACCGAGGCAGCCAACACAGGAAACCGTCCCTTGCACAGAGCTTGCGTGCCCTTGGACCATTCTCTGAAGAGGACCTTGCGCTCACGGTTCACTGCCCGAGCAGGGAGCCCGCCAACACAAACTATCCAAACGTAACTCACGCGCACCACATGTTGCCGCCGGGATGCACCCCTTCGTCCGCCCGACTACATCGAGCAGCCAAACAAAGCAAAGGGCAACAACCCAACAAGCACCGCTAGACGCGAGAAACCGGAACAAAAGAGAGAACCATGCCTTCAATATTTTGAGCAACAAAATATGTGTTTGTGGCCGGGCTTCAGCTCGACCGACGGACGAGGATTAAGCTCCCGAGCAGCGAAAAAACGATTATCCCACCACCTGCTCGTTTGCCCAACCCCCAACCGCTACCCGCGCCTAAAGGTTATTCTCTACATGCTAGGAGCTCAGTCTTGGTTAGCTGAACGGCCATAGGTGGGTGAGTGGATGATGCGTTGTGTTTGAGGTTGGGCTTGATAGTGGTCAACACACGAGGATTGAAGTCACAAGCAGCAAAACACCGATAATCCCACAAGCTGCTCGTTCACTCGCCCCCCGAGCACCGATCACGGCTCAAGGATGTTGTTTGTGGGGTGGAAGTTGGGTTCTGATTTGTCGAATGGGTTCGGGCATAGAGTAATATGTGTTTAATGGCTGGGCTGATCCTAACCAACGCACGACGATTGAGCTCCCGAGCAGCACAAAACGAATATTATCCCACAAGCTACTCGTTCGTCGTCACCCCGAGCACCGACCAAGGCTTACTTTTGTTGGGCTTAAGGTATGTTTCATGGCATCGAAAGGGTTTGAGAGGAGCGGAGGGTGTGTTTGAGGCTAGGATAAAGGGCAGCAAACACACGGGCATTGAGATCCCGAGCAGCTAAAAATCGAATATCCCACAAGTTGCTCATTCACTCGCCTCTCGAGCTCTAACTGTACCTCAAGGTTGTTTTTGTATGGGCTGGACATCGAATTGTGGTGGGATGTGGCTCAACTCCTTTCCCCAGCATCGCGACATCCCCATCGGCAAATCTGAACGCTTTGGGCCTCCACCACCCTGCGCGAAATGCATGCCACGCGTTTGGAAGTGCTACTTCTAAGATGGCACAAGGCCAACCGGTTCGCACGGGCATCCGACCTCATGGCTGCGGCCCATTCGGTGTACTCGACCAAGTCGCAAGCAACAGGGATTGACGGATCCATACGGTTCCAACCCTCCGAAAGGCTCTCGGCAAAAGGGATTTACGGATCCATACGGTTCCAACCCTCTTCTAAGCCAAGAGACATCCGGGGCCTTGCTCCTCAATCTTCCCACCTACTAGTTCCTAGCCTCGTCCGGTTAGGCACCACCAGTCACCGCACTTGCGACAATTATCCCACACAAGAGAGGCATCGTCCCTCCACATTAATCCCACAGCCAATGAGAACGCCACCGTACCACGAGCGTACCGACAACCCATCGTCCGCCCTGGGTCGAGGTCGGGCAACAAAAGGCACAACCTATAGCTTGGCTCTAAAGGCGTAACGACGATCGCAAACCACCACCCCGCCGCCAGAGGCGGTACCGCCGTTGCGGTGAGGGCACGCCCTCACCCGTGGTGACGACTCCGCAACGAATGCGAATGCCACCGACCGCAGACGTCAAGAAACAGTACCGAAGCACACCGGGACAGCAAGGCATCAATATCCGAGGCAACCGTATCGATCGGCAACTTTTTCACGCATGGCACGCTTCTCGAGGCAACCCGAGCCTCATTGTTCCATCATCCGTCCGGGACAGGTTCGGTGCACGGCCGCATGTCGACAGTGCCTTTGACGAGGTTGCCTTGCCACGCCATGCATGGACGCTCGATGTCGCTCGCTGTCGTCGATAGTCGCTCGTTGTCGCTGCCCCAGCACTTGCCAAGCACCTCCCCTATAAAGAGCTTTATGTGAATAACTCCATCTACGGCCAGTGTACACACTTTTGACAAATAAATGGGCAAGGCTTTTTTTTTAGTTCTAGATTTTTCCAATTTTTTCCGAGGATATCCCTGGGTAGATAATAATGTTAATTTAACAAAAACATTTTTCGGAATTTTTTCGCAGCCCAGAATAATTTTTATATATTTTTTTTTTTTGCGAAAACGGAAAAAAATCCAAAAAATCATAGAAAAATCAGAAAAATGCAAGGCAAGTTTTTAAAATCCTTAAAAATCAAGGGGAAGTGGACTGCAAATTATTTTGCACATCCGACGTCAGATGCCTCGGGTTTTAGGCCCGATATCGCTTTTTCCCGAGCGGGCACGGGAGGAGACGAAGAAAGACTCCAAAAAATCATACAAAATACTGTAAAGTAGCTAAATGGCACAAGGAAATGATCTACAAAATTTGAGGGAAAACAGAGGAGCGGAAGTTGAAGGAGTGTCCCGGTACCGGGGCGACTTAGAGCGTCCCGAGGCCCGGCCATAACATCCCGAAAAAATCCGGAAAAATCACGGAAAACCCTTAAAAAACATAAGGAATCAGCCCGCCAAGTTTCATCCCAAGCGCAAGAACGACGAAAAACGGAAAATCGTTGTCACTGAGTGTCGTCGACATCGCTGCTCGCAGCCGTCGACATCGCCATCGTTGTCGCCAATCAGCTGGATGCCAAAGACATCGCCGGCTGGCCTGCCGACGACACCGCCGCAGTTGTCGACGCTGGGCCGACGCACACATCAGCACTCCAGACCCGCCAACGCCGTGAAAACCGGTCGGCGGTCCTCTATTCTCCGACCTACGATGTAGATAACGAGGCCACCTTCACAACCTTCTCCTGTCCTTATGTTGTAGTAAGGTAGGGCGGTTATTGAGTTGCTCAACCGCCCCTTAGCCCTGCTCATAACGCGCTACGGAACCTCAAGCGTCTTGGGGACCAAGCAGCATAGCTAGCGGCATAGGAGCCGACTCGGCCGTGTAACCGTCTGCGAGTAATCCAATATGTGGTTTCGCACGTTCCACCACTTCTCCGTTCATTTCCAATACTAATCGTGAAACACCATGAGCAGCAGGATGTTGAGGTCCGAAATTCGAAGTGAAATTTTTGATTTGTCTGTTCCTAGTCGTCATTCGAAAAAAAAGGAAGAAATAAGAAAGAGATTATTCCCTAAGAGCTTGTCCAGTACCTAAAAAACCTAAAATGAATCTCCTTTTTTTAGGCGAGGCCGGGACTCGAACCCGGATCTGCAGATCATGAGCCTAATGAGTTAGCCATTACTCCACCCCGCTTCTTCTCCTTCTCTTTCGAACTTAAAAAGCTCCCGTCATCTTCAGGATCAACGCTTTCTTCTCTTATTCAATTTCTCGTTAAAGGATCACTCCTAAATACAGTAGTGATCTTATATACGATAGACCGACCAAGGGAATCCTTGTAAGATGGGCATATAAGATGTTGCACATGCGGTCTCGACTGAGTTCCGGGGCACTGTCGCAGTGTCATCGACAGCGTCGCCGGCGACAGCGTCGCTAGCTGCCGACGACACAGCCGCAGTGTCGTCGACACAGCCGCAGTGTCGTCGACACTGTCGCTGGTTGTCGTCGACACTGTCGCTGGCTGTCGTCGACACTGTCGCTAGCTACCGTCGACGCTATCGCAATGGCATCGACACTGTCACAGTGTCGTCGACAGCGTCGCCGGGCCGCCACGACATCGCCGCAATGTCGCCGACATCGCCGCTGGCCGCGCCGACGCCAGCCGCAATGGCGCCGACATCGCCGCGCGGGCGAGTTGTCGACGACTGTGTTGCTCACTGTCGTATGGCGCAGCGTTCGGGCGCGACGCTGGCATCCGACGGCGACGCATGCATTGTCGACCGCCGACATCGCCCGCCACGCGTTCATAAGCCGACACTCGATTTGCCACGCCGCCTCGTGTCGGCATCCGATGCTTCACCGGTCGCGGAGCCCACCCGCGCCTCGCAAGAGGGGCACGTGGCGGGGGCGGGCCCGCCATAGCATATCCTCCCTTTCGCCTGCTCCGCCAAGTCTCGCTAAGTCCGCCCAGTCCGCCTCGCGCTCGTGTCCTCGTGCCTGTGTCTTTGACTATAATGCGCGCGCGGGGGCACCGAGCATGTCCGGGGGCCAGGCTTGAACGCGGGGTCGATGTCGAACCACGTTCGCTCGAGCATACGCGTGGGCGTACGAGGATCGTGGACGGGACAAATGACACGGTGAACGATGCTCGCTCACCGTCGGCCGATCGTTAGCATAGCCGCCTGTGCCCATGCCACGCACCTCCCCTCTAAAGAGCTTTATGTGAATAACTCCATCTACGGCCAGTGTACACACTTTTGACAAATAAATGGGTATGGCTTTTTTTTGAGTTCTAGATTTCTCCAATATTTTCCGAGGATACCCCTGGGTGGATAATAATGTTAATTTACTAAAAAACATTTTTCGTAATTTTTTCGCAGCCCGGGTTATTTTATATTTTTTTTTGCGAAAACGGAAAAAAATTTAAAAAATAAAAAAAAATCAAAAAAATGCAAGGCAAGTTTCTAAATTCTTTAAAAATCATGGGGAAGTTGACTACAAATTATTTTTCACATTCGTCGTCGGATGCCTCGGATCGCTATTTCCCGAGCGGGCACGGGAGGAGACGAAGGAAGGCTCCAAAAAATCATTAAAAATACTGTAAAATAGCTAAATGGGACGAGGAAATGATCTGCAAAATTGAGGGATAGCGGACGAGCGGAAGCTGAAGGAGTGTCCCGGTATCGGGGCGACTTAGAGTGTCCCGAGGCCCGGCCAAAGCATCCCGGAAAAAATCCAGAAAAATCACGGAAAACCCTTAGAAAACATTGGTTAGCAGCCCGCCAAGTTTCATCCCAAGCGCACGAACGAAAGCCACGGAAAAATCATTGTCATTGACTGTCGTCAACACCGTCATCACCCGTCGCCGCCGATTTACATCGCGCTGGCCGCCGCCGACATCGCCGC
>CM055885.1:5972500-5980000 GCA_029582165.1 Portulaca oleracea | reverse complement strand
AGCTTGTTAGGACTTTTTTTCCAGGCAGCTTTGGATGATTATGAACATGCTTATGCATTGGTTAGGGTTTCCCTAAGTTTTCTCTCAAAATCTAGATTACTTTATCCATTGATTAATGGTGGTGTTTCTAGTCATTCCTTTATTGATCATTTGGTGGACTTTTCCTTTATGATGGTCATGGTGGGGTGTTAGGCTTTGGTGGTGGATTCTCCTTTATCCAAGGTCATACCCAATCCCTTTGGTGTTCAAGGTTATTGATATTGGTTGATTTTGGTTATTATTCTTGTTATTATTCAAGTTCAAGGCTATTGTTGAGAAGTTCAAGCATGGGTGATTGATATTGGTTGATTTTGGTTATTATTCAAGTTCAAGGCTATTGTTGAGAAGTTCATGCATGGGTGATTGAGATGTTCATCTTTCTCCCCTTATTCTATTGTTTATGGATTTCTCTCATCTATTCTACAACAACAACTCAAGCTAAGTCTACAATCTCTCCCATTGCGCCACGCTCCATTTGGTATCAGAGCACAAGGTTATTCATCTAGCTTGAGTTTTCCTTTGTTCTTGCTAGTTTGTTCTCTATTGTTGGGTTTTTGGTATTTTGATTGAAATATTGGTGTTCCCCAACCCTTGTGACTCTAAGTGTGTTGGAGAAATTGTTATTGCTATTGTGTTTGGTGTTTTTGGTGCATATTGGAGCTTTGAGGAAGAGTTGGAAATTTGTGCCCACAAGGTGTTCGATAAAATGCCCAAGTGAGAAAAACACAAAGAACCCTTACCCAAACACAAGCCAACTACAAGAAAACCCCCAAACCCCACAAAATATCCCAAACACAATCCGTCCCATACCTTTTCCTCGATATGGATGGTCACGATGATTCCGATCGAGAGGAACCTAGCCACCGGAGGAGTTCCCGAGTCCAAGGAATTGAGGACCGACTCACCACGATGGACGAGAGGTTCACTTCTCTTGAGAATCATAACGCTAACATCGAGCGGAATCTTATGGAGATTGCGGCACAAATGAACAATTTGACGGTGCAACATCAAGGGCAACAACAAGTTGAACGTCGGAGGCGTGCACAAAGCCCTATCTGTCCTCCTCCAAACTTTGAGTCGAGTGACGATGCTAGAGGCTCTCCACGACACCGAATTCGTCGGAATGTGCATGATCAACCCCCTCGTGACGACTTTCAGGACGTTAAGATTGACATCCCCGAATTCAACGGCTCCACCGACCCGGATGACTACCTCGAATGGATCCAACTGATGGATAGGATCTTCGAGACCAAGGAGTATGATGATGAGAAGGCTTATAAAATCGCAAGCTTGAAACTCACCAGGGCCGCTTCGCTTTGGGTTGAGAATATGAAGTTGCAACGGGCTCGTGAAGGAAAAGCAAGGATTTCCACTTGGACCCGGCTTAAGCAAGTGATGAATCGCCGCTTTTTGCCAAACACTTACCGTCATGACGTTCTGAAGAAGGCCTATGCCCTTACCCAAGGCAAACGAACCGTCGGAGAATACATTTCGGAATTCGAGCAACTTCTTATCAAGAGTGGCCTCCAGGAGCCTGAAGATCAAACCATGATGAGATTTTTGAATGGCTTGAACTCCACAATCGCTAAAAGGGTTGAGGTCCAACCATACTATTCCATGGATGAATTGTGTAGTTTGGCTCTCCGAGTTGAGCGAAGAAGAATGGAAGGATCCAACACCAAATCCTTGTCTAGACCCGTCTACTCACCATCTAGCCGACCTCCTCCGGAGTCAAGCACTCCAAGGTCTAGCGAGACACCGAGGTCCACACCAACACCAAGAATTGACAAAGGAAAGGGGCTTGCTACAGAGACTCCAACGGAACCTCCTCGACGAGCGGAAGGCCGGAAGTGCTTTAAGTGCCATGGTTATGGCCATTTTCAAGCCGATTGTCCAAACCGTCGGGCTTTGACACTCCAAGAGGTCCATGACATCGATGATGAGCTTCGAAAGGCTCAAGAGGAACCCGAAGTGGTGGTTGAAGATGCGATTACTAGCGATGATGAGGATGCCGCTCCCATACCCCCCGTGCGTGGGAGTGCACTTGTTGTGAGGAGAGCTTTGCATATCTATGAGACTCCTCTCGATAAGGCCCAACGGGAAATGTTGTTCCAAACGCGGTGCTTCGTAGGTGGAAAAGTGTGCACTCTTGTCATCGATGGAGGAAGTTGCACGAATGTCGCATCTACCACTATGGTCGAGAAGCTTAGCTTGCCTCTATTACCGCACCCTCGGCCCTATTCGCTCCATTGGCTCAACGATCACAACGGCATCAAGGTAACTAAGCAAGTCTTAGAAAATTTTTCTTTTGGAGCTAACTATGATGATTCCCTTGTTTGCGATGTTGTCCCTATGAGCACTTGTCACATTTTATTGGAACGACCATGGCAATATGACAAGAAAACGGTGCACAATGGGTTGAACAACACTTATACATTCACCCGTAAAGACAAGAAAGTCAAGTTACTTTCCATTTCTCCGCGAGAAACCAAAACTTCAAAAGTCGGGATGGGTAGTGAGTTGAGGAACCTTCTCATGATGAGCGAAACACGGGATGAGTGTACTCTTGGCGAGGACGAGCTCCCTCTTGCTTTGTTTTTGCCTCGTAGTGAGCCCAGTGAGATTGAGAGTTCCCAAGCACCACATAAAAATTCTTTACCGCCCCTTAACCCTTCACCTCCACAAGACAAGCCTCCTTCTACTTTCTTGCATATGGATGATGGGTACATTGTGGGATTTGAAGTTTGTGGGTTCTCAAGCATGTTTGTTCGAAGCGTTCGGGAAGTTCGGAGCTTCATGGGGACGATTGATGAAGAGTGCTTCAGTTTTAACCCCCAAGAGTTGAGGGCAACTCTTTTTCAAGAGGGGGAGTATGAACCGTATCGGGTTCAGTGTCGGGCTCGGTGCCAAGCTTTTATAGCCGAGATTGCGGTTAAAGATAAGATCGATGAAATCCCGACCCATCATCACCGGACTAAAACCGCTCACCCACTCGTTTTCAGGAATCGTTACACCTTTACAAAAGGCGGGGTGGTGAGCTTCACACTATCGTGGCCTCAGCGAGCCATCCTTGTTGGAGTAAGGAGAGGCTCGGGACTTGTCAATGACCGCGGAGGCCTCGGGACTAGATTGGGTCATCCCAGAAATGAAGGGCGTGGTGGTATCAAGTCTCGGAAGTAACCAAGTTAATAACTTGCAGGGGAGAAGGCGATCAAAGGTTGGAAATGCGCGCGCCTTCACGCTTTGGGCCATAACTCCTTCAATATAACTCTAATAGGTCTCAAATTTTGGGAGCTTACAGTACACACTGAGAGCTTTCCAACGATATCTTACGGGCCTAAAAATGAGTTCGGATGAAGAAGTTATGCGCGTTTGAAGTCGGCAAGGAAAAACTGCCCAGAAGCATGGCGCGCCCGAGCCACCCTGTGGCTCGCCCACCATTCTGCCAGACTTTGTCGCGCACATGGTCAACCTCTCAGTGGGCCTGCTCGCCCGAGCCGCTCCCTGGCTCGCCCGGGCCAAGCTCCTGCTAGATTTGTCCTAGTGCCTGCCAGATGTGTCGCGTACGTGGTCAACCCCTCAGTGGGCCTGCTCGCCCGAGCAACCCCCTAAGTCGCCCGAGCCAGGCTACTGCCAGGTTAAGTCGCGCACACGAGCGACGATTTTTTGCGGACAGAAGGCTTGCTCGCCCGAGCCACTACCTGGCTCGCCCGAGCCAACCTTCTGGAAGGACGCGAAGTTTCGTTTTTGCTCTGTTTTTACTTAATTTCTGGTTTAGTATAAATAGCTTGTTAGGACTTTTTTCCAGGCAACTTTGGATGATTATGAACATGCTTATGCTTTGGTTAGGGTTTCCCTAAGTTTTCTCTCAAAATCTAGATTACTTTATCCATTGATTAATGGTTGTGTTTCTAGTCATTCCTTTATTGATCATTTGATGGACTTTTCCTTTATGATGGTCATGGTGGGGTGTTAGGCTTTGGTGGTAGATTCTCCATTATCCAAGGTCATATCCAATCCATTTGGTGTTCAAGGTTATTGATATTGGTTGATTTTGGTTATTATTCTTGTTATTATTCAAGTTCAAGGCTATTGTTGAGAAGTTCAAGCATGGGTGATTGAGATGCTCATCTTTCTCCCCTTATTCTATTGTTTATGGATTTCTCTCATCTATTCTACAACAACAACTCAAGCTAAGTCTACAATCTCTCCCATCGCGCCACGCTCCACAACCGCTACCCGCACCTAAAGGTTGTTCTCCACATGCTAGGAGCTCAGTCTTGGTTAGCTGAACGGACATTGGTGGGTGAGTGGATGATGCGTTGTGTTTTAGATTGGGCTTGATAGTGGTTAACACACGAGGATTGGGGTCACAAGCAGCAAAACACCGATAATCCCACAAGCTGCTCGTTCACTCGCCCCCCGAGCACCGATCACGGCTCAAGGATGTTGTTTGTGGGGTGGAAGTTGGGTTCTGATTTGTAGAATGGGTTCGGGCATAGGGTAATATGTGTTTAATGGCTGGGCTGAGCTGAGCCTAACCAACGCACGGCGATTGAGCTCCCGAGCAGCACAAAACGAATATTATCCCACAAGCTAATCATTTGCCGTCACCCCGAGCACTGACCAAGGCTTACTTTTGTTAGGCTTAAGGTATGTTTCATGGCAGCGAAAGGGTTAGAGAGGAGCGGAGGGTGTGTTTGAGGCTAGGCTAAAGGGCAGCAGACACACGGGCATTGAGATCCCGAGCAGCTAAAAACCGAATATCCCACAAGCTGCTCATTCACTCGCCTCCCGAGCTCTAACTGCACCTCAAGGTTGTTTTTGTATGGGCTGGACATCGAATTGTGGTGGGATGTGGCTCAACTCCTTTCCCCAGCACCGCGACATCCCCATCGGCAAATCCGAACGCTTTGGGCCTCCACCACGCTGCGCGAAATGCATGCCACGCGTTTGGAAGTGCTACTTCTAAGATGGCACAAGGCCAACCGGTTCGCACGGGCGTCCGACCTCATGGCTGCGGCCCATTCGGTGTACTCGACCAAGTCGCAAGCAACAGGGATTTACGGATCCATACGGTTCCAACCCTTCGAAAGGCTCTCGGCAAAAGGGATTTACGGATCCATACGGTTCCAACTCTCTTCTAAGCCAAGAGACATTCGGGGCCTTGCTCCTCAATCTTCCCACCTACTAGTTCCTAGCCTCGTCTAGTCAGGCACCACCAGTCACCGCACTTGCGACAATTATCCCACACAGGGGAGGCATCGTCCCTCCACGTTAATCCCACAGCCAATGAGAATGCCACCGTACCACGAGCGTCAAGGTTTGCTAATGACGCCACCGACAACCACCCCTGCTGCCTAGAGGGGCGGCTGCCGTTGCGAGTGAAGGGGGGCACGCCCTCACCCGTGGTGGCGACTCCGCAACGAATGCGAATGCCACCGACCGCGGACGTCAAGAAAAAGTATCGAAGCACACTGGGACAGCAAGGCATCAATATCCGAGGCAACCGTATCGATCGTCAACTTTTTCACACGTGGCACGCTTCTCGAGGCAACCTGAGCCTCGTTGTTCCGTCATCCGTCCGGGACAGGTTCGGTGCACGGCCGCATGTCGACAGTGCCTTTGACGAGGTTGCCATGCCACGCCATGCATGGACGCTCGATGTCGCCGCCGATAAGTCGTCGCCGATCGCCGCCGTCATTGTCGCCGATCGCCGCCGCTGCCGCTGGCACTGTCGCTGCCCTAGCACTTGCCAAGCACCTCCCCTATAAAGAGCTTTATGTGAATAACTTCATCTACGGCTAGTGTACACACTTTTGACAAATAAATGGGCATGGCTTTTTATTTAGTTCTAGATTTTTCCAATTTTTTTCGAGGATACCCCTGGGTAGATAATAATGTTAATTTACCAAAAAACATTTTTCGGAATTTTTTAGCAGCCCGAAATATTTTATATATTTTTTTTGCGAAAACGGAAAAAATTTCAAAAAATTGTAGAAAAATCAGAAAAAGGCAAGACAAGTTTCTAAAATCTTTAAAAATCAAGGGGAAGTGGACTGCAATTCATTTTGCACATTCGACGTTGGATGCCTCGGGTTTTAGGCCCGAGATCGCTTTTTCCCGAGCGGGCACGGGAGGAGACGAAGGAAGGCTCCAAAAAATCATAAAAAATACTGAAAAATAGCTAAATGGAACAAGGAATTGATCTGCAAAATTTGTTGGAAAACAGAGGAGCGGAAGTTGAAGGAGTGTCCTGGTACCGTGGCGACTTAGAGCGGCCCGAGGCCCGGCCATAACATCCCGAAAAAATCCGAAAAAATCACGGAAAACCCTTAAAAAACATAAGGAAGCAGCCTGCCAAGTTTCATCGCAAGCGCAAGAACGACGAAAAACGGAAAATCGTCGTCACTGAGTGTTGTCGACACTGTTGCTGCTCGCAGCCGTCGACATCGCCGCCGGGCCGCCGCCGACGCGCCGCTTGCCGCCAAGACATTGTCCTCGTGGCGCCGACATCGCCGGCTGGCCGCCGACATCGCCGCAGCGTTGTCTTCGGCGCCGCCGCCGCCGACGACATCTGCGATGGTCGCCGACGACATCGCCGCTGCCGCCGCAGCAGTCGCCGGCGACGCCGACGACGGCGCCAGCGACAATGTCGACAACATCGCGATGTCGTCGCCGTCGCCGACTGTCGCAGCATGGTCGACATCGCCGGCCGCCGACGCCGGGCCGCTGCCGACACTGCGCCGCTACCGTCGACGCTGTAGCAATGGTGTCGACATTGTCGCTGACACTGTCGCAATGTCGTCGACAGCGTCGCTGGCTGCCGACGACACTGTCGCAATGGCGTCGACACTGTCGCGCGCGGGCTTTCGACGACTGTGTCGCTCGCTGTCGTCTGGCGCGGTACCCGAGCGGGACGCTTGGCATCCGACGAAGGACGCATGCATTGTCCGTCGACAGTCGCCGGCATTGCCCGACTCACGTTTCATTAGCCGACACTCGATTTGCCACGCCGCCTCGTGTCGGCGTCCGATGCTTCACCGGTCGCGGAGCCCACCCGCGCCTCGCAAGAGTGGCACGTGGCGAGGGCGGGCCCGGCTACATATCCTCCTCGCTTTCGCCGCTCCGCCAAGTCCGCCCAAGTCCGCCCCCGCGCCCCTGTGTCCCTGTGCCCTGTGTCTTTGATTATAATGCGCGCGCGGGGGCACCGAGCATGTCCGAGGGCCGGGATCGAACACGGGGTCGATGTCGAACCACGTTCGCTCGAGCATACGCGTGGGCGTACGAGGATCGCGGACGGGACAAATGACTCGGTGAACAGTGTCGCTCACTGTCGTCGACAGTCGTTGGCATTGCCGCTGCCCCAGCCCCACGCCAAGCACCTCCCTTCTAAAGAGCTTTATGTGAATAACTCCATCTACGGCTAGTGTACACACTTTTGACAAATAAATGGGCATG
>CM055885.1:5962500-5965000 GCA_029582165.1 Portulaca oleracea | reverse complement strand
ATATCCCACAAGCTGCTCATTCACTCGCCTCCCGAGCTCTAACTGCACCTCAAGGTTGTTTTTGTATGGGCTGGACATCGAATTGTGGTGGGATGTGGCTCAACTCCTTTCCCCAGCACCGCGACATCCCCATCGGCAAATCCGAACGCTTTGGGCCTCCACCACCCTGCGCAAAATGCATGCCACGGGTTTAGAAGTGCTACTTCTAAGATGGCACAAGGCCAACCGGTTCGCACGGGCGTCCGACGTCATGGCTGCGGCCCATTCGGTGTACTCGACCAAGTCGCAAGCAACAGGGATTTACGGATCCATACGGTTCCAACCGTCCGAAAGGCTCTCGGCAAAAGGGATTTACGGATCCATACGATTCATACCCTCTTCTAAGCCAAGAGACATCCGGGGCCTTGCTCCTCAATCTTCCCACCTACGAGTTCCTAGCCTCGTCCGGTCAGGCACCACCAGTCACCGCACTTGCGACAATTATCCCACACAAGGGAGGCATCGTCCCTCCACATTAATCCCACAGCCAATGAGAATGCCACCGTACCACGAGCGTCAAGGTTTGCCAAGGCCCGAAGGCCCCAACAAACCATCGTCCGCCCTGGGTCGAGGTCGGGCAACAAAAGGCACAACCTATAGCTTGGCTCTAAAGGCAGCTAATGACGCCATCGACAACCACCCCCGCTGCCTAGAGGGGCGGCTGCCGTTGCGGGTGGGGGGGGGGGGCACGCCCTCACCCGTGGTGGCGACTCCGCAACAAATGCGAATGCCACCGACCGCGGACGTCAAGAAACAGTACCGAAGCACACCGGGACATCAAGGCATCAATATCCGAGGCAACCGTATCGATCGGTAACTTTTTCACGTTTGGCACGCTTCCCGAGGTAACCCGAGCCTCGTTGTTCCATCATCTGTCCGGGACAGGTTCGGTGCACGGCCGCATGTCGACAGTGCCTTTGACGAGGTTGCCATGCCACGCCATACATGGACGCTCGATGTCGCCATTCGCCGACATTTGCTCGTCATTGGCCGCTGCCGCCGCCAAAGACTTGCCAAGCACCTCCCCTATAAAGAGCTTTATGTGAATAACTCCATCTACGGCCAGTGTACACACTTTTGACAAATAAATGGGCATGGCTTTTTTTTCAGTTCTAGATTTTTCAAAATTTTTCCGAGGATACCCCTGGGTAGATAATAATGTTAATTTACTAAAAAACATTTTTCAGAATTTTTTCGCAGCTCGGAATATTTTATATATTTTTTTTTTGCGAAAACGAAAAAATATTCTGAAAAATCTTAGAAAAATCAGAAAAATGCAAGGCAAGTTTCTAAAATCCTTAAAAATTAAGGGGAAGTGGACTGAAAATTATTTTGCACATCCGACGTCGGATGCCTCGGGTTTTAGGCCCGAGTTCGCTTTTTCCCGAGCGGGCACGGGAGGAGACGAAGGAAGGCTCCAAAAAATCATAAAAAATACTGTAAAAAAGCTAAATGGCACAAGAAAATGATCTGCAAAATTTGAGGGAAAACAGAGGAGCGGAAGTTGAAGGACTGTCCCGGTACCGGGGCGACATAGAGCGTCCCGAGGCCCGACCATAACATCCCGAAAAAATCCGGAAAAATCACGGAAAACCCTTAAAAAACATAAGGAAGCAGCCCGCCAAGTTACATCCCAAGCACAAGAACGACGAAAAACGGAAAATCGTTGTCATTGAGTCGGCCGCCGAAGATCGCCGTCATTGTCGCCGCCGGCCGCGTCGTCGACAATGGCATTCGCCGCCGACATCGCCGCAGTTGTCGACGACACTGTCGCTAGCTGTTGTCGATGCTATCGCAATGGCGTCGACACTATCACTGGCTACCGTCGACGCTGTCGTAATGGCGTCGACATCGCCATCGCTACCGCCGACGCCGCCGCAATGGCGCCGACACCGCCGCCACACTGCCGCAGTTGTCGCCGACAACGCCGCCGGGTCGCCGACGACATCGCCGTAGTGTCGCCGACACTATCGATGTCGCCGCCGACGCCGCCGCAATGGCGCCGACATGCCGCGGGCGAGCCGCCGACGATCGTTCTCGCCGTCGTATGGCGCGCGCCGGGCGACGCTGGCATCCGACGAAGGACGCATGCATTGTCCTTCGACAATCGCCGGCATTGCCCGGCTCACGTTTCATTAGCCGACACTCGATTTGCCACGCCGCCTCGTGTCGGCGTCCGATGCTTCACCGGTCGCGGAGCCCACCCGCGCCTCGCAAGAGGGACACGTGGCGGGGGCGGGCCTGCCACAGCATATCCCTCCCCCCCTTTCTTCGCCTGTTCCGCGAAGTTCCGCCAAGTCCGCCCAAGCCCGCCCCCGCACCCCTCTGTCCCTGTGCCCTGTGTCTTTGATTATAATGCGTGCGTGGGGGCACCGAGCATGTCTGGGGGCCGGGCTCGAACGTGGGGTCGATGTCCAACCACGTTCGCTCGAGCATACGCGTGGGCGTACGAGGATCGCGG
>CM055885.1:5937500-5950000 GCA_029582165.1 Portulaca oleracea | reverse complement strand
CAAAATTGAGCGGTATCCAGAAGGTCTAGCCAATTTCTTTGAGAAGCCGACACATAGTGTCGTAAGTACTCCTCAAGAAGGGAATTTATGCGCTCGGTCCAGCCATCCGTTTGCGGATGATTGGCAGTCAAGAATTTCGATTCAGACCCCATCAAATTGAACAACACTGTCCAGAATTGGCCTGTAAAACGGGTATCCCTATCGCTGACAATATCTTCGGGTAAGCCGAAGTATTTGACAACGTGACCAAGGAACAACTTAGCCGCTTCCTCAGCGGGACAAGCGCCCAGTGCTGGGATGAACACTGCATATTTGGAGAATCGATCCACGACCACGACAGATTTACACCCTTGCACCGAGGGAAAACCCGAAATGAAATCCATAGACGCTGACTGCCATGGCCTTTCCGAGGCAGGAAGAGGTTGAAGCAAACCTGCCTCCTTCCTCCTCTCAGTTTTGTAGAGTTGGCAAACCATGCACGACTTGACATAAGCTTCCACTTCCGACTCCATCTTTGGCCAAAAGTAACTCTTGGCTAGCAAAGCCAAAGTTCTTTCTCGACCAGGATGTCCAGCCCACTTTGAGTCATGGACTTCTCGCAAAAGTTCATGCCTCAATTTCCCGGCAGGAACATAAAGGCGCCTGCCTTGGGCGAACAACAAGTCATCCTCCAACCAATATTGGCGTCCCACGCCATCGATGACTTGCTGTCGCAACTGTTGATAGGTTTGGTCCTCTTTCGAGAACTCACGAATTTTGCCAACAAAGTCGGTCTCAATTCTAGACAAGGTTGCCACAACACTCTGCATGGCACTCAAAGCCTTACGACTTATGGCGTCCGGCACCAGATTGTGTCGTCCCGGTTTGTGCTCCCACACAAAATCGTACTGCTGAAGGAATTCTTGCCATCGTGCTTGCTTAGGAGACAACTTTTTCTGAGTTTGGAAGAAAGTGTTGGCAATGTTGTCTGTTTTCACCACAAACTTAGTGCCTAACAAATAGTGTCTCCACACTCTAAGGCAATGCACCACCGCTAGCATTTCTTTTTCATGGGTTGAATACTTTAATTCAGCCCCATGAAGTTTCCTTCCTTCGAAGGCAATCGGATGACCCTCCTAGACAAGAACACCCCCTATGGCTTTGTCCGAGGCATCCGTATGCACTTCAAACGGTTTGTCAAAACATGGCAAACACAAAACAGGTTCCGACGGAACAGCCTGTCAGCCCTTCAAAGGCTGCTTGACAATTATCATCCCAAACCCATCTCTTGTTTTTCTTAAGTAAATCAGTTAGGGGCGATACTCTACGCGAGTATCCCTTGATAAACTTACGATAATAATTCGCCAAGCCTAGGAACGATCGCAGTTCCGATACGGACTTAGGAGGTGGCCAATCCACAATAGCCCGCACCTTCCTCTCGTCCATTTTCACAAGGCCCTTACTGATCTTGTGTCCTAAGAACATAATTTCCTGTTGGGCAAATTAGCATTTCTCCTTCTTCACATACAATTCATATTCACGCAATTTCTGAAATACTTTTCGCAAGTGAACAATATGATCATTTAATGATTCCGAATATATTACAATATCGTCCAAATAAACCACACAGAAATTGTCTAGATAATCATACAACACATTGTTCATCAAGTTACAAAATGTTGTCGGGGCATTGGTTAAACCAAACAGCATCACAAGAAATTCATATGAACCGTATCTTGTCACACAAGTCGTCTTCGGTTCGTCTCCTTGCGCAATTCGCAGTTGCCAATAGCCCAACCGAAGATCTAGCTTCGTGAAGAATGATGCCCTGGACAAACGATCAAACAAATCGTCAGTACGCGGAATCGGATATTTATTCTTAATCATAACTTTATTCAAAGGCCAATAGTCGATACACATACGCAATGTATCGTCCGACTTCCGCTGAAAAAGCACCGGCGCCCCATACGGTGCCTTGGAAGGTTGAATGAATCCGGCCTTCAACAGATCATTCAATCGACCGTAACTCGCCAATTCGCCGGCCATTATTCGACACGGAGTCGCGGGGCTTAGCGCCCGGCTCCAACTCGATGGCGTGATCCACCGCACGCCTTGGAGGCAACCGTTGAGGCAATTCTGGAGGCATCACATCCCCAAATTCCTCTAGTATTGATGCTACCACATCCGGTACTTCCATGGCCCGGTCGGGGCTAGTCTCCACCAAGACTGCCACAAAGGTTGGGTTTCGTTTGCGCACACCCTCTTTCAATTGTATTGCCGACAAAAGGGGAGATCCCTGCCCCTTGTCAAGGCTCACAGCCCGTGCAAAGCAACGTCTATCCTCATCCTTGATGAGGATCCCACCAAGGTGCGGCATAATGGACACTTTGGCTTTTCGCAAAAATTCGATCCCCAGAACAACATCAAAGTCATCTAAAGGTACAACAAGAAAGTCCATCGTACCCATCCAACGGTCAATCCACAAGGTTACGCCCTCAAGCAAGCCGACTGCGTTTGATGTAGTGGCATTCACCGTTTTTAATTGAGAATTGGTAGGGGACAAAGGTAAACCAACTTTCTCGGCTACCTCGGTTTTCATAAAGTTATGGGTCGCACCTGAATCCACCAACGTAATCACAGGCTTCCCAGTAATATTCACATCCAAATATAATAAATTAGGAAGTAAGGGAGACAAGAATAGTGTACCTTTGTGCAAGGCTCCTAGCCGTTACAACGGATTTATGCGCACCGGGACGATCTCCTGTCCGGTCGGCTCCTCTGCCCTCTCCTCAAACATAGTCGCGACTTGCTGACGCTTGGGGCAATCCCTGGCCAGATGCGGTCCCCGACAAATGAAGCAGCCATCCGCAGGGCGAGGCTTTTTGGGCGAGTAAGCTTGTCCGGGTGCCTTCCCCTTTGGCGAATCTCTCGATGCGTCATCCCGCTTCCTCTTCCCTTGGGTCTGCTTGCCTTTGGGTGGCCGATTGTTCCCATTCTTCTCGCCTTGACGACGCGTTTTCTCCTGTGGGGGCTTAAAATCCACCAAGGCTTCAGCACACGCGATTGCCGAGGGCAAGTCCGCTACGCGTTGCCGCCGTAGCTCATTTTACGCCCAAGGCTTCAAGCCCGAGATAAAGTTGAAGAGTTTGTCCTCCTCCGACATCCCCTTGATGTCGAGCAGCAAGGAGGTAAACATCTTCACATACTCCCGGACAGTCCCAGTCTGTCGGAGTTCCCTCAATCGATCGCGGGACGACCAAGAAATATGATGAGGCAAAAACTGAGCCCTCATCTCTCTCTTCATTTGATCCCACGTCGCAATGGGAGCGCGTCCCGAATCCCGTTCGTCCTCAGACCGAGACCGCCACCAAATTTCTGAATCCCCGGATAAGAACATAGCGGCCACCACCACCATGTCTCTTTCCGGCACTCGCGATGACGCGAAGTACTGCTCCAAATCCCATATAAAATTTTCCAACATCTTTGACTCTCGGACACCATCGTAGGGTCTAAGGTCGGGGACTTTGACACGTGGTCTCGAATCATTGTGAGGGGAGGCCTCGAGTTGTGCCTTCAAGGCAGCGATTTCGTCCCGCAGTTTCTGGACTAACGGTAAGTTATCCAACTGACTGTCCGAAAGAGCACTAGTGGCGTCATTCTCCATCAATTTCTGTATCATCAAGTTCATCTCTTGAACTTGTCCAGCCAACGTTTTCAATCCTCCAATGATGGTAAATCCCTCCCCAACTTCGGTATCCTTAGTCGCACCAAGAATACTTTCAATACGAGCCACGCGCGCCGATGTCCTCCCAGTCGTAGATGCCAAGGTAGAATATCAACAAGGCTCTGATACCAAATGTCAGAAGGGAAATTTTTGTCTAAGTAAAACTCAAGTTTCCGCTGTGCGGCAGTCACGTTCGCAACACAACTCAACCTTTACAAACAATCATACAAACAAGCAATAACAATACAAAGTAGTAGGGACAAGGCAACACAATCTTTTATTCAATATTCCAAGTACAAAGCATTACATCGAATATCAAGGCAACCAATCCAACAACCTTTTCCGAGGGACAAGGGACGTATATATAATAAATGGCAGGGACAAGGCCCCCTCTGCCTGGGTGAAGATAAGCGGATAATCTTGATCGCCACATTGCATAGGATAGTCATCAATCTCGTTGGTATGGTCAGATTCTCAAGGATCAGATTCATTGAACCACTCGTGGATCGGACGCTACCGACACTTCGGCCGTCGGCGATCTTGGGCGCCGTGCATGTTGGCATGCCAGGCGCTACCGCGCCTCGGCTGTCGGCAGTGTTGGCGACTTCGGCGAGCAGCGCGTCGCGCACCATGCCGCAGATCGGGTCGCTCTGGCAGCGCATTGCCTTGGCATGCTAGGATGCCTCGGCAAGCCAGCCTGCTTTGGCGAGTTAAACTGCTTTGCCCCCATCAACGCAAGCATCCGATCAAACGTCATCCGAACTATCTCCGGACATCGGCAAGTCCCCTGGCCTTGCCTTTGTCACGTCGATGACACACTAGCCCACTCAATTAGCATCCATCCCTCTCATTGCTTGTCAAGACGTTGTCAAGATAAGTCTTTCGGCAGCGATTCCGTGCTCGGAAAACAAGGGTCTTACAGTAGGACACTATCCTACCATCGAAAGTTGATAGGGCAGAAATTTGAATGATGCATCGCCGGCGCAAGGGCCGTGCGATCCATCGAGTTATCATGAATCATCAGAGCAACGGGCAAAGCCCGCGTCGACCTTTTATCTAATAAATGCATCCCTTCCAGAAGCTCTAGAATTACTACGGTTATCCGAGTAGCAGGTACCATCAAACAAACTATAACTGATTTAATGAGCCATTAGCAGTTTCACAGTCTGAATTAGTTCATACTTACGCATGCATGGCTTAATCTTTGAGACAAGCATATGACTACTGGCAGGATCAACCAGGTAGCACCCCTCGATGACGCTGACGCGCATGAGCCACCCCAAGCAAACGGAGGGTCTACACGTGAACAACGGTCGTTCATGCTTAGCGTAGAACGCTCAATTGGGCCCCTGCATCGACAAAGCGAATGCATGCCCACACAGTGTACTGCATCCCGGAGCACAGCAAGAGGCCACAGCCCGAGTCGCACGTGCACGAAGGCAAAGACTTACCTTACCAAGGAAGCCAACACAGGCAACCGTCCCTTGCCCAGAGCTTGCGCGCCCTTGGACCATTCTCTGAAGAGGACCTTGTGCTCACCGTTCACTGCTCGAGCAGGATGCACCCCTTCGTCCGCTCGACTACATCAAGCAGCCAAACAAAGCAAAGGGGCAACAACCCAACAAGCACCGCTAGACGCGAGAAACCGGAACAAAAGAGAGACAAACAACCATGCCTTCAATATTTTGAGCAACAAAAGATGTGTTTGTGGCCGGGCTTCAGCTCGACCGACGGACGAGGATTAAGCTCCCGAGCAGCGAAAAAATGATTATCCCACCACTTGCTCGTTTGCCCAACCCCCACTCGCTACCCGCGCCTAAAGGTTGTTCTCTACATGCTTGGAGCTCAGTCTTGGTTAGCTGAACGACCATAGGTGGGTGAGTGGATGATGCGTTGTATTTGAAGTTGGGCTTGATAGTGGTCAACACACGAGGATTGAGGTCACAAGCAGCAAAACACCGATAATCCCACAAGCTGCTCGTTCACTCGCCCCTCGAGCACCGATCACGGCTCAAGGATGTTGTCTGTGGGGTGGAAGTTGGGTTTTGATTTGTCGAATGGGTTCGGGCATAGGGTAATATATGTTTAATGGCTGGGCTGAGCCTAACCAACGCACGACGATTGAGCTCCCGAGCAGCACAAAACGAATATTATCCCACAAGCTACTCGTTCGCCGTTACCCCGAGCACCGACCAAGACTTACTTTTGTTGGGCTTAAGGTATGTTTCATGGCATCGAAAGGGTTTGAGAGGAGCGGAGGATGTGTTTGAGGCTAGGCTAAAGGGCAGCAGACACACGGGCATTGAGATCCCGAGTAGCTAAAAACCGAATATCCCACAAGCTGCTCATTCACTCGCCTCACGAGCTCTAACTGCACCTCAAGGTTGTTTTTGTATGGGCTGGACATCGAATTGTGGTGGGATGTGGCTCAACTCCTTTCCCCAACACCGCGACATCCCCATCGGCAAATCCGAACGCTTTGGGCCTCCACCAACCTGCGCAAAATGCATGCCACGCATTTGGAATTGCTACTTCTAAGATGGCACAAGGCCAACCGGTTCGCACGGGTGTCCGACCTCATGGCTGCGGCCCATTCGGTGTACTCGACCAAGTCGCAAGCAACAGGGATTTACGGATCCATACGGTTCCAACCCTCTTCTAAGCCAAGAGACATCCGGGGCCTTGCTCCTCAATCTTCCCACCTACTAGTTCCTAGCCTCGTCCGGTTAGGCACCATCAGTCACCGCACTTGCGACAATTATCCCACACAAGGGAGGAATTGTCCCTCCACATTAATCCCACAGCCAATGAGAATGCCACCGTACCACGAGGGTCAAGGTTCGCCAAGGCCCGAAGGCCCCGACAACCCATCGTCCGCCCTGGGTCGAGGTCGGGCAACAAAAGGCACAACCTATAGCTTGGCTCTAAAGGCAGCTAACGACGGCACCGACAACCACCCCCGCTGCCTAGAGGCGGTTGCCATGCGTGAGGGGGCACGCCTCCGTGGTGGCGACTCCGCAACGAATGCGAATGCTACCGACCGCGGACGTCAAGAAACAGTACCGAAGCACACCAGGACAACAAGGCATCAATATCCGAGGCAACCGTATCGATTGGCAACTTTTTCACACATGGCACGCTTCCCGAGGCAACCCGAGCCTCGTTGTTCCATCATCCGTCCGGGACAGGTTTGGTGCACGGCCGCATGTCGACAGTGCCTTTGACGAGGTTGTCATGCCACGCCATGCATGGACGCTCGATGTCGCTCGCTGTCGTCGACAGTCGCTCGCTGTCACTGGCACTATCGCTGCCCCAGCCCCATGCCAAGCACCTCCCCTATAAAGAGCTTTATGTGAACAACTCCATCTACGGCCGGTGTACACACTTTTGACAAATAAATGGGCATGACTTTTTTTTGAGTTCTAGATTTTTCCAATTTTTTCCGAGGATGCCCCTGAGTAGATAATAATGTTAATATACTAAAAAACATTTTTCGGAGTTTTTTTGCAGCCCGTAATATTTTATATATATTTTATTTTTTGCGAAAACAGAAAAAATTCCAAAAAATCGTAGAAAAATTAGAAAAATGCAAGTCAAGTTTCTAAAATCCTTAAAAATTAAGGGGAAGTGGACTGCAAATTATTTTGCACATCCGACGTCGGATGCCTCGGGTTTTAGGCCCGAGATCGCTTTTTCCCGAGTGGGCACGAGAGGAGACGAAGGAAGGCTCCAAAAAATCATAAAAAATACTGTAAAATAGCTAAATAGCACAAGGAAATGATCTGCAAAATTTGAGGGAAAACAGAGGAGCGGAAGTTGAAGGAGTGTCCCGGTACCGGGGCGACTTAGAGCCTGCCGAGGCCCGGCCATAACATCCCGAAAAAATTCGGAAAAATAACGGAAAACAATTAAAAAAACCATAAGGAAGCAGCCCGCCAAAGTTCATCCCAAGCGCAAGAACGACAAAAAACGGAAAATCGTTGTCACTGAGTGACGTCGACACTGTCGATAGCTTCGCTGGCTGCCGACGACACTGTAGCACTGTCGTCGACACTATCGCAGTGTCGTCGACAGCATCGCATTGTCGTCGACAGCGTTGCTGACACTATCGCAGTGTCGTCGACATTGTCGTTGGTCGCCGCCGACATCGCCGCAGCGTCATCGGCGCCGCGCCGCCGCCGACAACGCTGTCGCAGTTGTCGCCGACATCGCCGCAGCGTCGCCGACATCGCCCGCGCCGCCCGCCGCCGATAACGGCCGGCCGCCGCCGCGCTGGGCCCGACGCATCGTCGCAGCGCCGCCGACATCGCCTGGCCGCCGCCGACATCGCCGCAGCTGTCGCCGACACTATCGCTAGCCGCCGCCGATACGCCGCCGCCGCCGACGACATCGCCGCAGCGTCGCCGACATCGCCGCCGCCGCCGGCCGCCGACATCGCCGCAGTTGTCGCCGACGCTGGCCGGCCGCCGATGACATCGCCGCAGCGTCGCCGACACCGCCGCCGGGCCGCCGCCGACGCCGCCGCAGTTGTCGTCGCCGGCGCCGGCCGGGCCGCCGATGACACCGCCGCAGCGGTCGCCGACATCGCCGCTGGCCGCCATCGACGCCGCCGCAATGGCATCGGCATCGCCGCGAAGCCGCCGACGCCGCAATGGCGCCGGCGTATCACCGCTACCGCCGACGCCGCCGCATGGCGCCGACATCGCCGCAGTTGTCGCCGACAGCTGGCCCGCCGACGACGATCGCCGCAGTGTTGTCGACACTGTCGCTGGCTGCCGTCGACGCTGTCGCAATGGCGTCGACACTGTCGCGGGCGGGCTGTCGACAACTGTGTCGCTCGTTGTCGTATGGCGCGTTGCCCAGACGGGACGCTTGGCATCCGACGAAGGACGCATGCATTGTCCTTCGACAGTCGCCGGAATTGCCCGGCTCGTGTCGGCGTCCGATGCTTCACCGGTCGCGGAGCCCACCCGTGCCTCGCAAGAGGGGAAAGTGGCGGGGGTGGGCCCGCCACAGCATATCCCTCCCCCCCCCTTTCTTCGCCTGTTCCGCCAAGTCCGCCCAAGTCCGCCCCCGCGCCCCTGTGTCCCTGTGCCCTGTGCCCTGTGCCCTGTGTCTTTGATTATAATGCGCGCGCGGGGGCACCGAGCATCTCCGGGGGCCGGGCTCGAACGCGGGGTCGATGTCGAATCACGTTTGCTCGAGCATACGCATGGGCGTACGAGGATCGCGGACGGGACAAATGATACTGTGAACTGTGTCACTCACTGTCGTCGACAATCGTTGGCATTGCCGATCCCCAGCCCCATGCCAAACACCTCCCCTCTAAAGAGCTTTATGTGAATAACTCCATCTACGGCCAGTGTACACACTTTTGACAAATAAATGGGCATGGCTTTTTTTTGGGTTCTACATTTTTCCAATATTTTTTGAGGATACCCCTGGGTGGATAATAATGTTAATTTAATAAAAAACATTTTTCGGAATTTTTTCGCAGCCCGAGTTATTTTATATAAATTTTTTTTACGAAAACGAAAAAAATTCTGAAAATTCGTAGAAATATCAGAAAAATGCATGGCAAGTTTCTAAATTCTTTAAAAATCATTGGGAAATTGATTGCAAATTATTTTTCACATTCGACGTCGGATGCCTTGGGTTTTAGGCCCGGGATCGCTATTTCTCGAGCGGGCACGAGAGGAGACGAAGGAAGGCTCCAAAAAATCATTAAAAATACTGTAAAGTTGAGGGATAGCGGACGAGCGGAAGCTGAAGGAGTATCCCGGTACCGGGGCGACTTAGAGTGTCCCGAGGCCGGGCCAAAGCATCCCGGAAAAAATACAAAAAATCACGGAAAACCCTTAGAAAACATAGGTTAGCAGCCCGCAAAGTTTCATCCCAAGCGCACGAACGAAAGCCACGGAAAAATCATTGTCACTTACTGTCATCGACACCGTCGCTTAGCTGCCGCCGCCGGCACTGCTGCCGTCGCCGACGCCGATTATTGCCGACGCTGTCGCCGCCGACGCCGCCCTCGATCGGGCCACAGCGCTTGCAATGTCGCCATTAGCGCCGCGAAGCTTGCCGACACCGCCGCTGGCCGCCTTCGACGCTGCCGCCGGGCCGTTTTCGACGCCGTTGCCGACATACGCCAGCAGTTGCCGTCGACATCGGCCGGCCGCTGCCGACACTAACATCGGCCGCCGCGGGTTGTCGCCGATGTCTTCGCCGTTGTCCGCTCGTACCGGGCGACGCTTGGCATCCGACGCCGGACCCCTTCCTTATCCGTCGACAGTCGCCGGCTCCCGTTTCATCAGCCGACACTCGATTTGCCACGCCGCCTTGTCTCGCGACGCGACGCTTTGTCGGTCGCGGCCGCGCGCCTCGGAGACAACTCGGTCGCGGCGGGCGGCCCGCCTAGGCTCGCATCGTCTCCTCATGGACGTGTTCGCTTTCCTCCCCCACTTTTACGTGCATCTCTTGGCATGCCCCCCGTGCCGTCCTCCACGCATCAAACCTTGCCACGCAATTGGAATTGCTACTTCTAAGATGACACAAGGCCAACCGGTTCGCACGGGCGTCCGACCTCATGGCTGCGGCCCATTCGGTGTACTCGACCAAGTCGCAAGCAACTGGGATTTACGGATCCATACAGTTACAACCCTCCGAAAGGCTCTCGGCAAATGGGATTTATGGATCCATACAGTTCCAACCCTCTTCTAAGCCAAGAGACATCCGGGGCCTTGCTCCTCAATCTTCCCACCTACTAGTTCCTAGCCTCGTCCAGTTAGATACCACCAGTCACCGCACTTGCGACAATTATCCCATACAAGGGAGGCATTGTCCCTCCACATTAATCCCACAGCCAATGAGAATGCCACCGTACCACGAGCGTCAAGGTTCGCCAAGGCCCGAAGGCCCCGACAACCCATCGTCCGCCCTGGGTCGAGGTCGGGCAACAAACGACACAACCTATAGCTTGGCTCTAAAGGCAGCTAACGACGGCACCGACAACCACCCCCGCTGCCTAGAGGGGCGATTGCCGTTGCGGGTGAGGGGGGGGCACGCCCTCACCCGTGGTGGCGACTCCGCAACGAATGCGAATGCCACCGACCGCGGACGTCAAGAAACAGTATCGAAGCACACCGGGACAGCAAGGCATCAATATCCGAGGCAACCGTATCGATCGACAACCTTTTCACGCATGGCACACTTCCCGAGGCAACCCGAGCCTCGTTGTTCCATCATCCGTCCGGGACAGGTTCGATGCACGGCCGCATGTCGACAATGCCTTTGACGAGGTTGCCATGCCACGCCATGCATGGACGCTCGATGTCGTCGACATGCCGCCATTGCCGTCGCCACTACCGCTATCTCGCATCGCCGCTGCCTCAAAGACTTGCCAAGCACCTCCCCTATAAAGAGCTTTATGTGAATAACTCCATCTACGGCCAGTGTACACACTTTTGACAAATAAATGGGAATTACTTTTTTTTTGAGTTCTAGATTTTTCCAATTTTTTCCGAGAATACCCCTGAGTAGATAATAATGTTAATTTACTAAAAAACATTTTTTGGAGTTTTTTTGCAGCCTGGAATATTTTATATATTTTTTTTTTTGCGAAGACGGAAAAAAATTCCAAAAACTAGTAGAAAAATTAGTAAAATGCAAGTCAAGTTCTAAAATCTTTAAAAATCAAGGAAAAGGGTACTGCAAATTATTTTGCACATCCAACGTCGGATTCCTCGGGTTTTAGGCCCGAGATAGCTTTTTCCCGAGCGGGCACAAGAGGAGACGAAGGAAGGCTCCAAAAAACCATAAAAAATACTGTAAAATAGCTAAATGGCACAAGGAAATGATCTGCAAAATTTGAGGGAAAACAGAGGAGCGGAAGTTGAAGGAGTGTCCCGGTACCCGGGGCGACTTAGAGCGTCCCGAGGCCCGGCCATAACATCCCGAAAAAATCCGGAAAAATCACGGAAAACCCTTAAAAAACATAAGGAAGCAGCCCGCCAAGTTTCATCCCAAGCGCAAGAACGACGAAAAACGGAAAATCGTTGTCACTGAGTGTCGTCGACACTGTCGTTCGCAGTCGTCGACAGCGTCGCTGGCTGCCGAAGACACTGTCGCAGTGTCGTCGACACTGTCGCTGGCTGCCGTCGACACTGTCGCAATGTCGTCGACAGCGTTGTGGCTACCGACGACATTGTCGCAGTGTCGTCGACACTGTTGTCGGGCCGCCGCCGACATCGCCGCAATGTCGCCGACATCGCCGGCCGCCGCCGACAAAGATCGCCGGTCGCCGACGACATCGCGGCGTTGTCGCCGACATCGCCGCAGCGGTCGCCGGCGCCGCCGCAGTTGTCGCCGATGCAGCGCCGGGCCGCCGCCGACATCGCCGCAGCGTCGCCGGCAAGATCGCCGCTACCGATGACATCGCGCCGCAGCGTCGCCGACATCGCCGCTAATCGCCGCCGCCGCCTTCCTGCCGCCGCCGACATCGCCGCAGCGTCGACGACATCCGCCGGCCGCCGCCGAGCCTTCGCCGCCGCCGATGACATCGCCGCAGCGTCGCCGACACTATCGCCCGCCGGCCGCCGGCGCCGCCGACACCGCCGCAGCATCGTGACGCGCCGCCGGGCCGCCGACGACACTGTCGCTGGCTGCCGTCGACGCTGTCGCAATGGCGTCGACACTATCACTGGCTATCGTCAACGCTGTCGCAATGGCGCCGTATGGCGCGTCGCCGTCGGCGAGACGCTTGGCATCCGACGGCGACGATGCATTGTCCTTCGACAGT